>CM074724.1:199054372-199439372 GCA_037306005.1 Rhinophrynus dorsalis
CTAGGTAATTGAGGTAGGATGTTTGGCATTTGAAGTCAGAATTAAGTTGAAAACATTTTTGGGTATGAGGGGATATTTTACTATTGAGAGCCTGGGACTTATTGTTAATCTTAAAACCACATAAATGCTGATAAATGTGGAGCTTGTGCATGACAATTGGGAGAGAATTGAGCGGGTTAGAGTGTGTCATAAGTATGTTGTTCGCAAATAAGAAGTGTTTCTATATCAAATTGCCAACAAGAATGCCTTTAATGTCTGGGTTGCTCCTAATGTGAGCTGTAAATAGTTTGAGGCTAAGAGTGAAAAGGAGAAATGGGAGCAGCTTTCTTGCCGAGTCACCCCCCCCCCCCCGATAAAGATCGGGGAGGAAGAGGAGATAGACACCATAGTTATGGGAGACGAGTATAGAAATGTCCAAGAGATAGTGTTTGGGAAATCCAAATTTCCTGAGGGTAGCAATCAAAAAGTTCCATTGGAGGTGGTCAAAGGCCTTCTGCACATCTAGGGAAAGGACCATAGAGGGATCTGGTAGGTCCTAGAGTGGTGAATAAGAGTGATGGTGTGTTGGACACTGTCTGACACCTGTTGGCCACACACACAAAGCCTACCTGGTCCGGGTGGATCGCCAAGGTGAGGATTGAGGAAAATTGGTTTGATAGAATTTTTTGCAAATAACTTGATGTCAGAGTTGATAAGGGAAATCAGCCTATAAGAGTTGCAACTGAATGGGTCAATACCAAGTTTGTGAAGCAGGACAATGGAAGCAGGTATCATTATTTTAGGGTGGAAGTTCCCTTCCCTAAGAGAATTAAACACCTGGGATAGATAAGAGGTAAGGCAGGACTGGAAACACTTGTAATATCTACTGTTGAACCCATCCAGACCAGGGGACTTGGACAATTTAAGCTGTTTAATAGCCTGTAGGATGTCAGCATACAAAATTGGAGAATCCCCGTTAGGGAAGGCAGCTATCTCTAAGGTAGGGGAGGACTTTGGACGGAATTGAATCTGGGGCATGAGTCTGAAGACAGGTCAGAAAAGAATGTATGAAAAGTATCTAAGATACGGTGTGTGTCCTGCATATGCGTACTGTTTGACTGCTAGATGGAGGAAATGTTATTGCGTCTTTGGGTGGCTTGGAGTGTCGTGGTCAGCATAGTGTGCTTTTTGTTCGACTGTTGATAGTATTTTTGCTTTGTCCGCTTCATTGCCATTTCAGCATCCGCTAACAATATAACATTAAGTTCACCTTGTAGGGACACTATACAACCCATAAGGGCCAGGGAGGGAGAAACTCAATAGGAAGCAGTAAGACCCAGTGTTCCAAGGATAGGCAATTAATAGTGGCTAGTCAGGCCTTCTTGCTGTGGCAAGCGATGTGTATCTGGACTCCCCCTAGAGTGGCCTTCTGTGCCTCCCACAAACAGAATGGGCAGTCAACCATTCCATCATTGAAAGAGAAATAGTCTGACAGTACCTCTAAGATACTACGTCTGGCCTCAGGATCGGTCAAGGTCCTTAAAGGTGGAAAGAACCAGGGAGTGGTCTGACCAGGGCACTGGCTATATGTCGGAGTCTACCAGATTAGTTAGTGTTGATTGGGTTGCAAAGATAAAGTCAGTTCTGGAATAAATGTTGTATGGAGCTGAGTAAAATGTAAAATCACTGTCTGTAGGATACTGTTCCTGCCAGGAGTCGCCTAATGAGTGAAATCTAAGGAGAGTTTTCAGCACTTTAGTGACAAAGGGGCAGGATGTGGGCAGGTTAGTATATCTTGCGATTTGTCAAGATTATTGTGCAACATTGCGTTGAAGTCTCCTCCGATTATGACCATTGGTGATGAGAGAGCTTGAACTTTGCAAAATAACGTCTCACAGAAGTGTTTTTTTTTATCGTTTTGGGGGCATAGAAACTTGCTAGAGTAGTCTGATGTGCATTGAGGGAACCACGCTGTATAGCAATCCCACATGATGGATTAGTATACGAATCCATGAAAGCAAAAGAAAGGTAGCAGTGGAGGAATATGGCTGTGTCTGTGGTCTTGGTGGAGGAAGTAGCTAGGTAGTAGTGTGGGTAATGTTTGGAGACGTAGACTGGATAGGACCTGTGAGAGAAATTGGTTTTCTGGAGGAAAATAATATCTGCTTGGATTCGGGAGTACCAAGGAAAATCCACCAGCTTTTTGGGGCACGGAGTTTAAGCCTTTACAATTATGGGAGAGGCAGGAGAGGAGGCGAGCCAGTGGAGGAGTGCCCATGGCAGCCCAGGTGGTGAAATGCACATAAGGAGAGAGTGCACCAGTCTGGCCTGGGTTAGAAGACTCCGAGGGAAGTAGGAGTGGGACAGCTAGACATGGAATCTCTTCCCAGTGTTCCCCAGGCAGGTAGATAGGGGAGACAGGAGAGTGGGGAAGAGGACAAGAAAGGGAGAAAAAAAACAGAGAAGAGAGTGGAGCAGAGACAGAGGAAGGCGTGGGAAGAAAATTCAGGAGATAGGGGACGTGGGGAGAGGTAGCATTGCCTGCAGCCATCAGAGCTCCTCTTCTGGGAGGTCTGGGAGCATGTGAGTAAACAGGGAGGTAGCAAAGCTTCCTGGGTTGTTGACAGACTCAAGAACACCTCTCAGATGGATATTGTTTCTGCGTGACTGATTGTCCAGGTCTACCAAATACTTGGCCAGTGTTGCATTGCTCTCATAGTTCCTTGCTAGGTCTCCAGGACAACCTGGTTTTGAACCTCCATCAACTCCAGTTGCTTGTGGTCAAGTGAGTCAGCCTTCTTTCCCAAACCACTCAGATCCAATTGCAGGCCACCCAGGACTTCCCAAAATTCTGCTTTGATATCTTGTTTGATGGATGCCATAAAAGTGTGGAATCGAGGTTAGCACCGGTGATATGTGGTGGGGTATCTGATTCCCATGAGGGCCCCAGACAACTGCGGGGTCTGAGGCAACACTATCCACTCATGAAGCCTGCATTTCAATGGGAGAGTCAGATGTGTCATGTATGGAGAAGAAGTCTTCCAAATTATTCCCAGCCTTCCTGTGACCCCTCTGTCTCCTCATGGTCAGGGGGGTGGGTATGGAGAAGCAATAAAAAGTGAGCTGATGTAGCATGTAGATAGGCCCTTCAACTATCTAGGATCTCATAGCAGAGGGTTGAATTGTAGCATGTTCTCTCACCAGGAGATAGATTTAACACAAACCCAGGATTGAGAAGGAAGAAACATTATCCCAGGGATGGACAGGAGCAGTTTCATCAGTGAATCAGATGGCAGTAGTGGTAGTTGGAGTTGGGGGTCCTGACCCGAGGTGTAAGTAGGCACAATAGGGGCAGACCAACTGGGGGATATATGCCTTTACATGGATTGGAGCAATGTGGCAGGGAGCCAAAGGCCAACAAATTGACAGAATAGGGGCACTGGGAAACGTAGCACAGACCAAAACAAAAAAGTGGGGGCAAAATTGAAGGGAAGAAAGGGCTGTACTGGTGTGACAGCTCCACATAGAACTTACGTTTGTGGATAATGAGGAGGTCTGCAAATAAAAGGTGCAAGGCTTATCTACTCTTGAACTGTGTGGATTACAGCCCAGTAGGGCACTGTAGGAGGAGTGCAATTTAAGGTCTGAACATGGGGGTGAGACCCACACAACTCAGTAAAGGAAAGATCCAGGCGTCATTACTTGTCTGTCACAAGGCAAGGTACAGCCGTGAAACTAAGCTGCCTTATAGCCAGTAGTGGTGCTCACCTTCGTTGGTGTTGTGGTATTGCAGCGATGCACCCAGAGATCACGTCTCTGGGTGCGGAGGACCCCCAACTTCATCACGTCACCTCTGACATTTATGCCACAGCTTTGAAGCCTAGGTCATCCGGGTGAATTGTGGTCCCCCCAGCCAGCCAAGAATTGCTCAGGTTTCTATTTCCAACTGGTTGGGAGAGCAGGGAGCCCGCTGAGGGATTGCTGTGGTGCAGTAGGCAGCCAGATGGAGGCTGATGACAGTGGCAGGAGCTGGAGACTCTCCAAGATGCGGCCTCTCACGAAGGCTGCAGGACACGCCCCTGATGCACGTGTATATTGAACAATGCTCACTTTATGTTCCTGGGATGTGAAAAATAAGAAGTTTATAATGTTGCATATTTTGAGGTTCCTTTCTGAACATACATGCCAAATGTTTTCTTTAAAATACTCACCCAGCAATTTGCAGTCTCTTAGCGCCATCTTCTGGTGTAAAATTTGTTTTTAGAAAAATTGGTAAATTTAAAAGTTAATAAAACTTTATCTTCTGTTTAACCAATCAGAATCTCTCTAGAAATGTAGTTACACCTCATATTTTAATTCCTAAGGGATAGGCTATCAAAAAGGCTAATAGGTGGAGCCCTTAGATAAATATTTGCTTATGATGAAAGCAATGTGTAGAGAGAGGAGGGAGATTTTTCCTGGTTTTGGTAAGTTTTTGGTTCCTGAGTCTTTGTGAATGGACTTTCTGGGCAACCATGATCCACCCAGTTTAAAAAGGATTATCACCCAATATCTTTGGGTAATCCAGTGACCATTCCTAGTAGGCCTGGCCAACCTAAGAGGAATTGCCATATAAAAGTAGCATAAACAGGATGATTTATTCACCATATATAAAAATTGTGTGAGATATCGGGGGGGCAGTACAGATCCATAATGTGGCGATCTGATTTTCTTGATGTGTTCAAAGCACTTTGACTTTTTGATGTACATACATTTCAATGTGCACTTAAATTTGCGGATACAAGGGAAGTGGAGGTCCCTATTAGCTACAGGGTGGTGGAACTGCTGTTAATGTGGAAGGGATGCCCTCCCTCACACATCACCAGCAGCATGACAATCCTGAATTTTGAGAGCATTCTCTCTGCTTCCCAACTTGGCCAGTATGGAAGTGGAGAGGATCCTTTCAGCACAAGGAACAGCATCACTCCCTTAACCCGCTGAGTACCACTCAAAGGGTTTAAAAAACAGGACACCAAGCAGTACACAATTATCCCCGCAGCTCTGTATCATATTTCATACATGTTGTGCACTCAATAGAACAAGGCTGGGGGGGCAGTCAGCATCCATGAGGGATTTGTGGCTACCATCTTTCCCCCAGCCTTGTTTCTTTGCCCACTGGTAACCACAGAGTTCCATGTACACTGTCTGATCCTCCTCAGCCTTATTCGCTTGTACGTTTGTGATGAAGCCTTGATTTTGGTGTTTCATTTTTAACCCTTTGCTAGTTGCTATCTGGGTAGTTTCCCTTTGTTTCTCAGTTTTTGGATCCTTTAAGAGATTCCTGTGATTCTTGTATTGCAATGTCTGTAACTTGTTTGTTAGTATAGTCACTTTGATTTAGGTAAACATACAGACAGGCAAATAAACGTCCAAGAAGATTAACCGCCTCACAGACATGATGGCTAAGCTAATAATTAATATGGGACAGCCAGGCCAAAACCCAAGTTTTGATACACAGCAGGGGGCTAATTATTTTCTAGGGACAGCTTTAGGAATGGCTGCTGTCACCCAGTAGCCCTTCAACTATCTAGGATCTCATAGCAGAGGGTTGAATTGTAGCATGTTCTCTCACCAGGAGATAGATTTAACACAAACCCAGGATTGAGAAGGAAGAAACATTATCCCAGGGATGGACAGGAGCAGTTTCATCAGTGAATCAGATGGCAGTAGTGGTAGTTGGAGTTGGGGGTCCTGACCCGAGGTGTAAGTAGGCACAATAGGGGCAGACCAACTGGGGGATATATGCCTTTACATGGATTGGAGCAATGTGGCAGGGAGCCAAAGGCCAACAAATTGACAGAATAGGGGCACTGGGAAACGTAGCACAGACCAAAACAAAAAAGTGGGGGCAAAATTGAAGGGAAGAAAGGGCTGTACTGGTGTGACAGCTCCACATAGAACTTACGTTTGTGGATAATGAGGAGGTCTGCAAATAAAAGGTGCAAGGCTTATCTACTCTTGAACTGTGTGGATTACAGCCCAGTAGGGCACTGTAGGAGGAGTGCAATTTAAGGTCTGAACATGGGGGTGAGACCCACACAACTCAGTAAAGGAAAGATCCAGGCGTCATTACTTGTCTGTCACAAGGCAAGGTACAGCCATGAAACTAAGCTGCCTTATAGCCAGTAGTGGTGCTCACCTTCGTTGGTGTTGTGGTATTGCAGCGATGCACCCAGAGATCACGTCTCTGGGTGCGGAGGACCCCCAACTTCATCACGTCACCTCTGACATTTATGCCACAGCTTTGAAGCCTAGGTCATCCGGGTGAATTGTGGTCCCCCCAGCCAGCCAAGAATTGCTCAGGTTTCTATTTCCAACTGGTTGGGAGAGCAGGGAGCCCGCTGAGGGATTGCTGTGGTGCAGTAGGCAGCCAGATGGAGGCCGATGACAGTGGCAGGAGCTGGAGACTCTCCAAGATGCGGCCTCTCACGAAGGCTGCAGGACACGCCCCTGATGCACGTGTATATTGAACAATGCTCACTTTATGTTCCTGGGATGTGAAAAATAAGAAGTTTATAATGTTGCATATTTTGAGGTTCCTTTCTGAACATACATGCCAAATGTTTTCTTTAAAATACTCACCCAGCAATTTGCAGTCTCTTAGCTCCATCTTCTGGTGTAAAATTTGTTTTTAGAAAAATTGGTAAATTTAAAAGTTAATAAAACTTTATCTTCTGTTTAACCAATCAGAATCTCTCTAGAAATGTAGTTACACCTCATATTTTAATTCCTAAGGGATAGGCTATCAAAAAGGCTAATAGGTGGAGCCCTTAGATAAATATTTGCTTATGATGAAAGCAATGTGTAGAGAGAGGAGGGAGATTTTTCCTGGTTTTGGTAAGTTTTTGGTTCCTGAGTCTTTGTGAATGGACTTTCTGGGCAACCATGATCCACCCAGTTTAAAAAGGATTATCACCCAATATCTTTGGGTAATCCAGTGACCATTCCTAGTAGGCCTGGCCAACCTAAGAGGAATTGCCATATAAAAGTAGCATAAACAGGATGATTTATTCACCATATATAAAAATTGTGTGAGATATCGGGGGGGCAGTACAGATCCATAATGTGGCGATCTGATTTTCTTGATGTGTTCAAAGCACTTTGACTTTTTGATGTACATACATTTCAATGTGCACTTAAATTTGCGGATACAAGGGAAGTGGAGGTCCCTATTAGCTACAGGGTGGTGGAACTGCTGTTAATGTGGAAGGGATGCCCTCCCTCACACATCACCAGCAGCATGACAATCCTGAATTTTGAGAGCATTCTCTCTGCTTCCCAACTTGGCCAGTATGGAAGTGGAGAGGATCCTTTCAGCACAAGGAACAGCATCACTCCCTTAACCCGCTGAGTACCACTCAAAGGGTTTAAAAAACAGGACACCAAGCAGTACACAATTATCCCCGCAGCTCTGTATCATATTTCATACATGTTGTGCACTCAATAGAACAAGGCTGGGGGGGCAGTCAGCATCCATGAGGGATTTGTGGCTACCATCTTTCCCCCAGCCTTGTTTCTTTGCCCACTGGTAACCACAGAGTTCCATGTACACTGTCTGATCCTCCTCAGCCTTATTCGCTTGTACGTTTGTGATGAAGCCTTGATTTTGGTGTTTCATTTTTAACCCTTTGCTAGTTGTTATCTGGGTAGTTTCCCTTTGTTTCTCAGTTTTTGGATCCTTTAAGAGATTCCTGTGATTCTTGTATTGCAATGTCTGTAACTTGTTTGTTAGTATAGTCACTTTGATTTAGGTAAACATACAGACAGGCAAATAAAAGTCCAAGAAGATTAACCGCCTCACAGACATGATGGCTAAGCTAATAATTAATATGGGACAGCCAGGCCAAAACCCAAGTTTTGATACACAGCAGGGGGCTAATTATTTTCTAGGGACAGCTTTAGGAATGGCTGCTGTCACCCAGTAGCCCTTCAACTATCTAGGATCTCATAGCAGAGGGTTGAATTGTAGCATGTTCTCTCACCAGGAGATAGATTTAACACAAACCCAGGATTGAGAAGGAAGAAACATTATCCCAGGGATGGACAGGAGCAGTTTCATCAGTGAATCAGATGGCAGTAGTGGTAGTTGGAGTTGGGGGTCCTGACCCGAGGTGTAAGTAGGCACAATAGGGGCAGACCAACTGGGGGATATATGCCTTTACATGGATTGGAGCAATGTGGCAGGGAGCCAAAGGCCAACAAATTGACAGAATAGGGGCACTGGGAAACGTAGCACAGACCAAAACAAAAAAGTGGGGGCAAAATTGAAGGGAAGAAAGGGCTGTACTGGTGTGACAGCTCCACATAGAACTTACGTTTGTGGATAATGAGGAGGTCTGCAAATAAAAGGTGCAAGGCTTATCTACTCTTGAACTGTGTGGATTACAGCCCAGTAGGGCACTGTAGGAGGAGTGCAATTTAAGGTCTGAACATGGGGGTGAGGCCCACACAACTCAGTAAAGGAAAGATCCAGGGGTCATTACTTGTCTGTCACAAGGCAAGGTACAGCCGTGAAACTAAGCTGCCTTATAGCCAGTAGTGGTGCTCACCTTCGTTGGTGTTGTGGTATTGCAGCGATGCACCCAGAGATCACGTCTCTGGGTGCGGAGGACCCCCAACTTCATCACGTCACCTCTGACATTTATGCCACAGCTTTGAAGCCTAGGTCATCCGGGTGAATTGTGGTCCCCCCAGCCAGCCAAGAATTGCTCAGGTTTCTATTTCCAACTGGTTGGGAGAGCAGGGAGCCCGCTGAGGGATTGCTGTGGTGCAGTAGGCAGCCAGATGGAGGCCGATGACAGTGGCAGGAGCTGGAGACTCTCCAAGATGCGGCCTCTCACGAAGGCTGCAGGACACGCCCCTGATGCACGTGTATATTGAACAATGCTCACTTTATGTTCCTGGGATGTGAAAAATAAGAAGTTTATAATGTTGCATATTTTGAGGTTCCTTTCTGAACATACATGCCAAATGTTTTCTTTAAAATACTCACCCAGCAATTTGCAGTCTCTTAGCGCCATCTTCTGGTGTAAAATTTGTTTTTAGAAAAATTGGTAAATTTAAAAGTTAATAAAACTTTATCTTCTGTTTAACCAATCAGAATCTCTCTAGAAATGTAGTTACACCTCATATTTTAATTCCTAAGGGATAGGCTATCAAAAAGGCTAATAGGTGGAGCCCTTAGATAAATATTTGCTTATGATGAAAGCAATGTGTAGAGAGAGGAGGGAGATTTTTCCTGGTTTTGGTAAGTTTTTGGTTCCTGAGTCTTTGTGAATGGACTTTCTGGGCAACCATGATCCACCCAGTTTAAAAAGGATTATCACCCAATATCTTTGGGTAATCCAGTGACCATTCCTAGTAGGCCTGGCCAACCTAAGAGGAATTGCCATATAAAAGTAGCATAAACAGGATGATTTATTCACCATATATAAAAATTGTGTGAGATATCGGGGGGGCAGTACAGATCCATAATGTGGCGATCTGATTTTCTTGATGTGTTCAAAGCACTTTGACTTTTTGATGTACATACATTTCAATGTGCACTTAAATTTGCGGATACAAGGGAAGTGGAGGTCCCTATTAGCTACAGGGTGGTGGAACTGCTGTTAATGTGGAAGGGATGCCCTCCCTCACACATCACCAGCAGCATGACAATCCTGAATTTTGAGAGCATTCTCTCTGCTTCCCAACTTGGCCAGTATGGAAGTGGAGAGGATCCTTTCAGCACAAGGAACAGCATCACTCCCTTAACCCGCTGAGTACCACTCAAAGGGTTTAAAAAACAGGACACCAAGCAGTACACAATTATCCCCGCAGCTCTGTATCATATTTCATACATGTTGTGCAGAACAAGGCTGGGGGGGCAGTCAGAATCCATGAGGGATTTGTGGCTACCATCTTTCCCCCACTGGTAACCACAGAGTTCCATGTACACTGTCTGATCCTCCTCAGCCTTATTCGCTTGTACGTTTGTGATGCTGCCGCCTTGATTTTGGTGTTTCATTTTTAACCCTTTGCTAGTTGCTATCTGGGTAGTTTCCCTTTGTTTCTCAGTTTTTGGATCCTTTAAGAGATTCCTGTGATTCTTGTATTGCAATGTCTGTAACTTGTTTGTTAGTATAGTCACTTTGATTTAGGTAAACATACAGACAGGCAAATAAACGTCCAAGAAGATTAACCGCCTCACAGACATGATGGCTAAGCTAATAATTAATATGGGACAGCCAGGCCAAAACCCAAGTGTTGATACACAGCAGGGAGCTAATTATTTTCTAGGGACAGCTTTAGGAATGGCTGCTGTCACCCAGTAGCAGAAACTGAGGTTAATTATAACCAAGGCTTAGGGTGCAAGAATCCAATTGATTTATCCTGTAGTAACTCATGATGTTTAAACTCATGGCAATGGTAACACCCTTTCTTTACAGGATCAAAAATACCTTAATTGACACTAAAGGTTCTTCCTTATTTCTCTCACAGTCACATGTACAGAAATCTATCACAATCAGAAATTACAAGTCTTCCCTGCAATTCTTCAGCACAAACTGAAGAAGGTGAAGGGTGAAGGGGGATGCTGCATTTTACAACAGGTTACAGTGGTTAGAAACATAGAAATATAGAATTTGACAGCAGATAATCATTCGGACTATCGCGTTTTCCCATTTTCCTACTGTAAAAACATCAAACCTTATTTGGTCCTTGGTTTTGTCTTATGTTCACACAGCCTTATACCTATCCCATGCATGCTTAAATTCCATCACTCTATTAACTTCTACCACTTGTGCTGGTTAGCAAGATTCCTTCTGCAGAATCAGGAGTTATCCTTTCAGGCAGTGGAGGGATTCTAAAACGATTTTACATCGCAAAAATTTCCACCTCAACCCAAAATCAAAGAAAAGTGGCACTTCCCGCTTGGTGAATAATTTTCCCTGAAAAGTGCAATTTTTCAGCTTTTTTCCTCCTAGCCCATTTAGTTGAAATCAATGGTAAAAAAACATTTTCCCCACCACATGAAAGTTTTCTCTACTTTACCTGCAGGTCTATACAAGGGTGTCAAGCTCTCACAGCATGCCATTCTGTGAGAGGAGAAAGTAGCACGTTTTTTGAGCTGGAGAAGATAGACAAATAAAGGGGAATTGAAGCCTAGTTTAGGGAGACAATTTGGTAGGACATTTGTTCTCTTTATTAGTGGAGTCTGGGGGCACTTTGGGGGAGAAAAGGGGAGACCCCAAATACCCCAAAATTTGGTGTGGACAACTAAAAAAAAAAAAATTAAAAGAAATTATAAAAAAATAAAAATAAAAACTAAAAAAACTAATAAATAAGCAAACAGATTAGCTGGCACACAGCTGACTGGGAGCCTGACGTGAGCTGTGTGACTGAGGTAGACTTGATAGACAACAGACAACACTGAGAATTTTGTTGAGGGCTAAGGCAAGACATCACACTCCATCAGTTCTGTACTGTAGAGAGTAAAAACCCACACAGTAGCTGAGTAATATCCATGAAACGCACAAGGGGTAGAGGGAGGGGGAAATATGGAGCAGTGCAGAGAAGTGGGAGTAAAGTGGTATTTCAAAAATGAACTGAATCTATGGTTGCTGCAGAGTGTGCAATAAATGATGATGATCCCTTTCCTTCCAGGGAGGATGCAGTTTGTCAAGTTCCCAAAAAAAGCTCAATCAGCACCAGTACAAAAGAAAACATATAAGAACACTGAAGTTGACAATGAGTCACATGCTAGTGTTGATAATGGCATAATGGAGTATGGTGTAGCAGCTGAACCAACTGCTGCATCTGACAGAGAGACAAACAAGCACCTGTCATCAAAGTAGTAGCAAACTTTGTTAAAGTAAAAGTAACAAGAACTTGTTTGACATCTCTGAAATGCTTGTATACTGGTTCCCAAGCAACTATTTTATCCAGTTCACACAATCATCAAATTATGGAGTGTGCCAAAGTAAAGCCTGTGTTGAAAGCATTTCATGGATCCCAATTAAGCATAGGAGGTAACACCTTAGATGTGTTGGAAATCACCACCTTAAATTTTACATAGCTAGATAAAGAGTGGGGCAGGTATTCATATACGCTACAGCCTACTGTATCATTAATTGTAACAGACAATTAATCCTTGCTTATGCTGCTTTGTTCAAATATTGCTAACCATAATATATGGATACTTATATGTAAGGACTAATAGTTATTTATATTTCTCTATTGTTTGACATTTTTTACTGTATTTCAATTTTATATTTTTCCTAATGTATGACTTTGTCATATATATTATATATATATTGGTGTGTTGATCCACTAATGTTTTAATTTTCCACTGAATACTATACTATATATTCAATTTTATTTATATTTTAATAAAATTCTATAGAATTTACATACATATGCATAATTGATTTTTATCCATTTATTTACTGTTAAGTAGAGTATCACACCTAGTTTGTGAAAAGGTCTCAGATTTATTATTGTTATTATATATTTTGTGTGAGGAATACAAAATAGTGGTTCAAATTTTATGAACTACTGTGAGTCTCCTGTGACTGTATTCTTGCCTGTATTTTTCTGATACAGGCAAGTATACAGTTTCCTTGTGTATTCTTCAACATTACAGGTGACTCATTTCATTCATAAGATGGTTCAGACTATACCCTCCTCCGTAACTGACCTGGTTTGAAAAACTTTGAGTCTCCCACTCCCCAGAACTCCTCTATCAGGCTTGGGAGAAAGATATTGGGTCAGAGTTCCCGTAGGAGTCCTGGTCCAATATTTGGGCTAGCACAGCTCTTAGCTCCATCTGCATCCTTCACAAAGAGAAGGTCAACAAGCTTCTATATAGGTGGTACTTACCCCCTACTAGCCTACACAGGATTTGCCCAATTCAATCTCCCCTGTGTTTTAGAGGGTATGAGAAAAGGGGTAACCTGTTTCATGTTTGGTGAACATATCTGGAATTCCTGGGAGATGGTGGTCTCTCTCATATACTCCATCACTGATTTCATATTGATTTGAACCCCTGGTGGCAGGATGGATTTGATTTAAATCAAGTCAATTTAAATCACGATTTAAATCATGATTTAAATCACTAGTCAGTAAAAAATCATGATTTTTAAATGCAAAAACTCATTCTTGCTGGTAGTTAAAACCATCAATATTTGCAACCAGGTGAAGAAGTCATATTTAGAATATAGCCTGTCTGATTAGTAAAACAGCAGTATCAGAACTGATTTTAGTTTAATAGATTAATCACTCATATTTGGAACATATAATAAAATATAAAATATAATTGCATGACTATACAGCCTCAGGTACATAAATAAGCTCTATTTCATGCTGAATAACCTTTAAACTATAATGTATCTTAGATTTTTCCTCCAAAAGCATTTCATTAAAATAAATTTGATTTAATAGAAAAAATCCGATTTAAATTAAAAAAAAAAATCTGATTTTTTTTAGTTTGGTGTTTTTTTAATTCACTGATGTTTATCCACCCTGTCTGGTGGTTTCTCCCAGGTCTCCAACAAGCTGATTTCCCTAAACAGGTCACCAAATTAATTTCACATATATTGCTCTTAGCCAGAACTTCCCTAACATCTTACTAGAAGAAGCCACACTTTCCTAACCAGCAAACTCTGTCCTGGGGTATCTGGAAACCTTTACCATGGAAAGTCCGATTTTGATTTACTCAAACTCTCAGCAGTGCTTCTCTCTTGTTTGGGAAACATGGCTCCATCTTCCTGGCCCACTACATAACCAGGACTGAGCTCACCTTGAAGTCCAGGAGTCTTTCCGGCCCAGAGGGTCCTGTCCCACTCCTGTTTAACTTGGCTTTATCTATACTTGACCCCTGATCTACCTAATCCTACTCTCCTCCTCCTCCCCCATTCTCCACCCCACCCCACCCCACATATCCTTCATGGAACCACCAACATCCTCTGTATGATTTCATGCTTCCTCTGGTTTTCCTGAAATGGACTCAACCCCATAATTTGACTCTCAAGGACTTTGCTTCCTCTTGTATTTGAGCCTGATTCCCAGCCTTACTTACCTGGCAGCTTGACCCTACCCTCTGATTGGAGCACTCTTGTAAGAGTTTGGATTGTTGTTCTAATTTTTGACCTTGCCCAGTGTATTTTTGGATGTCTACTGGATTTGTTTGTTTCTCTGACTTTTTCTTGTGGTTCCCTCTGTTACTCCCATTGCCCCCAGTGACTTAAGCTTTCCTTATTTGACTTCAGCTTTCTCATGCTATACTGCTTCATCTTCTCCTGGTGATCAGGCCCATCTGAATCTGTCTCTCTTGAGAACTGGGCTGTAGCACCTTACCCTTATGTTGGCAGGTTCTCACACATTGCAGGGCAGCCTCTGGAGTTGTTCTGCTTTTCACTTTATGGTTTGTGGTTGGGCCTTCTTCCCATTTCAGCAGTAATGTCTCTGATGGCCAGGTAGGTCTGCCGGCAGACAGGGCTACTATTTTGCTGATAGTATGTGCTTCCCATTTCTGTGAGTGGTTGGGAATTTGCCTCCGACTGCCTTTTCCTTTGTCCTGCTTTCTGTCCCTACTGGGAATCTTGAGTTTGTGGTTTTAGCTTGTTCCTCTTTAGGACCTCCCAGTTGGGGCCTAGACACCAGCCATTTTGGTTAGCAATATTAGCCCTCTGGTAGTCTTCAAGTAAGGCTATACACACAGATTTTGACTCTGTGCCAAATCTCACACAAATAGTGATAGCTCAGTCACAATAAATCAAAACCAAAATACTTATAAATATTTTCAGCACTAGAGTCCACAATTCAGAAATTCCAGTGATTAGGATCTTCGCAGCTTGTTGTAATTGGTTGGACTCCCAATATAACAAACTATGTAGAAAAAAAGAAGAAACAACAGCGCCAGATCCTCTAAGCATAGTATTTCTTCAAAAGTACCATCACCTTCACCACGTGCTCTTTAGAAATTTACTCACACTTTTCAGAGGCTTCCAATACTGCCTCTAAGTTTTCAAGCTATCCTGGTATAAACCCCAGGATGGTTAACTCCAGATGTACACCAAGATCTTGCCCAGGCATTGATTTCTCCAATATAGGGCTAAAGAGGCCTGCAGGGAGTACACCAAACTCCCCCCCAAAAGCCTACACTACCCAAACAGGAGCTATACTTATACTGAAGATGCAAAATAAAAATAATAAAAAAGAGCCGTTCAAGTTGATATATAAACACCACAAATTTATTTTCTCTTCACTATGATAGTGATCTCCAAAAACATATATATAAAAATATATGCATATAGCTAAAAAACGCTCAAAGGAAAAAAGGCTCATGGGAGATGGAGACATTAACAGACTAACAGTACACATAAAAGTAAGATCATTGTGAAAGAATAATGAAGCTAAATTGCTCTTGATAAAATAATTTGTTATTACGAAATGCGTTGAGCGTTTTTTAGCTATATGCATATATTTTTATATATATTTTTTGAGATCACTATCATAGTGAAGAGAAAATAAATTTGTGGTGTTTATATATCACCTTGAACGGCTCTTTTTTATTATTTTTATTTTGCATCTCCAGTATAAGTATAGCTCCTGTTTGGGTAGTGTAGGCTTTTAGAGGGAGTTTGGGGTACTCCCTGCAGGCCTCTATAGCCTTATATTGGAGAAATCAACACCTGGGCAAGATCTTGGTGTACATCTGGAGTTAACCATCCTGGGATTTATACCAGGAGAACTTGAAAACTTAAAGGCAGTACTGGAAGCCTCTGAAAAGTGTGAGTACATTTCTAAAGAGCATGTGGTGAAGGTGATGGTACTTTTGTATAAATACTACACTTAGAGGATCTGGAGCCGTTGTTTCTTCTTTTTTCAAGTAAGGCTATTCCTGTCTATGGAGTACCACATTAGTCCTCAGTAGCTAGGTGGCTCTGCCTGTACCTCTGGTGCTCCTTAGGGTTTTCTTGCCTTCATCTCCTGTTCTATGGGATCCCTTGTCCTTACCAGTGCCATTACATCTGAATTCCCAGCCTGCTATATTACTAGGCACTAATCTCCTGCGCCTCCAGCTCTTGCAGTCTTAGTTTGCTACTTTCCCGGGTACTTCCACTTGTGCCTCATTTGTGAGCAGTCCTAGCCTGCTATATTACTAGGCACTTGTCTCCTGTGCCTCCAGTGTTAGCAGTCTTGGCCTGCTACATTTCACTTGTGCCTCATTCGTGAGCAGTCCTAGCCTGCAATATTTGGGGCACATTGTTGATGCTTATTTTTGTACCAGTCTTAGCCTGATTTCCCTGGACTGTTCTAGATATCCTCCTTCCAGGGCTTTGCCCCCTTTACATTTACCCTTGGGTATTTATTCCCTACTGGTATGGCGTTCTTACCCCGCATCCAACCATGTCTTTGTGTCAGCTGATTGCTAGCAGCTGGACTCGCTCATTTTGCATCAGGGGTCCTTCCTTTGCTGGTGATTTGGCTCATTTTCCAGTACTGGTCTTTCTCATGCAGATCAGGGTTCAGGCTCAACCGGGATCAGACATCTGGCTTCATGGCCAGCACCTCTATCCGACTTTGGCCACAGTAAGGGAGTTGTGAGACTGGCACTACTCCCGAACTATACTCCCCAGCATCGCACTGAAGCACCCTATGAATATCTTCATATCTCCCTTACAACAATAGCGTCACCTAAACAATTGTCTCCATAAACTACAATTGTATACCCTGATTGTCATATTTCATGTTGGCTTGATTATATTACATTACAATTTTCACTACTCCCCCTGCTCTTTTCTTGTTCTTATCATAAAATCAATAAAACATCGGTTTAAAAAAATTATAATTTTAATGCTGAAAGTGACCATTTTCTAGAGAGGGGAAACATCTAAATTGACTGCAAAAAAAGAAAGAAAAAATGATCAAGCCAACAAACTTGAAAATTTACACTATTGAAAAATCAAACTGATTTTGAGATAGCACTGTCTAATCACTTCAGTGGGTCACAAGACCTTCCAGTCACAGACATTTCAAACCACAATGGGAAAGTTATTGAGCTTATCTCAGACACTGCCCATTCCCCTGACTGTGAAACAAGATAAACCAACCTGAATATCAAAAGAAACAGTTTCCATGATAAAAAAGCTATGAGAAATCAAGCAAAACGTTAATATTAGCAACATGGTAAAATATGTACAAATATAGTATATAGTGCACTCTAACTGTATATATCCCCAAAGATCCAGCTGCTTAATGCCCACTGTGACCTCGGAGTAAATGGTCACAAATACAAAAAACAAAGCTCCACATAAGTAAGAAATGGGTAAGCTCTCAGATCTTATAAAAATATATATATAGCAAATATAGATGGTACAAAGATAGTAAGTAAATTTATTTATTTAAGCCCTTAAGGACTGGCTGCGCACGCACCATTTTTTTTTTCTTGAATCCAATTCCAGACTCCCCGAATGTTGTGTAGCCGCGCGGGGACCCCAGATTTCCATGGACCGTTATGGGTCCTTAACAGAAAACATGGGTCCTTAATGGAAAATAAGCCATGACGTTCCTTGACCGTCATGGGTCTTTAAGGGGTTAAATCACTAAATTAACATATATATAAAAACAATCACAGCCAATAAATGAATATGAGACAGAGTCCCACAGTGTAATCAAACAATAATTTGAACCAGAGAAAAAATGTGCCAGGCTTTCAATGGTTAAATTGTAGAGTTTTCAATACAGCCGATATTGCTGGAACAAATTCAACAGGCAGGGTTCTCATTCAGCGGGCAGGGTTCTCTTCATCCCGTCTCTTATATACAATATATTGAAACAGTTCTCCTGGTAAGGGGTAAATGTATCTACCTCCTTACTGATGATAATCAGTGTTCTATTACCAGAGTCTGTTCTGTTGTATGGTCCCAGTGGGCAGGGTTCTCCTCCTCCCGACTCTTCACCAATATATAGATGCGGACAGGGTTCTTTTCCTCCCGTCTATGCAACAGATAGGCTCTTTCTTGTCAGTATTTGGACAGGGGCAGACCAGGTTCTTTGATGCTGCTGTTTTTGGTTCTCAAATATTTGGCACAAATGCACAATTGGCTGCAATCATTTTCATTCTGGTTATGGTTTGTATAACACAAAATTGGGACTAGTTGTTCTAACACGTTTCGTACTACAAGGAGCAATTCATCAGAGAAATTGAAAATATGTAGAAATGTGCTTATGATGCTAGCAGTAAGCAGCCTCAGTGCAGGAAGAGAGCCGCATACTCAGTGGAGTGATGGACCCATATGCTGGGGAAAGAACTAGAACCATAAGCATCCTTGAGCCCAAAGCCATAATATTCCAGGAAGAGAGCCTCATACTCAGTGGACTGATGGATCCAAATGCTGGGGAAAGAGATTAATCTATTAATCCTTGAGCCTTATGGTGCTAGCGGCCACAGCCACAGTGCAGGAAGAGAGATGCATACTCAGCGGAGTGAGGGACTCGGTAAGAAAGAAAGGATGCTGGGGAAAACTATGGAAGGCAGCGGAGTGGTGACAGAAGGGAGGGGTATGGCAGAAAGGGATTCAGTGACACGTTACTTTGTTGTTCAACATAATACCATCACGCTATTTTCCTGGGCAAGATCAGAATGTTGGCTTTTTTATGCACGCGACATTCTGATCTTGCCATTTTGATTGTCATCAACTACAGGGCGATATTTCTATAGTAAACCTCCATTATGCATAGCTTTCATTGACTACGTGAAAACACAAGCAATAATAAATGCTGCAGTCAGCCAAGGAATAGATAGAGCTTACATCAATATCTATCTAAAACTATTTTCTGCTTGTTTAGAAGAAATTTTCAACAAACTAAATTTTGACAAAAAAAGGACTTAAGATCAATGGAGATTATCTACATCACTTTTTGCAGACAATATCATATCTTTGCCAGTAGTACTGAAGAACTGCAAGAACGAATTGAAGAGCTACAACAGGAAAAATGAATATCATCAAAATGCAAGTCACTTTTAACAAATTTACCAAGGAAAATCACAGTAGATGCACAAGAACTAGAAAAAGTGGACAAGTATGTCAACAGATGGAAACACCATGATGGAAATTGAGCAACGGATACAATTGGGATGGTAAGCAATTGGAAAACTAAGTAGGACTGTCTTTAAGACAAATTTATCACTCTGCCTCAATTGAAAGGTTTTTTGACCAATGTGTCCTCCCAGTCTTTATGTATGGCTGTGAAACATGGACACTGAATGCCAAAACCATACAAAAACATAAGGTTTTATATAGGTTTGTATAGAGCATCAAATCCTGAATATTACAAAAAGAGACTAAAAAACAGGTGCCTTGATTAATCGGCAAACAAAGGTTTATGATATCATTGAAAGAGTAGAGAACCATAAATAAAATTGGGCAGACCACATAACAAGACGACCTGGCGGTAGATGGGCCAAACACATTTTGAAATGGATTCCACTCAATACTAAACACCCAAGAAAAGACCAAAGACAAGATGGGTAGATGAAATTTCCAAATTTGTTGGTCCACAGTGGCAAAAAAAAAAAAGAAAAGCAAAGGACAGAAGTTGTTGGAAGCTTGCTGAGGAGAACTTCATTCTGCAGTGGATGGAGAACAGCTGAAGATGATGATGTAGGAACTATATAACCGTTCCCTGTTGGGTGTTAGTAGATTAAATGGGAAGCTCTGGTAAAAAGATTAACACATAGTAAAATAGTGTATACTCCATATGTGATAGCTGTATCTAATTATCTTAATTATAACCATTGTCTCTGCCATCACTTCTTCTCTAGGTAGAGAATTCTATAATTTAACAGTCCTTGAGAAGGATTTATATATATGTTAGAATGGCAAGAAAATTGTCTCTACCTCAACAACTCAGTAAAACCACAAAGATCTGCCATTCATTTTTATTTAAATTCCATAACGCTAATAGGGGATTAAGATCCCCATAGTAAGGAGAGGGATTGCCACATTCCTGCTCACATTCAGCATTATAGCATCTAGGAGAGCTTTATCAAAAGTAAGAAGGACATATACATTAACAATCACAATTCGGACACCAACTCTAGTGTTAAAAAAGTATGAGCAAAGGCTTACGTACCAAATCGGGTATCCCTGTAGAATAATTAGAGTATAGTGAGTGATAGCATATGGCAATCTATGGGTTTTATAAATTCTGGTCCTTTTTCCCTCTTTAAATTGTTTCTTGCAAAAGAACTTGATTAGATGAATATCGCTTAACATCAGGGAGCTCTTGAACTTTGAGCTCCAGTCAGAAATATTCCAAGATATAATTCTAATATTGTTATTCATTTGGGCCATTCAGGCTACCAAATCTCAAAGAGCAAAGCTGAGCCAGAATTTCACCCCCATCCCATCCCCTCCACATATACACACACATGCACAAATCACGACAGGCACAATCCTATGAGATATCATCAATCCAGAGACATTCTCACTCCAAAAAAATATAAGAAAGTAAAAAATCAGGGAGTAGGAGAAGTAAAAAAAGGGGAAAACCCACCTCAACAAAGGCTCTGAATAACAGCCAAACGAATCAAATCAAGACAGGCTATAAGTCTACAAAACAAGACAGACTATAAATCTGCAATTGTAGGAACCACTAACAGGTTACAATCATGAGGAGATCTGACTGTCTAAATAGCACATAAGATATTCTTACAGGATAAATTACAGCATTAAGACTATGAATAATGCAATTAACAATATAAGCAAACTGTAGCAATCAATCACTGACAGTATTTTAGCAAACAACCAAGATTTAGATACAAAACCACATAATTAGTGTCACTCACTTCAGAGGATTGGAATGTTGTGTATCAATCCAGCTGGTCCTATATCTAAGGGTAGTGAGAAAATTAGTTATACTGCATCAGTAATCCTGTTTCTTTGGGTATATCATAGCATATGAAATTTGTAATTACCTTTGATGTAATTACCATTGATGTTGTACCTCTAAAGATAAATCAGGTACGAAAAAGAGTGACATTTTTAAACATTATATCGACATGCTGTCTAGAAAGGGTGAATGCTCTGTTTCAATCTGTAATTCAAAATGCAAGCATTGAAATGTCTAGGTGTTGCTGCAAGTGGAGGGGAGTGGGCAGCTTTTTCAACTAGCAATTTCAGCCATTTGTAAATAAATGTATCTGATTGCTTGCCCTCCACTTTTTCTGGGAGGCCTATAATGCTCATATTATTATGCTACATACAGTTTTCCAAGTCATCCATTTTTTATTTGTACCGAGTAAGTTTTTTTTGTTGTTTTTTTTTAACTTCTTGTACCTCAGACTAATGACAATCTATGTTGAGTTCTTCAGTTTTAGATGTGGGGGTGCTTTGATATGTTATAAAATAGTAACTGAGAGGGTATGCTCTTGGTCTCTCCCTCAGAAGGGCCAAGTGAAAGAAGTCATCGGGATATGAAATAACCTGAGTTGCAATCTAGGCATTTACCTTCATGAACCTTAAACACAGCTGCATCCATTACTGGCAGAGTTGTGTGCTTGAAGAGGCCAAGGGAATAGCCTATAATTACAGCTTAGCTGGGGAAAAATGGCAAAGTAAGGAAAAGTGCCTAAACAGAAATATTCTCCTATCAGTGACTTCCATTCTTCAAGGGCAACCAGATCAGGAAAGTCATAAGAGGGGAAGTGTACAGCATCCTTTTGACAACTTGTAAAAAAAGTACAGAGAGGATGTATCCAATGGGGTCTCAGATATCTGGACAGTCTCTAATACTAGCAGAATCAGTTCCTCTGCCAAGCTCCCAGGGTCCTCCTCAAAGGAAACCCCAGGGTTAAGAAAAAAAATCATCTCCTCCTTCATTCAGTCTCAACTTCCACTAGTGAGAAAACTTCCCAAAGGGAAAGGGAAAACTATCTATTGGAAAATACCACCCCCCTTCTTGGGAGAAAAAGGAGGATCTAATCTAATTCATTTACAATAAGCTGTATAGACATTGGGATAGTGGGGACAAAGGACTTAAGCCACTCATGCTCCTGATCAGAGGAACTGGGCCCCTGAACAGACTGAGTATGGGCCACAGTATAAGAGGGACATAGTTGACCTGACACCCATAGGTAGACTGGTCTGGCAATATAGACAAACTGACCACTGCAGAACAGCTGTGGTAGTTCGGGTGGTTTTGGGCTTCCTCTTATCCCCTTTTGGCTCTGACATGATACACAACCCCCAAACAGATGAGACCCCAGTGGAGCAGAACTATGCAGAGAAGGAAGAGAACAAAGAGAGCCTGGCGTAAGCTGTGACTCCTGGGTGAGCTGCCAAAAGAAAAGAAAGCTATTGAAAAAATATGTTTCCCGTTCTAAAAACAAATAGAGAAAAATAAATGGTGCAGTGGCCCTCCAGTCACCCTTGCAGAATGCTGCTGTCATAGTGAGGGACCACAACCTGGGGGTTCTCATAGTTTATGGGGAAATCCTGTACCAACAGAATAAGCACCATGGTCCAGAGCCCACCAAGAGCCATGGGAAGTGTCAAAATAGGCGCTGCATAACCAATATGGAATTAAATTTAAAGTGTACTTGTCCCAAAAAAAACTTGCCCCTCAATTTGCAGGGACAAGCAGATAAAAGTACAAAATGTAGCATGAGTAATAAAACAAAGAAAAATAAAATAAAAGAATAAATTATGTACCAGGTTCCCGCAGAAAGTCATTCTGTGTTTGTTAGACAGAGAGAAAGCAGCACAATTTTGAGCTATAGGAGATAGGCAAATAAAGCAAAGCTGGGGTGTAAATTAAGTACTGTAGGCAGGAAATGTGTTCTCTGTGTTGGGGAGTCTGTGGGCACTCTGTGAATGTGTGAAGGGAGAAAGGAGATTTACCCAAAATACCCCAAAATTTTGGTTGACTGAGAGAGGCAGCTGTGAACCAAGTTCCTTCCTGATCTGGCTGTTATCTCTGTGTTAGGGGAATCCGTGAGTGTAAAAATGGAGAAAAGAAGATTTAACCCAAATACCTCAAAACTTGTGTGACTGAGAAGACACAGACAGCTGTGATCCAAGTTTCTTTGTGTTGTCAGTTCTCTGTGTTAGGGGAGTGGGGGAAGGAGCAGTTGCATGATGCGTGTTTACTATTCCACGGGTTTACTTTTGGATTATTTGTATGCAGGTTTTGACTTCTTCCTAAGAACTTAGTATGTTTGAGATGGCAGTACATAGTGAAAGAACTGTGTACTTTATTGTTTTAACAGCATGAGTTGTGGATGTGGTGGGGGTGCCATCTCCAAAAACAAACTCATATATACCACCACCACTTCCACAAGTCACTGCACAGAAGTTGGTTACATTGTAACAGCTTCCTCCATTATGTCATTAACACTTGAATGTGACTCATTGTTTTCAGTGTTCTTAGATGGTTTAATAATATTACTTGCGGTATTGGAACTTTTATGCGATTTTGTCACACAAGCAGCCTCATCAGAAAGAGAAAGATCATTATCATATATTGCGAACATTGCAGCAACCATGGCTGCAGTGTTTTTTGGACTACCACTTTACTAATACTCCTTTTGAACTACCCCCTGCCCCAAGTACATTTGGTAGGCACTATTGAACAGTGAAGTACACAACAAAACTGACTGTGTGTGATTCCCCACCCTTTACAATATACTTTTTAGTATATGTCTGCCTAAGTCAGAGCTCACATCAGGGTCCATGTCACCTATTAGTTAAATTATTTTTATTTATTTTTTATATATATATTTTTTTTTATTAACTGTCCCAATCAGTGTCGAAAAAAAAAAAAAAGAATACTCCATGTGCAACTGCTTCTTCCCCCAAACTCCCCTAACACAGAAAACAGCTAGAAGAAAGGAATTTGAATCACAGCTGCCTGTCTCTTCTCAATCACACGAAATGTTGGGGTATTTTGAGGTAAATCTCCTTTGCTTCCTTTATACACCCACAGATACCCCTAACCCAGATAACAGCCAGAGCAGGAAGGGACTTGGATCACAGCTGCTTGTGTCTTCTCAGTCAAAAAAAAATGTTGGGTATTTGAGGTAAATCTCATTTGCTGCCTTCTCACACCCCCAGATTTCCTTAGCAGAGAGATAACAGCCAGATGAGGAAGGAACTTGGATCACAGCTGCCTACCTGTAAGGCAACCAACATTTTGGGGTATTTTGGGTCAAATTCCTTTCCCCCTTCACAGTTCCCCAGTTTCCCCAACACAGGGATAAGGAAGAAACTTAGATCATGGCTGCCTGTTTCTTTCCAGTCAGTCACACAGAATTTTGGGGTATTTGGGGTAAATCTCCTTTGCACCCTTATCACAACCCCACACTCCCCTAGCTCAGAGGACAGCCAGCTTAGGAAATAACTTGGATCATGGCTACCTGTGTCATTCACTTAGAATTGTGGGTATTTTGGGTCAACCTCCTTTCGCCCTTCCACTCACCCAGAGTCCCCCAGACTCTCTAAACATAGAGAACAAAATTTCCTGCCTACAAGACTCCCTAAACTACACTCCAATTCGAATTTATTTGCCTATCCTAACTAGCTACAAAACTGTGTTTCTTTCTCGCTCACAAGTGCACTCTATTTATACTATGCCTATGGGAAAAGAAGGGAAACTTGCCATGTGGTGGGGGAAATGCAGTCTTACCACTGATTTCAACTCAGTGAGCTAGATGAGAAAAAGCAGAAACTATGCACATTTTGCAAAAAATTTCCCACTAGGCTGGAAGTGCCATTTTTCTTCTGTTTCATTTTTGAGATGAAAAAGTTTCAACCACCAGAGAGCAGTATAGTATTAAGAATCGGCAAGCGGAGAGTGAATTGTAAAAAAAACAGAAAGTGAATAGGAACTGTACAACTTTAAGAAGCAGCAAAGGAAAGACGGAAGCTGACCTGTGAGAGGACTTAAAAATAATCCAAAGATGGGGTACAACTTTAACAAATGACAAACATAAAACATGGTGATCTGAGAAATGTTCCAAATCTATAATATGTAGGAACTTACCTGATAGAGTAGAAGTGTTAAACTCACTCAGCCTAAGGAATCCATCAAAAGCTATAACGATTGCGGCCAATAAAGAAGAATTGGTCTGGGTCTCGAAGGGTTTAGACAGCAATAGAACTTATATCTTAAGAACAATACACCATCAATAGGGAGACGTGTCGGTATTCTAGGAGTAGATCATTTTTGTATACCTTTGAGTAATGACCTCATAGGCTGAGCCATAAGAAAGGAGTGGAAACTGGGTTTAAAAAAAATGCAAAGTATCCCAATAGTGACCGGACTGTTTTGCAAATTTTGTATCCTTAGTGACAATGGCTGTTTTTGCATTTCTGCTGTGTTTGTGTTTAGCTATAATTTTCCTCTTTCTCATTTAATATACCCACACATATTATATGTTGTTTATCGCCATAAGAAGGGCTTTCTTAAGATACAATTATTTTCAACATATCATGTGATATATTTAAAAAAAAAAATATTTAAAAAATTGTAAATAAAAACCACTATTCCTGACTTTTACTTGAAAAATCTTTTACTTATCTTAAAAAGGTAATTAAAAAAAGTTCCTACATATATCCTAATATTTGTCCTGAGTTTAGAAACACCCAATGTTTACATGTTTTTGCTTTTTTTTGCAAGTTATAGGGCAACAAGTACAAGTAGCACTTTGCTATTTCAAAGCCATTTTTTTTTCAAAATTTGCGATAGTGACATTGTAACACTGATATCTGTCACGAATCACTGAATAACCCACCACATGTATATATTTTTTAAAAATAGACAACCCAAGGTACTAAACTTGGGGTATTTCATGTAACCATTTTACCATCAATCTATGCCAAAGTTTGCAGAGAAAAAATGTTTTTGGTGATTTTTGTAGTAATGTAAATGTAATTTTGTACACATGCATAGACACACATGTATACATACATACATAAAGAGAGATATAGAGACACACACAGTTAACATTTTGAGAGTCAGAGGGGCATGCAACTGATTGCAAAGCAATGAGTTGCGTAGCCTTGTGGCGGTTAAAGGGATATATACAGACATACATATGTAGCTGTGTGACGGGAGAGCTGATATGAAGGGAGGAGACAAAGAGATGTGTTTTGTACAGTGAGGGTAAAGAGGATGTGTATTGGTTGCGGAGGGTATTAGGAGTCAAAGAGAAGATATGAGACATATATTAAGGGTGATGACCTGTATGGGTCAATGACACTATGAAAGGGGCATGCCACATAGAACTGTGAACCCATACCATCTGCAAGGTTTAGTGAAAGTTAAGACTTTCAGTGGCAGAGGGTCACGTTAGACATTGCACTGAAAGGGATAATACTGTAAACAATGTTGTTGGCATACCGAGGGAAGGGAGGGAGTGAAATTTTAATGAAGATAATAGGGTGTCTAAAGTTTAGCAGTAAACTAAATAACAATGTACAGATACAAAAGTATGGTGCAACACTTTATGTGAAGTCATATAAGCATGGTAAATAAGTTCAACCTGTGGTAATATAGAGACGTAATGTATACTATAGGAGAGTGTACCCCTGTGGCATTATAGTTATGAAACATTTTGGGAGATTTAGATGTAGAAGTGTAAGTAGGATGATGCAGTGCCAGAAGCAGCTGTCACATGAGCATACCTGGGGAGTTCGTCTTGTGGACACACCAAGTGGTGTCCTGTGGTGCGGCTGGGGGAGATGGATTAGAGGCAAACAAAATGGACTGGGCTTATTCAGTAGTGGGGGCAGGGCTTAACAGACATGGGGAAAAGTATGAAGAACAGGGTGGGGGTTCAATGGCAATTGACCCATGTGAGGGTAGGATTAACCCTTTCAGTTCTAGGGTTAAGTTGCCTAAAACACTACTGCACATTACTTAATAAGACCCCCCAAGATATAACCAGGACCACAACTGGGCATTCTTGATTTGGACAAATGGTATATGGCAGAGATGAGCACATTACAGCCCCCAGGCATGTCTTTATGTACACCATAAGTGCTGCAAGACAGAAATATATTGCCGGGAGCTTTTTCTCTGGAAGGAAATAGATTTGTTGTTATTACAGAGTAAAACACAGATACAATGTATAATTGTTCCTGAGACAAGAACAGGTCATTTTAATTCAACCCACATTCTCAGTTACCAGTATGGAAGGTGCTGATCTATATATTTTACTTTGTCCTTTTGCCAACATGCACTTAATGAGAATATTCTTCAGCTCATGGCAGCTCCAAGTATAGGGGAGAGGACAAAAGAGTGAGAGCAGAGAAAGAAGGGGAAGAGACGACTGGTGAGTCAAGTTACTATAGTGGAGAGGACAGACGGCAGTGTAGGTGAGCGAATTACTCAGAAAGGAGAAAGGAGTGAGGAAGATCAGCAGTGTAGCTGTGAATGTGTGGAGCAAGGGGACAAAGGGTCCGGAACAGGAAAATTGGAACATGTGTGACTTGATCTCCAGATGGCAGTGTAGGTGAGAGAATTACTCAGAAAGGAGAAAGAAATGAGGAGGATCAGCAGTGTAGCTCGGCGAATGAATCAGAAAGGAGAAAGGAGTGCATGAACAGTGAGATCGGAACGTGTGTGAATCACTGCAGATATTTTCACAGGAGTAACATGGGGCCATTACACCCCTGTGAATCTGTGGAGCAACATGAATGGTGGAGAAGGGTATAACTCCTCCTCCTGACCACCTTGGCGGGGGGGTGGCACATCTGGAGAATTGCTGGTCACCTGACAAGCTTCTCCTTTATAGTATAGATGAGCCAATTTAAGTGAGAAATAGAATAAGAGGTGAAAGCCAGCAGTGTACAGATGGCATATGGATCAGGGGGCAATGAGTTCTCAACAAATTCTGATACAAGATCCATGCCCTGTTATAGGACTTCCAAGTGTTAGCTGACAGGGCCTCATCAATCAGGTTCTTTGTGCCAAGAATATGTGTAGTCAATCCATTGTCAACAAATATACTGTCAGGGCTGGGGTGGGTAATGGATCTGCAGTTGGCTGAAAGTTAAAATGGAACAGGGCTTCAGCCAGGAACAAACCATGTCAACCTCCTAAAAAAAAGCATAATGACTGATAAGCCTTATTCACAATGTAGTCTGCAGTTTGATTGTCTAAAGAAAAACACATTATGACCAGTCCACCAATGACTCCAAATGGCTTCCGCTGTCACAATGAGGTATAGTTCGAGCAAAGCCGAGGTTAGGTCAATCTCTGGATTGTCCAAAACCTCCTAAGGCCATACTTCTGCCATCCAATGATCCTTGTAAATGGACATTAATCCTAAAGAAGGTGCTGCATCAGTGAAAACAGAAGGGGGTGAGAGGAATGCATGAGGGATAAACATGGAACGGCCATCCCAGCTCCTCAAAAACCGTAACCACATTGCCAAAACAGATCTCACTGCCTCCTCCAACTGAATGACCCTCTGCAAATCTGACTTTCCAGAGCCAACAGGTGTGATATAAAAAAATGACCCTAAGGAATTATACTCATAGCAAAATTTAATACGCCAAGCTCTACTTTGCGACAGGACTGACTAGAGTAAAAAATCTGAATCACTTCTTGAATTCAAAGCAGCTTATTGGGAAGTAAGCTAACCTTCATCAGGTTTGAATTCAAGTGGATGACCACAAAACATAAACGGTACCTGGGCCACCAGTTTTTTATCCACTGCCATAGCCCTTTGAGCTTGCTCAAACTAGTAGGGACAGAACACGGGGGTTCAATGATGAGGAAAGCATCCAGGTAATGGATTGCCATTTGAGATCAGCAAACATTTAACAGGATCCAGCATAGAGATTCCACAAATAAATCAAAAAGCTTTGGATTGCGTTTTGAGCCAAAGGTGACATGGTTGGAAAAATGATATGTTTCCCTCCATCTGATATTATGAAGATGCTGAAGAGAAGGATGAAGAGAAAGAAACTTGAAAGCCTGTGATAAGTCTGCCTTTGACAGCCTGAGAGGACTATAAGCTGAATAGTTAAGCTGAAGAATATGTCAAAGAAAATTCTTCAGAAGGCATAAGGGAATTCACATTAGGAAAACAAGAGGAATTAGGAACAGACAAATCATAAATCAATCTCATTTTTAATTTGAGAATTTTCCCATGATGATGCCAAGGGTCATATGGCATAATAATATAACCTTTCGCTAGTTCCTTAGAAAGCAACAAATCAACCGTTAAAGGGTCCAGAACAGCTGATTGCAGATTAGAACACTCTAAGGTACCGGCGGAGTGAAATATACTGAAAAACCCTCAATTAAAAGGTCCACTAAAAAAGGTGAGTTGCCAACCTGGGAGCATCAAAAAAAAGCCTCTGAGAGCACATCGATTTAGGATCAGCTCTATGGCAGACAACACAGATATGTAGAAAGCGACATGGTACGCAATCGACCTACCCACCCGGTCCACAGTGTTAGTAGCATGGGCTGGCAGTGGCGTAACTGGAGCAGGTGTTGGACTCTGACTAGGGGCTGGAGGGTTGACCTCTTGAGGTGCAAAGTTAGTAGTATGTTCAGTGGACTGGCATATCAGGCAGGAGGAGGCCCTCATACCTGCAAAATGGTGGCAGAACAACTCTGTATCCAACTGACTTCAGCTGGTAACAAAGTTGAACTGTGCCTGGTCAGCAGCAGCTTTTTCAGAAAATGGCCAATGATACTCATTAAAAGCAAAACTATCATATTTATAATCCAAGTCAACTACCCAGTAAAGATAGTGATCTAGTTGCTCACATTGCTGTGGATGAGCTGAACAGATCACATCCTTATATAGGCTGAAAGCCAGGACAAACTCCTGTACCAACAATTTTGTAGACAGTATAGAGTCTCTTGCCAAAGAAAACTGCTCACAAGAAAAAAATACTTATTACCTATACTATCAGGAGAGGAAATAATGAAAGAACCCAATTTCACATCTTTATCCTTTAAAATATCCTTCCTGAGGTGAGCTGGAATGCAATGTGCAGATGTGATTGTAGCGTGGTTACTACCAGAGGACTCTGTAAGAGATAACATGTACTCATGATCGGACTGTTGCAATGGAAGCCTTGAAAGACACATGAAAGGTAATTCTAAGGCATCCAGCCTGGAATGTCTGGATGCTATCGGCAAGGCTGTCATCACCAGGGATGCTTGTAAACTGGATAGATCTATTGCAATTGTGGAGTCACAATGATGAGTCTGCCAGAGAGGGGAAAATAAAATAATAATCTGGAAGTTCCACTTTCCTATCTTATTCTGGGAAAGGAATTCCTCTCCCATTCTGATGTTAGTTTAGGAACAGTCCAAGCCTGATATCAAGGAGGGCTAGATGGTTCAGACCAAAGGCTTAAATATGCCTGATGGAAGAGGATCTCCACCTGGCCTGAAGTAGCAAACATGTTGGTAAAGGCCCAGAAATCCAAGAAGGGCTATAAAACAAGAAAAATGTTATAAGTAACAATTAACAATTAATAAACAAGGCCATGCCCTAAAAAGGTCCCCTTTGAGGTCAAAGGGAACATAAAAGAACAATATGACATGACCAGTGTGTACGTGACATAGCTCCTATGTCTCATGAACCGGCGAGGTGCTGGTCATGAAGCCAGATGTCTGATCCAGGTTGAGCCAAGACCCTGACCTGGATGGGAGTGAATGTGCACAGGGTGAGGTTCTGGACTATAGAACAAAAAATAGAGATCTGGTGCTGCACGGCAGACATACATTTAACCAGACTGTGGCAGTGGGAAAAAAAACATACAGCAAGATTCCGAAACTTAAAGGTGCTCACTGAAAACAGCGCTCCTCAGCTGTGGTAACAATGACAAACAGGAGCACTCACCATTCCGTAGTCATATTTGTTGGTAGAATAATTCAGACCACATACCATAGGCTGAATAAAACATAAATCTTCTTTATTTCAAATATAAAACATGATACACAAATCCAGGAGGGGAAGGGGACAGCAAATAATCACATGAAGGTGTATCTAACGCGTTTCGTGCTTCTAGAGCGCTTAATCATAGATGGAGTGCACAATCGGAAATAGAAATTTTAAAAACTCGGTACATTGACGTGATTGGGCACCGCTAATGAAATGCATGGATACATCTCTCCCTAATAGAGTAGGCGGGACTCTGCCATACATACATAGCCTGACCGGTTGACGTCTGCGCTAGAATTGCAAAAGAGCCACACAAAAGTTTAACCCCTTGTTTGCCATCATACTCATCAGCCAAAAATGGATATAAAAAAACCCACAAACAAAACAGAAGCACAACCAATTGACACATATAACCAAATAAATATACTGCCACCTTCCCAGTTACCTAGGTACATATACTAAAAAACTTTGTATAACAAACAAACAAATGGCATATCATGCTGGACCATAGACCTAAAGTAGGACCCCTGATGAAGGGGCATGCTAGAATGAATACTGCAGGCTAAATACTGCTCAGGATAAAGTCAGCAGTCTGGGACTGCTCAGAATAAATATAGCAGGCTGGGAGTGCTCAGAATAAATATAGCAGGCTGGAACTGATCAGAATAGATATAGCAAGCTGGATCTGCTCAGAATAGATACAGCAGGCTTTTTATGCTTAAAATAAATAAAGCAGGCTTGCACTACTCAAGTCATATACTGGTGGAGAGGATATCTCAAATGGCGACAGGGAACAAACTGCTGGGTTGAGTAGGCCAAGGTGAAAGAGGACCGACAGATACACTCTCTCTGTAGAAGGACTGCAGGTTAACAGAACAAAAAATTAAAGTCATCCTTAGGGCTATGATGCCTAATGCTGCACAGAAGAACTGGATGCGGGAACAACAAAGAAAAAACTGCTCCGAAAGCAGGCACATCACCGCTCTGAGCATGAAAAACAGAGAGATGATGAGCCTAAGACCTCCATTCAATATGCCCCATTTAAACTGTTGGTAGGGCAAAAATGGATACTGACTGTACACACATTGTGTCACCGTCGGTATTCAATATCCTTACCAACAGAAACCACAATGAACATTGGCCCAAAGAACCTGATTTCTGACCCAATATCTGACGTGTGTTTTTTGAAATGGGAACATCAAAGGAAAAAGGCTAACACCTGGTGTTTGACACAATGTCAAACACCAAGCATAAGTTCAGTCACCCTCCCAAACACTAACCTTACATTACCCCAACATGAAAGTTAAACAATACTAGCCCTAACACTATCCTAACACCCATACCCATAGATGTATAACACTTACCTGTCATCCAAAGTCATCTTCTCTAATCTTCTAATCAATACAAATAAAAAATGTCCATAGAAACAATGCTCCCAAAAATATAAAACATGTAAGTAAAATAAAAAAATTAAAACATGTCCATAGGACCCCTATGTCTTATAATTAAACAACAATGTATTTATAAATTTAAGATGGAACAGAAGTTAGGCCTATGGAATTGAGCTAAAAAGGGAGGGCTTGCCTTTTGGCAGAGATGCTTAGAAGCTATTATGTAACTATATGAAACAGTCCTGGTTGTCCACTGCCAAGTAGGGATGGCGGAATCCCCTGAAGGGAGGCTATGGTTGGTCACTAGAGATGAAGAAAGGTAGTGGAAGACCTACCGGATGTTAGGTTGGGTAGTTGACCGCCCGTGGCATCAGGGAGATGGGATATGCGCCACCCCCACAAACCCAAATAGAGTAGAGTATGGGTTCAATTTTTGGACTATGCCCAATGAGATACCGCCGACCTACATGTTGTTGTAATATGCTGTAAATTGTCACTGCATATTTGTCTATGTTAATTTTGTGTGAATATATGTTTAATTTGTAAAATGTAAATTTTGAAAAAATATATTTTTACATGTTTTATATGGATTTGCAATAAAAATAAATAAATAAATAAAAAAAACATGTCCGTAGGAGAAATGCCCCCTCAAAATCTTGCTCTTCTCTTCTGCCACATCAGTGTATAGTTCATCCAGATTATTGAAGGCATTTATCCTACTGACATGTTTTACATTTTTGGGGGCATTAATCCCAAGGACATGTTTTACATTTTTGGGGGCATTTATTCTAAGGACATGTTTTACATTTTTGGGGGCATTGTTTCTATGGACATTTTTTATTTGTATTGATTGTGGCATACTTTTTAAGAGATTAGAAAACGCAAGATAGCAGATTAAAGAAGACAAATTACACTGTCATTCAGTCATTCAGTGTTCTTAGGGACTCCAGTTACTATATATTCAGGCCCAGTTAGGGGTGGCATTTGCCTGGGGTGGCATTTGCCAGGGGTAGCAGTTGGCACCTTTCTCAAAGTACATCTTTATCTAAGTACTGAGAGTTAGGCAAGAGAAATAATATGTTAATATCTATCCAGTATGCTGCATTGTATGCTCTATGAAGACAGTCTTCTAACAACTTTCTCATCTTCCTTACAGGTATGTGTTTCCCATCCAGTCTGCTTAAAAATCTTGTGCTGTAACCCAACTGTTTATTAATTATACAGTCTCCTGGTATGTGTTTCCCATCCAGTCTGCTTAAAAATCTTGTGCTGTAACCCAACTGTTTATTAATTATACAGTCTCCTGGTATGTGTTTCCCATCCAGTCTGCTTAAAAATCTTGTGCTGTAACCCAACTGTTTATTAATTATACAGTCTCCTGGTATGTGTTTCCCATCCAGTCTGCTTAAAAATCTTGTGCTGTAACCCAACTGTTTATTAATTATACAGTCTCCTGGTATGTGTTTCCCATCCAGTCTGCTTAAAAATCTTGTGCTGTAACCCAACTGTTTATTAATTATACAGTCTCCTGGTATGTGTTTCCCATCCAGTCTGCTTAAAAATCTTGTGCTGTAACCCAACTGTTTATTAATTATACAGTCTCCTGGTATGTGTTTCCCATCCAGTCTGCTTAAAAATCTTGTGCTGTAACCCAACTGTTTATTAATTATACAGTCTCCTGGTATGTGTTTCCCATCCAGTCTGCTTAAAAATCTTGTGCTGTAACCCAACTGTTTATTAATTATACAGTCTCCTGGTATGTGTTTCCCATCCAGTCTGCTTAAAAATCTTGTGCTGTAACCCAACTGTTTATTAATTATACAGTCTCCTGGTATGTGTTTCCCATCCAGTCTGCTTAAAAATCTTGTGCTGTAACCCAACTGTTTATTAATTATACAGTCTCCTGGTATGTGTTTCCCATCCAGTCTGCTTAAAAATCTTGTGCTGTAACCCAACTGTTTATTAATTATACAGTCTCCTGGTATGTGTTTCCCATCCAGTCTGCTTAAAAAATCTTGTGCTGTAACCCAACTGTTTATTAATTATACAGTCTCCTGGTATGTACTAATCTACCCTTCACCTGGAACTCCAATCTCATCCAGTCTCCCTCTCTCCAATCTCATCCAGTCTCCCTCTACCATTTAACCCCTTGTTGTATGTACTAATCTAAATTAGCCATTTTGACCCCCTGTTCCAGTCTCCATATTGCCTTCCTCCCCCATTCCTCTCCTATATCTCTCTGTGTCTGTTTCTTATCAGAGATTTAATGGTGTCACACCTGAACGCACTCAGAGCTATCCCATCCCATTTGTAATTTGGAAATCCCTCAGTCAGTCATTCAGTGTTCTTAGGGACTCCAGTTACTATATATTCAGGCCCAGTTAGGGGTGGCATTTGCCTGGGGTGGCATTTGCCAGGGGTAGCAGTTGGCACCTTTCGCAAAGTACATCTTTATCTAAGTACTGAGAGTTAGGCAAGAGAGTTGGACAGGAGAGAGACAGCTGCTGCAGCCACCTACAGACAAGAGGCAAGTAAACAAGCTGAATTCAGAATGAAGAAACAGTCATTTTCACCAAGCACTGACATTTGCTTCCTCTACTGAAACTAATGACCACCTGATGCAAGAAACCAGGATTTCCAGTCACCATTAACCACTACAACTTCTGCCTCTCCTGATCATCATTGGACTACTTCATTTAACCCTGCACTGATTCCTACCCTCACCAAGTACTTTGCAGTTCTGCTACTGAGTCTCCTCACCATCCCTGGCACCTATACCCTCTGCTCCGTGGATTGACCCTTGACTGCCAAGTCATCTGTACTCTCCTGGATTACTGACTGTTGCACATCTCTACTGCCCCATTCATTAACCCAACTATGGGCAAATTAACTCCTTGTTTTGTCATCGCCATTCTCACATGCATAAGAGTCTCCTCCTCCTGTGTCCACATTAAGTGTCACGCCATTCACATTGCACCCTCAATTCTTCACTCACCACTTCTCTGCTCCCATGAACTTTTTTCATTCCTCCGCTCCCTATCACCACCATCTCCTTCTACCCCTGCAAAAAAGACCCATTGCTTCAAATCTCACTCTCACCTTATGTCCCTGTCCCTTCTCCTCCTACTTGCTGCAGGTGACATCTCACCTAACCCAGGCCCCCCTTCCATTCTCTCTTGGACCACAGAACCCACTCACACACGCAACACTCACAATCTAATAACCGTACCCCGTCACCTAACCTCCTCCCCCCCCTTTTGTTTTGGTCTCTGGAATGCCCGCTCTGTGTGTAACAAACTAACAGCTGTTCATGATCTGTTCATTTCTCATTCCCTAAACCTCCTTGCCATCACTGAAACTTGGCTCACATCATCAGACACTGCCTCCACTGCCGCACTCTCATATGGAGGCCTTCAATTCACACACACACCGAGGCCTGGCAACAGGCAGGGAGGGGGAGTAGGCATCCTGCTGCCCCCTAACCATATATTTCAGGTACTCCCCACTGTTCCCTCTCTTTCCTTCCCTACATTTGAAACTCACACACTTCGCCTCTTCTCTCCCCTCCCCCTGCGTGTCGCTGTCATATACAGGCCACCTGGTCCCACTGCACAATTCCTTGATCACTTCACCTCCTGGCTCCCTCACTTCATGTCCTCTGATGTCCCTACTCTCATCATGGGTGACTTCAACATCCCTATAGATAATCACAACACCCCCCCTGCCCTCAAACTCCTCTCCTTAACAACCTCCTTAGGCTTATCGCAGTGGACCAGCTCTCCCACACACAGTGATGGTCACTCCCTCGACTTGATCTTCACTAACCTCTGCTCGGTCTCCAACTTCTCTAACGTCCCTTTTCCCCTCTCTGACCACCACCTCCTCACCGGTAACCTCATCATACCACGCAAACCCATCACCCCCGCCACAATCAAGCGCATGCGGAGAAATCTACATTCTCTTGATAAGCAACAATTTTCCACCTCCCTGCAGCCTATCCTCAACCCCATCCTCACACTTACTTGCCCAGACAAAACTACTGCTCTCTATAACAGCACTCTCACTTCAGCCCTTGACATCGCTGCACCTGCAACTCCACGCCACCCACGCACAACCCCACTACAACCCTGGCACACAAGACTAACGCGATACCTCCAAAGGTGCTCACGCACTGCTGAAAGGCACTGGAGGAAATCGCGCTCCACAGCCGACTTCACACACTACAAATTCATTCTCCGTTCGTATAGCTCTGCCCTCTCCCTGGCTAAACAGTCATTCTTCTCCTCTCTAATTTCTAATCTTTCCTCCAACCCCAAACGCCTTTTCTCAACCTTCACATCTCTTCTAAACCCACCAACACAAACACCTTCCACTAACTTCTCGGCCCAAGATCTCGCCAACCACTTCAAGAACAAGATTGAATCTATCAGACATGATATTTCATCACTACCACCCCCACCCAGCCAGCCCAGCCCTGTCGCCTCTCCCACATACACACTAAGCTCCTTCCCACCTGTCACTGAGGATGAAGTCTCCCTTCTCCTCACTCGCTCAAACCTAACCACATGCCCTCTCGACCCAATCCCATCTCAGCTCACCCAAGAACTCTCCCCTCTACTAACTCCAATCCTTACTCACTTATTCAACCTCTCTTTGTCAACCGGCACCTTCCCATCCTCTTTCAAACATGCACTAATCACTCCCATCCTAAAAAAACCCTCCCTGGACCCAAACTCATTGTCAAATTACCGGCCAATTTCCCTACTCCCGTTTGCCTCCAAGCTTCTCGAGCGCCTTGCATATAACCGGCTCACTAAATTCCTCTGCTCCCATTCCCTGCTAGATCCCTTGCAATCCGGATTCCGCCCTCATCACTCCACTGAGACTGCCCTCACTAAAGTGGCCAATGACTTGCTCTCAGCCAAGTCTAAAGGCCACTACTCCCTACTCATTCTTTTGGACCTGTCAGCCGCATTTGACACAGTCGATCACCCACTCCTCCTCCAAGCCCTCCACTCCCTAGGCCTCTGCGACACTGCACTCTCCTGGTTTTCATCTTATCTCTGCAACCGCTCCTTCAGTGTTTCATACTCCGGCTCCACTTCCCCACCCCTCCCACTGTCTGTTGGTGTGCCCCAAGGATCAGTACTGGGACCCTTGCTCTTCTCAATCTACACTGCTTCCCTTGGAAAACTAATAAACTCCTTTGGGTTTCACCATCATCTCTATGCTGATGACACCCAAATATATCTTTCCTCCCCAGACCTCTCTCCTTCCCTCCTGTCCCGAGTGTCTGACTGTCTGTCTGCTGTGTCTTCCTGGATGTCCTCCCATCAACTCAAACTTAACCTTAGCAAAACTGAACTAATTCTCTTCCCTCCATCTACAACCAGCCTTATCCCAAACATTACCCTCACCGTTAACAACACTTCCATCACACCAACCCCTACAGCACGCTGCCTGGGGGTCACATTTGACTCTGCCCTATCCTTCATTCCTCACATCCAGTCAATCTCCAACTCATGCCGCCTCCACCTCCGCAACATCTCTAGAATCCGACCCTTTCTCACAGAAGACACTACCAAAATTCTAATCCAAACACTCATCATGTCCCGTCTTGACTACTGTAACTCTTTACTAATTGGCCTGCCTCTCACCCGACTAACCCCGCTACAGTCCATAATGAACTCTGCTGCAAGACTAATCTACCTCACTCATCGCTTCTCTAACACCACACCCCTCTGTCAGTCCCTACACTGGCTCCCGTTAGCATACAGAGTAAAATTCAAAACTCTGGTGCTAACTTATAGAGCCCTCACTAACACTGCACCCCCCTATATTTCATCTCTCATTTCCAAATATACTCCCGCCCGCCATCTTCGCTCTGCACATGACCTTCTGCTCTCCACAGCTCTTATCACATCCTCCCACTCCCGCCTACAGGACTTCTCCCGTGCTGCACCTGAGCTGTGGAATTCCCTCCCCCGCCCCATCAGACTCTCCCCCAGCCTTCAAATCTTCAGACGCTCCCTGAAGACTCACCTCTTCAGGGAGGCCTATCAACTGCCTCCATAAACATCATCACCAAGATTCACCCCTTGCACGGACTACTGCACTCAACAGCACTTCTCACTCCCACCCACTGACTGGCAGTTCATGTGGCAGGAGGCACTTAAACACAATAGCACTTACTCCTTCTGTATCAAACCTACCTTCCTCTAGACTGTAAGCTCTCACGAGCAGGGCCCTCTGATCCTCCTGTTCTACACATCTGATTGTACTATTTAATACCTCTGTATGTCTATTCCCCAATTGTACAGCGCTGCGGAATTAGTTGGCGCTATATAAATAAAGAATAATAATAATAATAATAATAACTGGATGACCAGGGTACTGAAGACCACTCTGGACATCAGACTTACAGTTATGTGTTCAGTTTCAGGGGAGGTGTTAGTTTTAGTGGGAGTAACTCTGCGAGTGCCAGTGGGTATACAACGCTCTGCAATGCGTTGCATACCCCACCAGCACCCAGAGTTAATTTTTTCTACCATTTCAAACATTTTTCAGTACTTAGGGTCCCATAATAATATATCCACAGGTTTTTTCCTCTTCAATTCCTGCATTTATAGGTTAAAACATGCGTTAGGTACCAAAAAAGATAGGTCTAGATTTTTGGCAATAAAGTGAGGTCCCTTAACGCATGTTACTGCCCAACGCATGGAACTAAATGGGAAATTCAGATTCTTTATAATGGCTTCCAATGGGCACAAAATTTTGCGGCCGACATGCTTTTTTTTCATGTGGTAGTTTTTTACAGCACAGGTAATTGAATGGCTTACTGTACTTGAAAAAGTTCTGTCGGCTGTTTGGTTTTTTTAACGGGGCATATTGAATTGAGGCCTAAGCCCGATATGGATGGTATCATAGAGGAGGCAGTCAAGATCTTCGAGAAAGCCAGGATCACAGGAGGGGTCAGGTGTGTCAGAGATAAGTCAAGGTCTGAGGTCAAAAACAAGAGCCAAGGTAAGTACAAAAGAAGAGGGTGATTAAAAGAAACACAAACCATAGCTAGATCACTTATCCCACAATACTGGAAACAAACTGCTACGCCCACCTTAACTCAGTGGCTCTTTAAAGCTGATTCTTTTATTAAACTTGAGACAGTATGCTCTAGCTACCCATTCCCTAATTCAGTTCACATCCATTTGGTCTGGATGGCGGAGAGGGGACCTCTCCCTTGCTTCCTCTCACTTAAGGTCCATCGTGTCTGACAACTGACCACATTAGCTTCACTCCTGAAGTGTCTCTTATCCTCTTGGCATTCGCTGTTATACACTGGTTATAAAATATGTTCCTGTTCATGTGAACCCTGTTTGCATTTGGTTGAAATTGTTGGGCTGACCTCCCCCTGCTGGAGTCGACAGAATTACCCATTCCCCCCTTAGCCTCACTATGTCTTTCCCCTTCCAATCTCTTCTTTCTCCCTACCGGCCTTTAAAACTATCTTCTCTCTTCAGCATCTTCCCTTTCCCTCCCTCTTTTCTCTCCTTTTATACCTTATCACACTTACTTAAACTCCTGTTGCTGTCTATTGTAGATCTAACTATCATTTCACCCTTGTTCCCACTCTGTGAACCAGATAATAACTCCTTAACGCAACACTGACTTTCATACTTCTAGCATGTTCAATACTTACATTACGATTCTCATATATCTAACTGCACATACACCGATTGTAAGTTGTTGTAGTCTGGTTACTGTTTGTTTGGAACTAATCCTGTACTACACTCAATCTTTTTTTTGTATTATTGTTTTTTTGTCTCTCCTCAAATGGTCAATGTCATTCAGTTTGATGTATTGTCTAGGAGAAATCATCAACAGGAACCCAGAAAATGTGCTTGATAATCTGGTGTGGTTTGGTCAGAATCAACCACTTAAAAGGTCTCAGGCTCCAATCAGGAAGTGAGAGGAGCAAAGGGAATTATAGCAGGGGATAAGGTCCATACACAGAAAAAGAGAAAAAAATGGAGTGTGACACTACCCCCTTAGAAAGAAGAGCCCTCCAGGTGACCAGACTTCTGGATGGGCTTAATGAAAGGCCATGACCACAGCAGGAGCAGAAACCCAAGAACAGACCATACCCCTTCCATTCAGTAAGGTATTGCAATAACTTTCACACCAATCAAGAGTGCAGGATGCTCTCAATCTCAAATTCAGGTTCGTCATCAATCAATACTGGAGGGGGGGGTTTCAGAAGTGATTTTGAATTACCGGTTTGAGTAGAGAATTATTAAATCACTTAGGAATCCTCCAGGACTATGGAAGGGACAATTGTTAAGTAACAGGCATTGTGGATACCATGATCCACAACTAAGCGAGGACTAAATTTGAGGGAGGGAACTCTCAACCATAGGTGTTTGTGGAAAGCCAGACTCTTGTGACCTGGGCAAAGGGCAGTACCAGGAACTCTCTGCCGATCCTCATTTTTTCCTTTGAGCAGTGAACACTAAGGAAATTTGGGCCTGAATAGTAGACCAGAGCGCCTGGAGATCGTTCACCATTTGATTGGCAGCAGGTACTCCAGATGGCGCTCCCAAAGGGAGTGTACAGGGATTATAGCCACAGGTAGCAAAAAAAAGGAGATTGTTGTCAGAAATCATGTAAACGATTATTAAAGCGAACTCAGTAAATAGCAACAGATCAACCCGATTAGAATTGTCTGAGTTCACAAACAGTCTTAGAAAGATTTCCATAAATTGACTGGTCCATTCAGTCTGTCTGTCTGTTAGATTAGGGGTAATAAGCCATGGAAAAGGTAGAGACATTCCCAGCTGAGAACAAAGAGCCTGCCAAAACCTAGAAATAAATTGAGAGCTTTGGTTAGAAACCATATGGGTAGGTGAGCCCCGAAGGCTAAAAATTTCATTAAGAGAAACACCCACCAACTCTGAGGTGGAAGGCAACTTGGGAAGGGGGATGAAATGCCCTTTCCTAGAGAATACGTCGACCACCACCAAAATAGTGGTGAAACCTGAAGATGGAAGATCCACCACAAAATCCATGGGGAAGCAAGCACTGGTATCGGGCAAAGGAGTCCTATTGGGAGATGATGAGGAGATTTATGGTTGGCACAAACTTGACAGGCAGAAATATCATCCCGAAACAAAGTCCACCAAAAGTGTCTCAGGCTCCAATCAGGAAGTAAGGAGGAGCCACAGGAAGTACAGCAGGAGATAAGGTCCAAACACTAAAAAAGACAAAATGGAGCGTGACGCTAAGTAAACGTAAAAGCAATAATGACCTAGTATAGGACAGATAAGAGATTGTGGAAATGAATTACTCCCTTCTTGGGGAGTAGAGAAATGGGACCTTAGTCTCCTTCTTTGAGCAATATTGTCATTAATATAGGGTCATTTTTCCTGTCCTGTTTGAAAGGTAGAGTTAGAGGTACAAAGTTAATATGGGGGTATGAGGATGCCAATTTTTCCTTATGGGGGCATTGGTCCCCATATTAATTTTGCAGCAGAGGAGCAGGATGCAATAATATAAGTTATAAGGACACCATATTAATTTATTTTGGCTTTCTAAATTAATTAAAAATGTCAGGTAAATTAAGGTATTATTTTCTGAAATACTACCTCTGCCACGTGCTACATCAGAAAGGCAATGGGACATTAGAGGTTAAATTTGTAAGCAGGAGGGGTTTGGGTTCCTAGATGTCAAGGTTTGGCTGAGCTGCTCTATCCCTGCTGCTTGATTCTTTATAGTCAAGACGGATTGCACCTTAGCAGAAAGGGGGCCATGGTGCTAGGAGTTAGGATGGTTAGAGAGTTGGAGGAAACTTTCAATTCGAAAAGGGGGTGATTGAACACAGGATGGGAAGGTAGTATAACTGAGGAAATGGAATTAGAGAAGGGGCATGGGGGGTGGAGAGGGGGAATGGACTAGTTCATCTAATAGGGAGGTGCCAATGTTACAGCCTGATAAAAAACCAAATACATTTTGCAAACAATGTAATTTTTCAGAGTGGCAAAAAAGATAAAATGTGTGCATGTAAATGCTCCGAGTCTAGCTGGTAGCATGGGGGAACTAGAAATGATTGCAATGTATGAGCAGTATGACCCAGTTGATGTGTCTGAAACCTGGTTAGATGATAAATATGACTTTTCAGTCAATCTAGAGGATTATTCACATTTTAGGAGGGAAAGGGTTAATAAAAGGGGTGTTATGCCTATACAGTACTGGTCAAAAGATTAGGCTGGTGTGGAAAAATGCTGTAAAGTAAGAATGCTTTCAAAAATAGTTATCAATTAACAAAATGCCAAGTGAGTGAACAGAAGAAAAATGTAAATCAAATCAATATTTGGTGTGACCCCCCTTGCCATAAAACAGCATCAATTCCCCAAAGTCAGGGATTTTGTAGGCATATAGTCATATGTATGATTAAACAATTAAACAATTATACCAAACAGGTGCTAATGGCAATGTTGACAGGAAACGTTGAGAACCGTAGGCTCAGTGGTCGGCCAAGCAGATTAAAGACACATTATGCTTACTTCCCTTCACAATCCAAAGATGTCCAGCAGTGCCATCAGCTCACGTATGGAAAAAAAACCAAAAAAAACAGTGGGAACATGGTACACCCATCTACTGTCCAGAGACGTCTGGTCAGAGTGGTCTTCATGGAAGACTTGCTGACAAAAAGCCATATCTCCGATGTGGAAACAAGGCCAAGCTATGCATGAAAACACATGACCTGGGGTGTAGAAAAATGGCATCAAATAACTATTCAATTAATTATTTACGCAATCCATTACGACTAGAGGAAAGCACTTTCAACTAAAATAAAGGCAGGGATTTTTAAAATAAGTGTGGTAAAGCTATGGAATTCTTTGCCTCAGGATGTTGTGCTTGTAGATACTGTAAATGCTTTTAAAAAAGCAATGGATACCTATCTAGCACAGAACAATATTGAGATTTATGACAGATGCCTTCAATGCAGATAGGTTGTTGATCCAGGGAATTATCTGACGGCCATTTGGAGTCTGGACAAAATTTCTTTACCCACTTGGGGCTTAACTGGAAATGTCTTCAATGGGGTTTTATTATGCCTTCCTCTGGATCCACAGGAATGATTTGGCATGGGCTGAACTTGATGGACGCATGTCTTTTTTCAGCTTCATCAACTATGCTACTATATTACAAGAAGGGAAATTAGATAATTCACCTAAAAATCATAATACTTTCCATCGTGATCTAGCCAGGACAGGTGATGATGTTCTCCTCTGAGGTAAGGATTGAATATGGGGGGGGGGGGTTATTTAGGATAGTTTATGGAATGTAAATTGACCCTTCCAATGCCAGTTGGTTTACAATGTATTGCAATGAAAAACTTTCATCAGTGGTTGTGTGTATGTGAGGAGGTATTTCAGGGGAAGTAACAGACACATGGTTCAGGCAGGGAAACGGGAAGGGTCATGCCCCCCAATGTGCCTTCTTGAACTAGATATAGGGAAACATACCTATAAATTGTGGTATTTCCCTGCTCCTACATACCATTAGCATTGTACCTGGGTCCAAGCATATGCTAATTATGTCACATTAACTTGGCACACACACTTGTCCACCTGAAGTGCAAACAAGTGTAAAGCAAATGCAAAGCCATAATTTTCCTGCAGATCAGACTGCAAATAAGTGCAAAGAGGATGCAGCCTGTTTGCACCTAGGGGCAGGCTATTGTGCTTGAAATCTTGCAGAAAATCACTTAGTACATGAGCCCCAGTGTGTTCGACCCAATCATTGATGGGTTATAGCAGCAGACAACCTAAATTAATCACACTCCTAACAGCTAAAATCAAACAGCTATGGCTTCAGTGGCAATACAAACACTAACGTTGGAGTGGAAAGGGTTGAATATTCAAAGAAATCCCAGTACTAGTAGATGACAGCAGCATGACTTAATCTACCCATTGTGCCAGGTGTCAATGCTGCATAATTGTATATGATGTTTGTAGAGGCACATTTTTGAAGCACACCTCAGGGTTATATGTGAAATCTGAAGCAATGGTAGATGCATGGGCCATAATACCTGTGAAATGCATCTGACTATTAATGACCTCCATACCCCCTTGACTGGATGATGATTTTGGGGTAAAAGGGGCTGCTATGACATCAGTATGTATAATACATTGTCCACTCAGTGTATATTTGTTTTATGACTTATCTGAAAAATATTAAGGAATCTGTCGTTAGGCGTTTACTGTTTATATTCATGATCATTACTATGGACAATGTATGCAAGTCCACACCTACTTTGCTAATATACATCTATTTTGCTTTTAGACGTGGAGTATTATTTTCAATTATAATCTTTTATTTTATGATTGCTAATATATTCCACTGCTTTCTGCAAAATAGGGGCAAGTATATACTTTATGTGTGCCTCATCAAAACAAATGGTAGTGGGGCTCTGCTTACAAGATCTCACAATCTAGACAGCGAGGTAACATGGCGAAAGGGAGAGTCAAGTTAGGCAAAGTGAACAGTTGGACCCAGGAGAGAGTGAAGGAACTAAGGGGTTTTGGGAAAAGGCTCGAGTGATCTGGTGTTTTCAAAGAAAGAAAACTACCACCAATATAACTCCTTTTAACAAGTAGGTGTTAAAGTCCACTTTCCAGTCCAGGATCCCAATAGGAGGCACAAAAGATGTTTTCAGAATAAACATTTTTTTAATCCTTAAGCCAGAAACACAGCAATACAAAGTTTTTTCCAAACTGGTGATTAAAGAAGTAGATAAAATAACTTTGGTCTAAAGGTAATGCTGGTGAACAATAAAGATATTATCAGCAAGTTGTCTAATAAAGTGGGTGGCATAATTACATTAGAATAACCATACTAAAGAAGGACTATTTTAAAACAGTTGAGTTGCACACTATATTATAATAAACTGCAAAGTGGCCCTGCTGCCAAATATGCTAAAGGTCTCAATGCCATTTTACCAGATAGGCGTGCCCAACCATGAAGACTACAATGAAATACCTCACAATGAGAAATCCAGTAAGACCCATTTTTTCTATTCTATACTGAAAATACACAGAAGTATTGCAGCTCCACTTGGTAGGCCAATCATATCATCAAGGAGCTCCAGGATACAGTCAACTTTTTTAAGTTGATCAACAGTGTTGTTTTCGAACTCTCTTTCTTTTTCTTTGTAGCTCTCCACATTAAAAGCTTATATACAAATATCCCTCATGAACAAGGTATAGAGGAGTTAAGACAGTTGATCACTGGAAATTGTCTTTAACCCTTTGAGTGCCAGAGGGGTATGCAATGCATTGTGTACCCCTCTGGCACTCAAAGGGTTAAAAGTGTCTGTCAATGGACTACTTACACTGTTGTTATATTTTGTTCTACATAAAAATTACTTCAAATTTAAAATAATTTACTTCAAAATTATTTTTAGCAATTAAGTAGGGCAAAAGTAGCATCCAGTGCTGAACCCACATTTGCTAATACATTTTTGATTATATTTGAAAGAGAGTATATTTTTCACATTGGTGAACAAAAGGTAAACATTGGAGAGGTTAATTCTTAATCTGAACCATATCCCAAGCAGTATAAGATTTATGGCATATGTGTATAATGAACATGGGGAATAAATTAATTCAAAGAGAGTATCCCAAGGACTTGTTAGAAAAAAGAAGCCAGGGATAGATTGTGGCACTTTAATCAATGAGTGTATTAATAACAGAGGAGGGCAGGAGAGAGATCAGAAATATTCTACACATCACATTATTCATATATTTGAGGAGCTACAAGGAAAACCATTAACCAGCATTGGTCAATTCTTTCATTGGAAGAAAGATTTTACAACAGATTAGCAGTAAGCCCAGATTCAGCTACCGAAGAGGACTCAACACTGGAATTGCTCACACAGTCTGATTCCTCAAACAAATACACTAAAACTAGGTGAAATTTTTTAAGACGAAGGACTGCTGCATGTACAGTAGATGTGTTAATTGTGTGAAGTGTGGATCCATGATTCAGTAGTCCCAGTTTTGTCACTCTCAATCAGGAAATACAGTATAACATGTAATTCATAATATGTGGTTTATCAGCTCAAATGCCTTTCTGGTTTAAACTATGTTGGTAAGAAATACTGTCTTTTAAAAATCAGATGGCAAGTCATAGGTCTGCCATATAGTTGCCTCAGGTAAGTAGACAGCCAATTTAATCAGTTGCCAAACACTTTCTAGAAACAAAGCATCCAGTCTCTGCAATGAAACTTACACTGATAGAGGAGTGGCAATATGGCTAATAGTTTATTATGAAGAGAGAAAAATTCTGGATTTTCACTTTGGATTTCATATAACTTAGAGGATTGAATTGTCTCTATGGAAAAAAATCTTATTTTGAGAGAAGATATATTTTTTTATCCAATGATGAGCATATGAATCCATTTTATGATACAAAGATTTTAAATGTGTGTGTGCGCTCTAATTTCAGACTTCTCCTTGTTACTTGTTATGTTGAAGATATTACCTGCTTGACAAGTTACCTCATGCTATGAACGATAACATAGATTATCTATAATCAGTTTATTTTTAAAAGAGTTCTAATAGGTAGGTTTTCTTGAAACCATTTATTTTTGACAACATTTTGGCAAAGGAAGTTCCCTTATCATATGGTGTATATGTATATATACAGTATGCACGTGTTTATGTATGCTTTTATATTATTGTACTACATACTATCTATATTATCTATTTAATATCATGATTTAATATGATGATTGGCTTGTTGAAACTGATGGCACTGATGATTATGATTTACATACTGTATGACTGGTGGAATGGGAGGAGGTGTATATAAAAGGCTCTAATAGTGGCTATACAGTTGGTGCAAAATGGTTTTATAAATACAATTTATATTTTTTTCCACTTTTTTTGGAGTGTGGATATACACACACACACACACACACACTCAAACCTTGCAATGCTGTGCTCCTCTGGCCCCTCTTGTGCAGACTCTTTCATATACAACAGATTGCTTGTAGCCTGTATGCGGCTTCCATACTTGGCACTGACATTGCGAAGCACATCTCCCAGTGCTGTCTGGCATCCTGTGAGCAGATAATAAGAAAGTATGAACATTTTGAACAATATGATTGATTACTCATTTATTTACAGTAGTGCATAAATAACAGAATACAATATTATTATTAATAATAAAATTACTATATGACTAACAAACTTCTTAAATCATGGAGAAAATATAAAATAGAAATGTGTCCCATTCTGGAGACCATGGAGTAGAAAATGTTTAACAGCAATGAATGAAGCAACAGCATCACTGCTGCTTTCCAGTGGCTCTTGTGAAAGAGCCCTCTAAAGGAATTTGAACAAAAAAAGTGATAAATGTACTGCCTACAATAGAATCCAATCTAATTTTTACTGACCATTGCCAATGAAGGGATCAGGTGGATATAAAAAAAAATATTATATAATTCCAAAAGATGTGCACTCACTTGAATATAGTAGTATTGCCTGGGTGTCCTTTTCTTGTTGTTATACATGTAGCAATAAAATCAGAAAGAAGAAAGCACTTACAGGACTTTTGGATGGTGAATAATCAGTGATAGTTTATTCCATCAATGTTTCAGCCCTGCCGTGTGCTTTTATCAAGATGCTCGATCTTGATAAAGGCCCACGGCAGGGCCGAAACGTTGATGGAATAAACTATCACTGATTATTCACCGTCCAAAAGTCCTGTGAGTGCTTTCTTATATCTGATTTGATATATTATATATATATATATATATATATATATATATATATATATATATATATATATATATATATTCTCTCCCTGCACAAGATTACATTTCAATAACTTCACTGCTAGGCTATTGCTCCAACTTGTATAAAGCTTGTTATGCCACTTTTGTTGCTATTTATATTTAAGAGCCGTTTTAATATTTGTATAGTATATTTCACATCTTATAACATATTTGTCTTAGCAAAACCTGCACTTTAAATATGCACCAGTGCTTTTTGTATCCCGGCATATTGGGCCTTTTCTAGCAATATGGCTCCCAGTGTGAAACTGCAAAATGCACCCTCCCATTGGTTTGCTCAAATGTTTTTATGCATGGCAACACTTTTTGCAAAATATAATTACATGAAACTAGCAGGGCAATACACAGTTACATGTGTGTAGCAGAGTAATACAGTGTTTAATGAGACTAGCAGAGTATTACATGAGATAGGGAAATGCATCATTACAAGAGACTAGCGGAAGCAGAGTATTACATGAGACCAGAAGGTCAAAACACCATTACATGGTACTAGAAGGCAGGTTTTATGGAGTACTCTGCTAGTCTCATTACCAGGGGTGGCTGACCTGGGGGGCAGGGGGGGGCAGTCATATGTGGTGTGTCTGAGCCGGGGGGCCACTGCCACACTTAATCTCCTATTTGCTGTTGAAAGTGTGGCAATACAAGTGAAATCACAGAGCTTACAAAAGAACTGGGGCTATTCAAATCATATCACAGAACTACAGTCCAAATGGAGCTACATTAGTAGCATAACCTGTTTAACATGTAAGCTTTATGGTATCATTAGTGTAGCTTTACTTAAATTGTAAGCTCTGTAGTATCAGTAGTTTAACCCAAATTCAATTGTAAACTATTTGGTATCACTTGCTTTACTTCACAACATTAATGCCAATCTTGAAGTTAACAAAAGAGGTGGGCTGGGATGACAGTACATATGGGCCACTTAGATTGTAGTTTCCCTGCAACTAGCAGAGTATTACATTATACCAGCAGGTCAGTCTGCTAGCACTAAGTATTACATGAGATCAGCAGATAAATACACAATTACACAAGACCAGAGGGACAGTACACAATGACATGGTAAAAAACAGCTCAATAAAAAATTACATAAGACTAACATTTTATTACCAAAGTAGAGAAATGAATGAGACCAATAGTAAACAAGTACTGTAATAGCTCTGCTGGCCTTGTGTAAATGTGAATTACTCTGAAGGTCTCATATGACTGTGTAATGGCACAGATGTCTTGTGTAATACCATTACATGAAACTATCAGAATATACTGTCTGTAAAATAGAAGCGGCGGGAGGGGGCATGAGGGCAAAGGAGGGAGAAAGAGGACAAAGACAGTGAGCCAAACTGATAAGGGGAGAGGGAGGTTGAAGATGGAAGTAGGCGAGAAAGAGTTGGAGGTGATAAGCAGAAAAGGAGGGAGAGGGAGTTTGTTTTTTAATGGAAAGATTAAATGTTAAATATTAAAACTGGGACGAGAACATCATAAATGTCTAATAGATACAGGACTGGTCTCTCTTTATTCATTGAGAACTGCAGCTCAAGAGACTTAGGGCCAGATTTAAAGGTAGGCGATAGCTAAAAAAAACCACCATCGCAGTAAGCCATTTAAAGGTCCGTCTTATGAACATCTAACAACACTTCTCATATCATTATGGCCAATAATCTTACATGCATTGAGACCTATGGAACAAGGCTCTCCAAAGCCATTTAAAGGAGTGCGGTACTGCTAATGACAGAAAAACAGTACGTTTAACGGGCAAAAGTTAAGACCCAGTTTTGTTGCCGAAAATCACATAACGGAAAAAAAAAAAAAAGTCACATAAAATAAAACAGAGAAACAGCAGTCCATACAACATATAGCACAAGTATGCCAATGGCAAAATTAACCTTTGCAAAACCAAAATAACACATAAACCATGCCCATGCCCCACAAATAACTGTCGTGCACAACACAACAACCTAGCAACACCACAGGGACAAGGTCTTCAAAAAGCAGATTAACACAATACATCACAATATAGCACGGAACAATGGGGGTTAACACACAACACGGACACCTGTCAATATAAAACAAGCTCACCTGTGCAACATCACCAGCCGAACAAGACAAAACCTGCACCCCACAACGTCACACTCGCAACTGATATTGACACACCAATCAGAACACAGCAGATTTTAAAACACAAACACCTGCAAACACTTACCTGGACAACAAACACCTTCTCTTTGGTTATCAGTCACCTCCTGACCACACCTGGACAATGCCCCAGCACTCTTTTAAAGGGACAGCTCACCATACGTACATATGGCTTGTTTTCCATTCAGGGAGAGAGACAGAGGGAGACAGAGAGAGACAGAGGGAGATAGAGAGAGACAGAGCGAGATAGAGAGAGAGAGAGAGAACAATAAGTATGTTTGCATACCTATTGATGTGAAGACTGTGGAGAAGGCATGCGAGGTTGAGGGCTAGGTCTAGGGAACACCAGCAACTCTCAAGCACTCCTGTTCAACAGCCTTCACCTGTTGCAAGTGAGGAGGCTCTGGTTCTGGCCACCTCGAGGACAGCACCTGCCTCCTGAACCACAGCTGCTGCAACAGGATGCACCCCAGCTACAGCAACATGATGCTCCCCAGGTGGAGCAACAGGATGCTCCCCAGCTACCATAGGGACTCCTGGAGCAGCATAGGATGTACAGACGTCCACCAAGGTCCAGGGTATACCGCCCGAGGGTCACGCTCCTGGGAATGACCAATGATGAGGTGATAGATCGCTACAGGTTGACGCTGGAAAGCATCACTGTCCTATTTGAGGTCATCAAGGAAGAGGTTGATTCCCACATACATCCACAGCCGTGCCCTAACTGGCTTGCAGAAACTCACGTGTGCTATATATTTCATGGCAAATGGAGCCTTTCAGTCAACAGAAGGTTACTCATGTCACAGCCCACATTTTCTAAGGTACTGGCTCAGGTGTTACCAGCTCTCAAGAGCAAGTCCAGCAGGTACATATACTTTCCCCACCACCGACATGGAGTGGACACATGTAAAGCAGGTCTTTTACACAAGGAGAGGTATGCCCAGGGTCATGGGTGCAACAGATTGCACCCATGTCCGTTTCAAAGCTCCAACACGTGAAGGACATCTATTTATTAACCTGAAGAACTTCCACTCCATGAACGTGCAGATGGTTTGTGACTCCAACATGAGGATCATCAATGTCTGTGCAAAATTTCCCAGGAGCTGTCATGATTCCTACATTCTCCAAAGCTCATCTGTACACAGAGTGTTCAAGAATGGAACGTATACAGGGGGATGGCTTCTGGGTGAGTTAACAATACAAAATCACACCACATCCACAGGTGTGCACACAACACTGATCGGCATGCTCTTGATTCACAGGTAGTATTCAAACAAACAAAAACTAGTATTGGAAAAAGAACGGCGTCCCCTAGGTTCCAAGATATTCTATAATAAAACACAATAAAAATAAAAGAAAATAAGAGAAAGTAATTGCTGCTTTCCTCAGATTCTGTCAGTGTACAGAATCAAAGGGAAACAAACATACAGACTCAATAAGGAAAGGGCAAATATCTCTATCGATAAAATACAATATGTATTCATACATAGAACATAGAGATGGATAAAAAAAATATTTTTATAATTATTATAGAAGTCCCCTCTATAGATAAAATACGCGTGTATCCACAATTATAAAGATAGCATCTTTAATAAAACAGTTCCTGTTATATATATATATGTTCCTTGTATCAAGTTAGGGAACAGAAATCGGGCAGGTGTTGAAGCATTTGAAGAAAACCTGTGCAACACGCTGCATAGCACAAAGGATGGAAGGGCTGAAAATATCTGCACCGGAGAACTGTGAGTGTCAACATCCCTGTCCACTGAGAGATTACAGAAGGTGCTGGCGATTAGTTATAAAAAGCCGACTGTCATAATATGAAAGAGGTTGCTGCACGAGAGAATTGATCATAAATGCATCTCTGCCCACTGAAGGTGTCAGCAAACCTTCATTTGGATTCAAGCCACTTCTTGTTACTTAAAGGACGGTACATAAGTTTTCACTGATGGTGTGAGTATACAGCTTGTTTGAGACATTGCAGGTATTGCATTTAAGCATATATATTGTAATATAGAGTTGCACAGATTTTCTTCAAGTGCTTCAACAACTCTCCGATTTCTGTTCCCTAACTTGATACAAGGGACATATATATATATACAACAGGAACTTGGTCTTATTTTATTACAGATGCAATCTTTAACCCCTTAAGGACCCTTGACGTACCAGGGCCGTCACGGTCCTTGAAATACTCAAGGACCGATGACGGTCATGGTACGTCACGTACTTTTTACTTACAGCGCTCTACCGGGAGCGCTGTAAGTAAAAATAGGGCTTGAAATTGACTGCTCCAAGATCGGAGCGATCTCTTTCAAGCCCCATAATGATGCGCCGATACACGTGACAGGTCACGTGTACCGGCGCGTCCAAGTGCGCCTATGCGGTCATTATTGGACGGAAATGTCCCATGACCGCCAGTCCTTAAGGGGTTAAAATTGTGTATACATGCATATTTTATCTATAGAGGGGACTTCTATAATGATTATAAAAATAATAATTATTTCTCCATCTCTATGTTCTATGTATGAATAAATATTGTATTTTAACGATAGAGATACTTGCCCTTTCCTTAATGTATTTGTATCACAGGTAGTATGTCCACCTCAAACAACGTCATCCACATAACGTGTTCCCTGTCTCACCATGTTGCGTAATGTACCCAATGTTCTGTGATTGCTTTGATTTGACATATCTCGGTACATAGGCTACATTAACAAACTGACTGACTGGAGAAGTGATATCAATGGAGAAGTCTGTTTCAATCTTAGTAAAACATTAACACAAATTATTGGATAACCCACTGATCACCACAAGATTTCAATGTGTAGCACAGACACGGAAATCTTAGGGTGATCAATGGGTTATCCTGTAAGTTTGTTTCACAATCAGAGTGTGTATCACAGCCTCTTTGGCTGGATGTTCTATCTATCCAGCCTGTTACTTAGCCAAGTCAAATAGATGTTTCGATAACCCCTATAAACCACAACAACTGATGCAACTGAATATTCACAGTGTTGCACCTGTTATTTTATGGAATAGGTGTCAGTTGTTCAAAATCAACCCACACCATGGCCATACAACACTGTCATGTTGTTTGGCTCCTCTGTTGACCGCTGTTCCCTCTCCATGCTCAGGTTCTCCCTGCAGTTCAGTTCCCTTATTTTGACCAGTAGCTGCCCCATCATGTCCATCATCACTGTACGATACTGGCACAGCTCTGCAGTCAGCACAGTGTGTTGGGCTTCCAGGGCATGAAGGGTGGCTGTGTTCCTCAGGGAATCCTGTTGTAACCCCCTGAGGTATCTGTTGGTCTTCGTGTTGGTCCACACGAATCTCTTGCTGACAGCTTTACGGCTGTCAGTAGGAGAAATCAAAGTTTGAGAGATACGTTTTTTTGCATTTAGCTCAGCTTTCTAAGCTCTTCTAAATGCAAAAAAACTTTTTTTGGACATTACTAACCCTTTAACCTTTCATGTATTGTGTATTCAGGCTTCATTTGTATTATGCTTAAGAAGAGACCTAAGCTGTCTTGAAAGCTTGCATCCCTTAGCCACTCAGCCAATAAAGTTAGCATTTCGACCAGCCATAGTAAGCTAACACGGTACCACTCTTTAGCCATATTAGAATGGGAGATACCACAATATACCGCACACAAATGAAGCTGAAGAACCTTCTAAAGAAAATTGCACAATTGGGTAGTGACATCTTCTTACTGACAGCATACAAAAAGGAAATTCCAATCCTGTAAGGCCTCATCCTAAAGTACTAGAACCTCAGAAAGGCTGCATAATAATCTTATTGGGATATGCTATAAAGTAAAAGCACCACTAAACTCATCCACAAAAATTATAACACATGGTTCCCACCTCCAAGAAGCAACCCCCATGCTGGACAGTTATATAGAGAACTTCAGAAATAGTCACATCAACTATATTTGACAAACAATAACAATTGTCACACAGCCTAACTACCAAGGAACAAAAAGCAATACAGTCATTAATGGAAAGCAATACATAGTTATTAAACTGACAAAGCTGGCACGGTAGTGACTACGAACACAGCTAGATCACACATCTAACTACAGAGAAAAGCTTAAAAAAATCATGAAATGGAACATTACTAGAGACCACCTGGAGGCCCTCATTCTAGAATATCCAAGGGTGGGATAGTTCTGTATGCTTCCTAAAATACACAAGAAAGGGAATCCTGGAAGACTTGTATCTGGAAAGGCAAACAAAATATCTATGGAGAGTATTATGAAACAATTGGTTAAAAAAAAACAAAAAAAAAACACCCAGCAACATACAGGACACAACCAATATCTTAAACTGTCTGACCTTGGCTGCATTCCAAGGGAAACCTTTCTAGCCACTATGGATGTGTAATCACTCTACACCAACATTCGACATATGGATGGCATTGCAGCCTGCAAAGCATCCCTAGAGCAAGGGGGCTTACTCTGAATACACTTTATACTAACATATAATTATTTCCCACTTGGGCAAGAACTATACATACAAAATATTGGAACTGCCATGGTAACATGTATGACTCCACAATACGCCAACCTATTCATGGCAAATTTGGAGAAGTTCTTGTCTACGTGACAATTTTTTGCGTGTTGTGAAAGTATTTTACTAGGAAGTATACATTGAGATTGTCTCGCCTTTTCAAGTATGTCTTGGACTAATTTTTTTTCTACCTCAGGAGGGTGAAAGGCTGAGCTGACCTTGCTGGGACTAGAACCTGTGACCCTGAGGTTTGAACAAATTCTAAAGCTGGTGTATTATCCAACTGAGCCTCTGGTCTACCGCCATTGTCAAGGACACCCAAATTCAGAAAGCCACCAATGTATACAGATGAAATCTCCTGGAATACAAACAACCAAGGAAGAGAACAGGGTGTCGCTACTAGTTACCTACAATTCCCAGCTTGAAGTACTGTGCAAAAATTCAAAAAAACTCCAAACAATACTACATACTGATGGCAGATTAAAATGAATAATCCCAATACCTTCTCTCCTCTCCTGTTAACAGTCCCCCAGTCTGAAACCACTGGTGGTGAAGAGCTCCTTTAAGAATGCAACAGAAAATTGTGGTTCTCCATGTCTACAAAATACATGTGAAACCTGTACACAGATATATACCACATATAAAAATTTCCCATACCATATTCCCAATGAAACCACAATACAAAGTACAAATTCTCCTGCTGCTCATCTAGCGTTGTTTACCTCATCATATGTGTCAAATGTCTAAAAGCAGGACTATATGTATGTGAGACAGCACAAACCTTAAAAAAAAAGATGAATAAGTCAATGTTTTTGCAAAACTGATCATAGCATTATAGACCTCAGTCCTTATAGACCTCAAGGCAACTGTACTGATAGGAAATTTTAGGACACAAAGAGACAAAGATCTAGGAGTATAAACTGATAACCAAGTTTATGGCCTGAACCATGACAAGGAATTTATGTTTGATTATCCCACACAATAAAAATATTTTGGGCCCTTTGGGTGCAATGGGTTGTGCAAGCCTCTGGTGCTTAGAGGCATAACCCATACATACTATAATATAGATTTCGCCATCTCAGGCTAAATACTAAAATTCACCAGAGAATCAAAAAGGTAATAAATCTTGTTTTATTTTTAGTCCACTGCAGAGAGACTCTACTGGAACCAAGAGAATGAATTATAGACAATACTGATAAGAAGTTTTACTGCCAGTAGAATGTAAGTGTTAAAGTCATGTATTGTGTATTCAGCCTTAATTCTTATTATACATGAAGAGGATAACTAAGGTGTCTTGAAAGCTTGCATCCTAGAACCAGTAAGTTAGCCAATAAAAGTATAATTTCTACTCTACCAGTCTCCAGATTTTTCTATTGCTAACACGGTACCACGCTTTACCCATCCTATATAATAATTCGCTAAAACTTGTGTAACACCGCATCATGCGCAGTAGACACTGCTGCACGTGCTGCAGTCATGCGCAGTAGAGACTGCCCACGCCGCGGCTGATACAGAAGCTCTGTATCAGCCACGGTGCGTGCAGTCTCTACTGCGCATGACTACCCTGCGACCGGGTGGCAGTGGCACTGTGGCCCGTGTAACAGGCTCTTCAACTAGTATTGTTATAAATCAGAGAGTCTGAGAGATATTAAGATCTAGTGATCATGTGTCTTAGATTCAGTTTTCACACATCACAGTTGCTATACATATTAACCAGGCCCAACATAGAGTGCTCAAGTACTGGAAATCATCTTTTTAAATGTATTCTGCAGTATTATCTTGATCCTCATTTAATGCTTACTAAAGTGGAATCCAATGGAATTCTTATATATGTGCAACATGTAACACAAAAAAAACACAAGGAGCGCCCCAATTGTGCAGTACTGTAATATAAATTGTATAACAAAATGATAAATAAAATACACTCACATTTGGAGATGGTCAGCAGGCTGATATCAGGCAGTCTGACAAACGTGCATGCGGGGAAATCACCTCCGTCCCCGCTCGGATCACAGGCAATCAGCAGAACGTACAGCAAACTCCAAATAAAAAAAAAACACCAAAAAAACGACAGGCTGTGTCCAAAAAATCACATGTATTAAATAAAATCCAATTTTATACTCACTAAGAAAATGGTTAGATAAAAAAAGCTAATGTGTTTCACGGCTCGCGGGCCGCTTTATCAAAGCTGTTTGTTAAAATTCTACTACAAGGACTGCAAACCTGTCATTTTATTATACAATTTATATTACAGTACTGCACAATTGGGGCGCTCCTTGTGTTTTTTTGTGTTACATGTTGCACATATATGAGTCTACAGCCACTCAGGGGGAGTGTGTTTTGGAAGGAGCAGCCTTATAACGTCCATTCCACCATTGGGAAACTGTTTCTGGGGGCAGTCAGATATCCCCAGTAGTCCGTTAGCCGTGTTTGGTATATGCCAATCCCGGCCTTCTAGTTTGTGAGTACGCACTCTTGGGGTGACGGTGGCGGCCCTATATTGATATCCATTGATCCCGCACAGAGGCGCGTGTTTTGTTTTTTTCCCCCTCGTCTTTTCTTTCTTCTCCAATGGAATTCTGTCCAGCAAAAGATGAGGTGGGACTAACCTAGGAGCTCCATTCAGTTGAAGAGGGCTTATCATACTGGCACTCTCCATCACATGGCATAGATAATGAAACACACCCCAAACTTAAAGTATAAAAATCCAGTCACAATACATGTTCAGTAACATTGTAGCCCCTGAAGAACAACAAAATGCGTTGGGCATAATTTGAGGCTAATTAATTGAGACTGAGAGCTGAATCACAAATTACTTTGTTTCTTTATATGTCATTTAACCCTTTGAGTGCCAGAGAAGTACGCAACCCATTGCAAAGCAATGGATTGCATATCTCTGTCACTAAAAGGGTTAAAATTATCTGTTACATCACATCACTTTGTTTTACTTTACATTTCTGTCCCACTGATGTGACTTAGGAACCTAGTTGTAATTATTATTGCACCAAATTTCTATTTGAGCTCTAGAGCTTCATGTCTTTTGTTTCTCTTCACAATTTATAAAATGACCAGCCTATAACAATAACATGAATCTGAATTATTGCTAGTAGCCTTAACGCGCAGACACATATGTAGCCACCTCAGCTGTGGAATTCAATAACATCTTGATTTTTCAGGTTTTTAATTTAAGCAGCAGCATTACTGTAGCTGAATTTTAATGAATCCCTTAAAATCACTTACTTACACCTAAGTAAAACACATTGTTTTTTGTTTTGTTTTTTTGTTATTTTTATCTAGTATAGTCAAATACTATTCCAACCAGTATATTAGATGAGGGCTAGTTTTAGGAGAAAGGGTATTTAGTGTAGTATATTGAATATATATTTTATATATTTTTTATTATTTGCTTTTTTGTCTTCATTAGGTTGGTGACTGTATTTCCCAATTTAAAGATACGTTGTATGTATTTGAAGAGTACTGCTAAATATTTGGATATCCAATACACTCTGTTGCCTTAAAGGATTGATACCGTACATTGGCATTGTGTGTATAGAGTATATTGGGGATAAATGTGCATCATCTTCTCTTGAAGAGTAGATTTGTCACTGCTAGTGGAAATCCTGTCATTTTTAGATTTTAGCCATATATGGATTTATACATGCTTGATCATCTGGTGATAAACGTGCAGCGTTTTCTCTTGATGAGTGGATTCAACATTGCTAGTGGTTATCCTGTCATTCTTTAGATTTTAGCCATATATGGATTTATACTTCTTGATCTGCTTTTTCATATATGAATGGATAATATGTGATTATTTTATTAAAATGTATACTCAGAAATATTTGGGGTTTATTGACATTGTGTCATCATATATTTTGGTTTTCATGCATAATTCCTCCCAATTAGTAACTGATGCACCAGACTTTGTAGTGTATATATAGTATAAAATTGTGTCTGGGTGGCCTTCGGTAAGGATTTTTTAAAGGGTTCCCAAACTAAGATTCATTTTCCCCATCTGTGTCTTTGTTAAGTGTGGCTAGTAGCCAAAATAGGTAGTCCAATGTAACCACTGATTGAGGCTAGGAGCAGGAGGTAGCATCCAGTGGGTCAGGACATATTTGAGACCAATGGAGATCAAAATATCTATCAATTTTACTGTATGCTTACTGAATATAGTAGGAGTGAAACTTTCCCCAACAAGGAATATAGGGTCAGTATGGTCTAAGGTAACATATAGATATTGGCAACATAAGTACAGAATCGGTGACCAAAACGTTTGTATCAGAAGGCAGCCCCACAGAAGGTGTGAGGTGTCAGATTGCATGTCTCTGCACTTGAGGCACAGGGAAGATGAAACGAGACCAATGTTACATGCCATAAGCAGAGAAATATATGCTCTGTGAAACACCCTGTACTGCAAGTCCTGAAAGAATACAGCTGGAGTGCACTGCAGACTTCTGTGAAAATGTCTCATGAGGGAGTCTATGGTCAGCGAAGGGGGGAGAGCTAACCAAGCCCCCCAGGTGAGCTAGCATGGTTGAGACCAGGGAGTAAAAGCTTGTACAGCATCGAGATGGTCAAGTCTACAGTGTAGGTTTGTCTCATATAGGAGTCAAAAGTGTGCATCTCTTTGAGGGAAGTAATATGTCGAGCAATACCCTGTTCATATGAGACATTTGCTTTTTAATGGAAACGTTAAAAGTTAAGTCTTAAAACTGACCAGAATATCATAATGGGCCAGTAGATGATTGACTGGTCCCTCTTTTTTCATTGAGAACTGCTGCTCAAGATACTTAATGGGCTGCATTGTTCCCTTTGAAAAAAAAGTTTACTTTCTGAGCTTTAACCCTTTCAAATGATTAGTGTTTATATACATTAAGACCTGCTGCATCACTTTACATATTCTAATGCACCATATCTTGTTGATAACACTTTCCTTTACCTCAGAAGGTACATTAACAGCAGTAGCAGTAGACATAGGCAGCTGACCTGTGCTGCTGCTGGTAGTTATCCAGTGACCCCTGTTTATTATCCTTCTGTTAGGGAAGATGTTGGGGAGTTGGGGGTTATTTGGGCAGAGGGAAGTGGGCTCCCTTCAGTGCTGCTGCTGATAGATTCCTCCATCTCCAATTTAGTAGCAGCAGCAGTAGCCCTCCAGCTTCTCATAAAAAAACGGTTTTCATTTTTTCTTTCAATACAATACAGAAATGCTTTATTGACATGACTAATAGACACAAGCATTGCCAAAGCTGGTTATTGTGTAACACACACACGCACATACACACACACTACCTTGTTTCCAGCGCTGCCTCTTCAGCGTCGCTCGGCATCTTTCCACGCGTCATCTGCAGGCAGAGGCTTCAAGCATGCTGCAGGACTCTGTTTTAGTGTGTTTGTTTCCTGTAGTCTCCTCCTACCTACTTCCTCTCTCTAGCTGTTCCGCCTATCTATTTCCTGTGGAGGTGTTTAAAGGGCAGACTGAGTCCTGACTCAGTCACCCTTACGTTGGTGTTCTGAGCAGTTCATTTTCTAGTATTCCTGATTCCTGTGCATGATCCGGCTTGTCTGTCCATCCATTCTGGTGTTGACCCGTGGAGCTGTCTAACTATTCTCCTTGTGCTTTCCGACTTGGCTCATTCAGACATCCTTCCTAGTATTGACGTGGGGCTAGCAGACTCCCAGCTACTGACTGCAGGCTGAGTCAGTGTCACTCTTGGGCGTTACCTTACTGCGAGACTCCAGCAGGCTGAGGCCTAGTCTCGGACAGTGAGGTGGTGATATTGGGAGACTGCTATTCCTGATACAGTACTCGTGTGTATATATTTATATTGCATGACTGTTATTATTCTCATAATAAAGGTTCTATTAACTATACCGTCTGACTCCTGGTTTTGCTTGCCAGCTGTAACACACACACACACAAAAACACAAACATATTACTGTAGACATGTCTTCATTTTAAGTATAGATTAAGGGTACATTTCATACAGTATATTTTCTCAAAGTCCCAATGATGTTAAATCTTCCTGTATATCTGTGGTCTTTTGGGTGTTTTATATTGTGACACAGTGACAGGTATTCTGCAGCTTTTTCTACTAAGTCCCCAAAGTAATTTCTCTTGTTATGTTCATATTTGGGGCAATGGATGAGGAAGGGAGTGCCATCCTCAATTAGGTCCATGTTGCATTGTTTACAGATCCTGTGTCTGCATGTTTCTATCTCCAGCCTATGGTCACTCACCTTGTATTTAGTCATTATTTGTATATGTTTGGTGTTTTTGACTATTAGAAGATAGTCCATTGGGGTGTATGTCCTGTTCGCTGAGCTGTAGCACTTCAATTTGTTTTGTGTCCTTATCTGGGTTTTCCAATTAGTTAGTAAGTCCTTTCCTTTCTTCTTTGCTTTTGTATATCTCCTTTTCTCATTCTAGTTGCTTTTTCACTGAATTATATCTAATTTCACAACTGTAGGTGATATAAAAAGAAATGCAGTATTTGCATATTAGCTATCACTTGCAAAGGCATGGTTTTGGCCTTTTCTGTTTGGCTTGCTTGGTCTAAGTCTTTTTGCAATTAAAGCAATGTGCAAACCCCAGGTGGCCTGTAGGACTGATAGTGTTTTGGTCCTCTTGGGCTTCCACCCACTCAATGTAGCTTATTTTGAAAGCATAAGAGTCCCACCATAAAGGTCCTAGAAATTGTGTGATTTTAATGTTTTCACTAGATATGAAGTCCTACACATTTATTACAAGAATTCACCAGGAGCATTGTTTTAATGTATTATTAAATGTTTTAATTTTAGGTAACAAATCCTAAGCATTTATTTACAAGAATATATCAGGGATACTTTTAATTTTACATAGGGACTTGTTTTATATGGGTTTAAACGTATTTTGCTCAAACTATGCAAACAAAAACCTCATATTTACTAATAAAGTGATATGATATATGCTCTATACAGGGTTTATTTTGTAAAATTTGTATGGAGAGCACAGTTTTGTATTTTTGTCTTGGCTTTTTGCTTTAGGCCTTAGGCCTAAACTTTTGAGGAATTGGAGAACCCTTTCACTCCTGGTTTTTATCTATACTTTATTCACTTTGGTTTTCACTGTATATTTGCATATTATCCTATATAATAATTCGCTAAATCGTGTGTAATGCCCGACATGCGCAGTAGACACTGCTGCGCGTGCAGCAGTCATGCGCTGTAGAGACTGCCCGCGCCGCAGCTGATACAGAGCTGGGTGCTCCGAAGGAGCGTCCAGCTCTGTATCAGCAGCGGCACAGGCAGTCTCTACTGCGCGTGACTGCCCCGCGACCAGCTGCCAGAGGCACTGTGGCCCGTGTAAAGGGCTGTTCAACTAGTGGGTAGATAATGAGGTAAGTTAATGCTGTGAGTCTTTTCCTTGTTATGTATTGCTGTTCAGCTTGTTTAGGCTGGATATACAGAGATTAATTTTCTGTGATTTTACTGTTTGTCTTGGAGTTCTGAGTAACTAAGGGCTCGATCCAAATGTTGGCGTCGCCAGAAAAAACTGGAGACGCTGGTTTTAACATCAATTGAGCAATGCAAATGTTCTACTAGAAACAAGAGACGCCAGTTCTGAAACAGACATCGCCCATCGCCAGAACAGCAAGATCTCACCCATAGAGGATAATGTACAAACGACGCCAAAAGCTATTCAAATGTTGGAGTTAGGGCTAACTCGCATTAAATTGCAACATTTCTCTCCAGAAATCTAACGCCTATTTTTTTTGGAGAACAGCACACAAGTAAGAGTAGAAAACCCACGTCTCCAGTTCTGAACAGCATTCTCTGTGCTTTTCCCTACCCAGCCACTAGGGGAACACAGAGAAGGCTTTCAGCACCATGGACAGCTTTGAATGCCATAGGGATGTGCACTGCTCACCCCTGTGGCATTCAAAGGGTTAAAATAAATAAAACTAGTACACCAAGCACTACACAATGCCCCCTTCCACATCCCCCCCCCTTAGTATGTCACATATATTGCAATTATGTGACATACTAACCCCATCCACATCCACCTCATGGACTTCCATGTAGTGGACAAATCTGTCTTTTATTCCACAATTAACCCTTTGAGTACCAGAGAGGTAGGAAAGCATTGCTTAGCATGTTTCCTACCCCTCTGGTACCCAAAGGGTTAATAGGCAACGTATGGACTACATACCTTGCCTATATATATATATATGTGTGTGTTTGTGTGTGTTTTAAACTTTTTTATAATTAAAATACTATTATTAGACAGTTTAACTTAGATCCCATTCATTGTTAACCCCCTACCTCCTGTGTCCCATTGCTATTAGTACTTTTGCTCCACTCTTCTTCAAACTGAGAGTGGAGCAAAAGTACTAAAAGCAAAGGGACACAGTAAGTAGGGCATCATGAATGGTTGAGATCTAAGTTAACCCTTTGAGTGCCAGAGTGGTACGCAACGCATTGCAAAGCAATGCGTTGAGTACCACTCTGGCACTCAAAGGGTTAACATACAACTGAGGGAGCAGGCTGCACTGTGAGTGCAGCGCTCCCCTCATCTCTATTTATAAATTATTACTTTATTAATCATTCCCTTGCTGCGGGCGGCTGTGAAGCCCGCAGCATAATAAAACCCCTAGACATTGGAGAAAGTGGGAGGAGGGGACAGAGACATTGGAGGAAGCGGGTGGTAGGCTTGTACTTGCTGCCCGCTTCCTCCAATACCTCTCCTCACGCGTTGGCTTTGTGCCCAGCTGCCTGGCGTCGCCTTGTGCAAATCGTCCCTTTGCACAAGGCGACCAGGCAGCTGGGCACAAAGCCAACGCATGAGGAGAGGTATTGGAGGAAGTGGGCAGCAAGTACAAGCCTACCACCCGCTTCCTCCAATGTCTCTGTCCCCTCCTCCCGCTTTCTCCAATGCCTAGGGGTTTTATTATGCTGCGGGCTTCACAGCCGCCCGCAGCAAGGGAATGATTAATAAAGTAATAATTTATAAATAGAGATGAGGGGAGCGCTGCACTCACAGTGCAGCCTGCTCCCTCAGTTGTATGTTAACCCTTTGAGTGCCAGAGTGGTACTCAACGCATTGCTCTGCAATGCGTTGCGTACCACTCTGGCACTCAAAGGGTTAACTTAGATCTCAACCATTCATGATGCCCTACTTACTGTGTCCCTTTGCTTTTAATACTTTTGCTCCACTCTCAGTTTGAAGAAGAGTGGAGCAAAAGTACTAATAGCAATGGGACACAGGAGGTAGGGGGTTAACAATGAATGAGATCTAAGTTAAACTGTCTAATAATACTATTTTAATTAAAAAAAAGTTTAAAACACACACAAACACACACATATATATATAGGCAAGGTATGTAGTCCATACCTTGCCTATTAACCCTTTGGGTACCAGAGGGGTAGGAAACATGCTAAGCAATGCTTTCCTACCTCTCTGGTACTCAAAGGGTTAATTGTGGAATAAAAGACAGATTTGTCCACTACATGGAAGTCCATGAGGTGGATGTGGATGGGGTTAGTATGTCACATATATGCAATATATGTGACATACTAAGGGGGGGGGATGTGGAAGGGGGCATTGTGTAGTGCTTGGTGTACTAGTTTTATTTATTTTAACCCTTTGAATGCCACAGGGGTGAGCAGTGCACATCCCTATGGCATTCAAAGCTGTCCATGGTGCTGAAAGCCTTCTCTGTGTTCCCCTAGTGGCTGGGTAGGGAAGCACAGAGAAAGCTATTCAGAACTGGAGACGTGGGTTTTGGATTTTCTGACTGAACTTGATACTTTGCAGTGCTGTGATTGGCTGTGGTGCTAGGTAACATTTTTATCGTGTGTTTTTAGGTAAGATTTTCTATGCAACGCAGGTTTAAGGTTAACGTGTATTTTGTTGGTTATCGCTCCTTAGGCTTTCTGGGTAAGGAAGATTTGAATCTCACGTTACGTGGTCTTGCTTAAGGAGCGAAGGCAGTTTTTTTCTTCACGTTGGTTTTAACGCCAACATTTGGATCGAGCCCTAAGTCACTAATCTTATTGCATTTACTAACAACAAGTTCTTTTTGTTTTTTATTTCCTTTTTGTTGAGCATTTTCTTCTTTCTGATGAGTATTTTTGGCTTTAAAGTGCTAGGCCTCAGTATCACTTTCACTGAGGTGCTCCCAGATCTTCCTTGCATTACTGTTTACCTCCAGTAGCATTGAGTACCTCCTTAGTTCTGCTCTGCATACATTAATGGGCACATTTCTGTGGGCCTTAAGTGCCTGTTTACAGAAAAACAAATGCACATTCTCTGTTTGTCACTATTCTCGTGGGAAAATATAAAAGGCAAACGTTATTCAATTTTTGTAAAAATTCCTACAGGAACAATGAGACTTTTCATTTATATCTACCTTCCATGATATATGGCTTGAAATAGGGCCATTTCTAGGGCAGTGCAGTGAGTGCGGACACACTTTCCTGTCCAGGTGACCCTTCACGTCCTCTTCCCACAAAGATTCGCTGTCCGAATCTGCAGCTAGGATCTTTCCTCCACATATCCTTCCTCCAAGTCCAACTCAATGGAAACAACTGCCATCCATCATTTGCCACTTTCAAAGAGGTATGGGAGCACTGGAGGAAGGTTATATGTTAATTCTAGGGCAATGGTGAAGTTTGGTGTGAGAGGTTTGCAGGTTCACTGTACAGGCAGTGGGGCAATAAAAGGGCTGCCTTCAAGGGGGGTAGAGCTGTTCCAGCTCTGGTGGAAAAGGGGGTCTGGTCTAGTCACAGTGTGTGTGTGTGTGTGAACCTTGTAATGCTGTCTAGCTGGCAGGGTACCTAGAACCAAAAGATCCTGAAGGAATAAAGGAAGAGCATGGGGGGAGAGCTGGAAGAGGTATGTTGAAGGGAAAAGGCAAATAATTAATCATTTGAATGTCAGAGGTATGGGCAGCAATTCTCACCCCTCTAGCTTGCCTCTTGAAAGAAGTGCATCTAATCTTCTCTTAAATATATCCACTGGATCTGTCACTACCCAATTTAACAGACCTTACTGTAAATAACTCCTTCCTCTGATGCAGATGAAACCTTCTTTCCTCTAATCGTAAGGCTTGGCTCCTAGTTAAAGGGATAGTAATACTTTGTTTCATCTTTATTTTATTTTGTAGGCATTAAAAAAACATGAAGAACGATATGTCTTATCTCTCAAACCTTTATGGTTTAAGAGATATTCACAAGCAAAGTTTCCCCTCCCGCCCCTTTTACCTAGTGTAAGCCATCTCTTCTCAGATGTGGAATCTGGTTGTAAGCAGGGGCGGATTTAACTCTCGGGCGCCCCTAGGCACAACAACGCCTGGCGCCCCTAGCCCCACCTTTGCCCCACCCCTAACCATGCCTCTCACTTAGCCACACCCCTCCATTAACCACACCCATTTCTATATTATAAATTATATATAGTGAGGTGCAGGCCTGGTGGTGGTATATATACAGACAGCATAATCATAACTACGTACTTCACTTCCAAAGTAGCTGGGCACACAGTTAAGTGTATATAAAACTTCACTTTTATTGAGACATAAGATAATCCAACGTTTCAGTCCTATCTGGAACTTTCGTCAGAGATAGTTAATATCACTGACAAAAGTCCCAGATAGGGACTGAAATGTTGGATTATCTTTTCATGTCTTAATAAAAGTGAATGCACCTAACTGCGTGCCCAGCTACTTGGAAGTGAAGTTTGTCTATAAATACAATCTTGGAACACCACATAACTTTTTTTTTGTGTGCTGTAGCAACCAACAGAGATATTTACATTCATATCAGTACAGTACATCCGCATGATCTGCATCAGAAATAAATATAATTGTGCGCAATGATGCTGCACTTGCTGCTGTTGGGGAAGCTACAACTGCCACTGCCATCCCATCCGGTCCCTCAACAACTGGCCAGCCTGCTGTCTGTAGCGCTGCGCTAATAACCTGCCTCTGAGCAGAATCACAACTGCTGTGGCTGTAGCGCTGACTGGTAACCCGCCTCTGAGCCGAACCACAAGTTCCCACAAGTGCTGGTCACCCGGTAAACCCGCCTCTGAGCCGGCACAAACCAAAACGCTCTCACTCATCTGACAGCACCTGGAATTGTGGGCGTGACAACGGCATTGCAAGGCGCCCCTGAAAATCGGGCGCCCTAGGCAAGTGCCTATTCATAAATCCGGGCATGGTTGTAAGACCAGACAGATAACAGAAGGGGACAATCTTCTTCCTATGAGAACAATGAAAGCCCTGCCCCCCTTGACAAGTTTTTCAGGTTTTTCCCTTATTTTAATTGAAGATTGCCCCTCTCTGCAGTCTACCTGGGCACATCCCTTCTGATCTGGCTGAACAGTGTTACATCAGTAAAAGGGGAGGGAGGAGGATACTTTGTCATTCAATTACTCTTGAACTACAACTCTGACAGAATTGAAATAACACTCTTCAAAGTCCAAATAGTATGATGATTAATTAGAGCTGCTTTTATTATGAAACATTACTATCCCTTTAAATGTTCATGCCTTGAATATACTTATACATTGTAAAAAGATCTCCTCTTTACTCCAGAGAAAGTAAACAAAGTTTGTCTAGACTTTCTTCATACATCAAGTCTTCCATTCTCTTAATTAATTTTGTTGATATGTGTTGTGCTCTTTCCAGTTGTAGAATATCCTTTTTCAAAACTGGTGCCCAAATCTGCACTACAAAGGTCAAACTCACAGGTTTATAATTCCCAGGTTCTAGTAACATAGTAAAATTAGGTTGAAAAAAGACCAAGTCCATTAAGTTCAACCTTTGCCTCATAACCCAGAGACATGAGAATTATATAGCTTTCCTGCTGCCAAATAAGTTAGTCTTTATCAGACCTTCCTATATTGCCTACTAATACTCAGTATAACACTGTATGCTCACTTTTGAAAGAAATGTATCTAATATTCTCTTAAATCTATCCATTGGATCTGGCGTAACCACATTCTTGGGCAAGGGATTCCATAATTTAACAGACCTTACTGTAGAAAAAAACTCTTCCTCTGTTGAAGTTTAAACCTCCTTTCCTCTAATCTCAAGGGGTGGGCCCTGGTTATTTGACCAGGCCTTGGAATGAATAGCTCACCAGAGATATCCTTGTATTGACCTCTCATACACTTGTACATTGTGATAAGATCTCCTCTTAGTCGTCTGTAGAGTAAATAAACCAAATTTGTCTAGTCGTTTCTCATACGTCAAGTCCTACATTCCTCTAATTAATTTTATTGCTCTTCGCTGTATTCTCTACAGTTCTAGAATATCCTTTTTCAGAACTGGTGCATAAAACTGAACTGCATATTCGAGGTTAGGTCTTACTAATGATTTGTACAATGGTAAAAGGATGTTATCTATTCTTGCTTTAGTACTGTCACGGTATTCAGGCAACGAAGGACAGATAACAATAAGAAAATATAATCACCTTTATTTATTATATACAGTAATAACAGTGTTGCCCACACAGCCCCAGACTATAGGACAGTAGGCCCCAGGCTTCTACCCGGAGCTGCACACTGTGCTGTGCACTGCACTACTGCGCGATACCGGAGACTAGGAAATAAGTTTGGGTGAAACACCAGTGGGAACAGTATACGATGCTCAAGTCTCACCTCGGGTATCGTGACCAGAGGCAACAGGAAACGAGAGCAGGCCAGATCCATGGAACACAGAGACTAATGGTCAGGCAAGCTAGGTAGTGCCAGGTCCGAGTAGTCAGCCAGAGCCACAGGTCAGACAAGCCGGGGTCTACACTGAGCAAGTTAGTCAGCCAGAGCCACAGGTCAGAACCGATGTGGGTAGTAAATCAAGCCAGGGTCTACTAGGAGAAAGTTAGTCATTCAGGGCCACAGGTCAGAACCAATGTGGGTAGTCAGACAAGCCAGGGTCATACACGGAATGGATTCTCAGATAAGGCACGGGTCACAACGGAGTGCAAGAGTAACTAGCAGAAACACCATGTAAGGGAAATTACTCCTAGGCCCATGGATGTTTATAAAGGAGCTGATCAGGCAGGAACCAATTAAGCAAAACAGAATAGGCCCATAAAAAGGGGCATGAACCAGCACCCGTTCCATGACATCATAAATGCGGAAGTGGCCGCAATCATGCTGGCCGACATCCAAACAGAGAAAGGAAGCACAGGATCGCTAAGGCCTCCTTAGGTAGACTGTGATAAATACCCCTTTTTATGCAAGACAGGATTTTTCTTTTGCTACTGCTATTTGACACTACTTCCAGACTTCCCAGATCTTTATCTAGTATCGAGTCCCCTGAAATGATTCCATTAAGTTCATAAGTAGCATAGGGGTTTTTTCTTCACAAATGCATGACTATACTTTCCCACATTTAACTTCATATTCCATTTGGTTGCCCAATCTGCCATTATGTGTAAATCTAAATCCCTCTGTAGAGAACAAATGTCCTGTTCTGAATTCATTACCCGGCATAATTTAGTGTCATCTACAAATATTGATATTTTGCTTTCTGTGTCTATTTCCAGATCATTTATAAACATGTTAAAAACAAGTGGCTCAAGTACTGAACTCTGAGGTACTCCACTGTCAACTGTAACTGTACTGTAGATTTGCCCATTTACAACCACACACACTGTTCCCTATCCTTCAACCAGTTTTCTATCCAATTGCAAAGGTTATCCCCTACTCCCAATTTCCATATTTTATACCCAGCCTTCTGTGTAGCACTGTATCAAATGCCTGTGCAAAATCTACATATACTACACCAACTTCCTTAGCATTATCTAGGTTGCTACTTACCTCTTCATAGACGGTACCCGCATCTCTCGTGGTACTCTCCAGTATCTAGTGAATTGGAAAGGCTATTGTCCGGAAGAGCATCCATGGGTGGCCGTCTTGGATGTCCATGCTCTGTCTTTGATTTGCCAGTTTCACCAGTCCTTTCTGTCTAAGCCTACTGTGGCCTCCCGGAGGTGCTCCCTTTTTTCTATGACTGCTTTTCCCATTTCTACATTATGACAGAGACAACTATACTGCTGGTAGGCTACTTATACTGATTCCAGACTAATTGAGTAGTTGTCTGTGTCTAAGGTTGTCATCCTGTCACCTGGCTTCACAGCCAGCACCTCTAACACGGCCTAGGCTGCAGCAAGGCTTCCTTTGAGCAGCCCCCACCTGCTAACAATACTCCCTAGCCTAAGCACCCTAGCCTCTGGTGCACTGAGGCCTACTGAGTGGGTATTTCTGTTTTGCTTTCTGTTGTATTTGTATATTTCCATATCAAATATCAGTCTGTTCTCTCTTTGTGGGGATCCCACTCTGCAAAGCATATCTCAGGTAGCTTAAATTGGGCACTGCTAGTCTGATCATCACAACTTAACTGTCATAAATGATAAAATGGGTATATAAAGAAGTTTGCTCAAAATATGTTTTAAATATGCACAGTTGTTAATTATTGCAAGAGAAATTTTTAAAGGCATGGCATACATTTTTAATTAGCTTGCCAAGCTTATTCTAGCATATACATACTCCAAGGTACTGGAGTAGATAAAAATTACAAAGTCAATACACAGAGTTGGATTTTCATCTCTAGCACTCCTAGGCACAGCACTCTCTGGTGCCCTTAGCCCTGCCTTGACCCCACCCCTATACACACACTTAACCACACCTGCTTTTCTTCACAGTAATTTGGCAGCTTTCCAGAGATGAGTGAAAATGTTAACGATGGCATGAAATATATACAGCACACATACAGAAACCATAAGTGACCTTTACTAGATATGTAGCCCCGTGTTTGAGACCCAAGTATTGGGAAGGTATAGTTACAGAAGATCAAACCGATACTGAAAAGTAATATTAATTATACATTGCAGATCACTTACAGCTACAGTATGTCTGAGTGCTTACCATATGCTCTCTGGTGTCCCTTCTAGCTAAAAGTACTGATATTCTGTATCAATTATTATCATTCACTCATTCATAGCACCAACCACTGTAGCACACACATATAGTATCAGGTTTCTTAGTATGTACCTTTGTTAATTCTTTGTCTGTCTGTGTGTATGTGACTGCATAAGTGTGTCTGTCAGTTTGATCAAAGCTATGTGTATAACTGTTAGTGTGATGACATGCGAATGTCAGTGTGAATCATGTCTGAGTGTTTATTAGTGTGACTACTGGTCCTGTGTGTGCAAGACATACACACAAACACACACATGCAAAATGCCACATAGCAAGACACTGGTAAATGCACAACATCAGCCAAATTGACAACCTCTTACAAACTAGAATATCTACCAAGAACAGTTGTCCGTGTCTGGTAGTGCCCCCTTACCTGTGCTTCTTTCTCATATCTACTTACAGTAGTAATCACACTACTGTATGTGGTACTTTAAACACATCAGACCAAGTTAGTACAGGAAAGGTAATCACCACATACTTTTCTTCCTGCTCTGCCAACCTCACCCATGCTTCATACCACTTCCCACAAAGCTCCCCCTTTCTCTGACTCTGTCTTGCCTATTCCTTGCAACTTGTACCAAGTGGCTTTAAGAACTTCTGGACACTGTAATATTACTGTTCTGATTTAGTTGTGCTGGTACTGGTAGCAACAGTTGTTAGGATTTTTTGAGCTGCATTTATAACCTCCACTTTTTCTAGTATAAATATCTATATTTCGGTTATTTGTTTTTAATTTTAATATTGTAAATCTGCATATATATTGTATTAACTAAATAAATAACATGAAATAGAGACTATATCCTTGTTTTGACTTTGCGTTGGACTCAGCAGCTGTATCCTAGTTGTATTGTCTGTGGAGTGATTCACTCCAATAAGTTACATAGGAGCATTTGATGCCTCATCGCTACATTCTTGCCCCCCTGAATAACATTGCTCAACATGAATTTTCTTTCTTTAACTTCATTATATTGAGATATGAATGAAGGTTTTATTGCATGTGTCTATAAGTATAATTGAGGATGTCACTGAAGGGGTTAAAGTCTTTTGAGCAGTGAAGATTTGAATCGTACATGAACCAATTAAGGATATGCATCAATGAACAGATTTAATGATTGGCTGAGACCCATTCAAAAATTCAAACGGATCCTGCCGGAACCTTAGGTCATGAGTAAGCACGAAACGCATTGATCTGGGAGGGATCGAATTTAAACACCTGCTGGTTTATATTATGAATGCCATACAAGTCTCTCTCCTAACTCTGTGAATCTTCAAGAGTGTGTCAAGGTATCTACATTTTTATTATGTTGTTACAATAAATCTGATTGTTTTTATTTCAACTTGTAGTTTGTTCCTACGAGCGATTTATCTTCTAATGTCAATAGTGCTTTTATTCCAGCCATGGGGAATTGCTATTTTTAATCCATTTTTTTGGGGTTTTGTTTTATTTTTTGTTGTTTTTTTTGTCTGTTTGTTTTTTTGGAGGGGGTGCTTTTTTGTGGATCTCTTTTTTTAATCTCAATACTTTAATAAAAATTTTAATATTAACCTAATATCCCATTACAGGGAACTGTGCACCAGCACAACACTTACTGTCTTCTATGCTTTGTTAGTATAACTTTTGAGTATAGGTAGCACCGGGGTGACTTGATCAATATAAATTGTAATTTGGTTAATAGTTCCTCCTATTCCCCTAATTATATAGGCACAGTGCAATCTCTTACCCATATCATCAGCATATAGGTCCATTTTGAGTTTCAAGGATATTGCTTTAAAAGTGCATCAGTACTATGAACACATTTCCTTATTAAGCAGTTATGAAGAATACTATATAATAATTTGCTAGGATGTTCAGGCAGTCTCTACTGCACATGATTGCATTGCGTGAGTGAGGCAACACAAGACTGAATCGTGTGGAGCAGCGAGTAGCGGCCTCTTAACCCTTGGGGTGCCAGAGGGGTACAACGCATTGCAAAGCAATGCATTGCATACTCCTCTGCCACTCAAAGGGTTAACATTACCCAGACCTTGGCCCGTGTACACGGGCTTTTACACTAGTTAAATATATTTCATTTAAAATACACAAATATAGTTATTTATATAGGACCACAAGTGTACGTAGCAATTTACATTTTAAGGGCTTAGACAATACAGTGCTTCGCAAAGTGAAACACTGGAAGTTAGCTACTCATACTCTGAACAGACGTACAAATCCTTTCTTCAGGCAATGTACCTGGTGAATAAGTTTTCATTTTAACTACTTAAACTCAAGTACCCCCAAGAAACGGATAGCATTATTTAATCCCTCTTTCACTGTGAATGCAATACATATTTCTTACATATATAGCTCTACTCTCATTTATTCATTTATTTGTCCTCACCCTGTATCTGCAACTCCTGTTTCCAGTTTATAGTTTGGGGTTCTTGCAACATCTGAGTTAGACTCTGGTGGTCTTTACTGAACAGAAAGTAGGTGTTGGTATAAGGGTCTGAGGGATCTGTCATTTCCTGGAATGAAAGGCATCAGTATGAAAAAAGTCATTAATTATCAACTGATTTCACATACAAAGGAGAAAGAAAATGGGGAACAAGCAAACGCATGAGAGCTAGCGAGACAGAGTATTTAAACAGACGTCAAAAAAATGCCAGAAAGATAAATGGAATGATTAATAAAAAAATAAAAAAAAGATACATACAAATGTTAACCTAAAGGATTTAAAGTATAAATGCACAACAATGATTATACATTGTGCATAGGCAACAAAATTAATGAGACGTTTTTGTTTTGGGGTTATTGGTTTTTTTTTCCCCTAGTTCTTTCAAGCTTCTGTTCTACCGACTTACCTCTAGATGAGGGCGACATAAAACAGAAGTAAAGTCTGGCCAGTCATCCACCAAAACTTGTAGTTTGAAGGGATTGTTTTGAATCACATGATGTAAAGCTCCAGATACCTGCATTGCAAACACTACAAGATTAGATGTTTAGTCCCATCTTATTTTAAAGAAAAAAATCAGTATACTAAAATAATGACTTTAAATAAGTAAGTAAAATGAGTTTTCAATTACCTTCAGTGACTCTGGAAAGCTATGGGTAAGAACTCTTTGCAGTGAAGCTAACTTTGAGCTGCATGTTAAAAGATGCATCCTATAAAGGTGAAAGACATAAGCTTACTTTAAATGGGAAGCGTACTGCAGCACTTGTATTAAAATGAGTCTCAAGAGTGTCATCAAAATACCTTACGGAAGGTTCAAAATGATCTGTTTAAATCTTTTATTTTACACCCTCTAGTACACCAGCTGACATGTCCTTGTATCCGCAACATGACCTTATGTCTGTTTTGTCATAGCTTTACTGTCTTTGCCCAAACCACACAGATGCCATGAATGTCCTTTCTTATTCTTAGTCTGATTCCTTACCCAACACAGTGACTTGAAATGTATTACATAATGAATAGAATTTCTTCTCAGAAAGACTATATATTTATGGGCAGTGAGCTGTCATTTCTTACCTCCTTCACATTCATTCAGGTTTTCTTTCACCAGATGAAAAACTCTCAGCTAAATGCACTGATGCAAAGGACCCAAAATTAAGAGGTTATGGAGCAATTCAGTAATGTGTAACATTGAGAAACCAGAGATTGTTAATAAATAACTTGCACAGGTTTGATGAGTAACTTTTAACTCACCTGTGTAGTTTTTATAAATACCTTCTGATCTGAAACGTACATTATTTTATTCTATAATCTCAATTATCCATGTTATTTGTCAGAAATTGCAAAACTGGAATTATTACTATTATTATCTTAATTAATTTATAAAGCACCAGAACATTCCTCAGCATTGTATAATTAGGGAACGTGTTACAAATACATGACAGACAAAAAAAACGATAGTAATGTTGTAGAGGGTCCTGCTTGCAACAGTTAATATAGAGGGAGAAGGGGAACAACTGAAATAAAAAGTACACTAGGATGAGGTTACATTTTGTGAGAGAGGAAGGAAAGGTTTGGCCATTTGGCCAACTGTAAAGGACAAGACAAGGTAAAGTTGCTATAGCTCAAATGAGTGAAAGCTAATGGATAATCTGATTAAATGTGGCAGTGAGTTAGATATAAGGGCTGCTTTTGTGTAATCTTGCAATTCAGTTTGAGATGTGGTGGTAAATTTGGGGGGAATTAAGCTGAAGACTTTTTATGGAGGTAAGTGGTGATAAACATAAGTAGTAAGCAACTTCCATCGATTTGCATGGGGATCTTTGTGTACTTATCACACAAAGTTAAAAATATGAGGAAAATCATGGACAACAATTATAAGTACAAGTATACAGAATAAATTGTTATGTTTGGATGAAGGTTCTATTATTTGACATTTTTATTTTGTCCATAACTTTTGACTGTAGCAGGAAAATTAGAAGAGATTTTCAATTCCAGACTTGACTGACAGTCATCTGTTAGTTTCCTAAAAAAATGGTTGTGTCATTTTTGAGTATGCAGCTGCTTAAATAGTACACATTTCACATTTGGCACTATAGAAAGTTTAGTTAGCCCTACAACCCAAACCAGATCATGGATTGTTAACAAAAGCAGCAGGGAGACCTGAAGAATATTGCTTTTAAAATTAAAAAAGCAAGAGAATTTATGTCATAATGTAACTGGTACACATGCTCTGTAGAGTACAGTGGTGTGCAAAATTAGGCCCTCCCTCCAGCTGCTGCCAGACTACAACTCACTTCAAACCCCCATCACCCAATGCCAGCCAATCTGTTTTGCAATATATTTGTTATATTGAATTTAGACATTACACTCACATTTGATTAACTCTTGCTACTGAAAAGGTCACTTGGAGATTATCTAGTATCCATTGGGTTATTAAGGAATAAAAGTATTATTTACCTGAGAATTTAACCCCTTGAATGTTATTACTCAGATGCATTGGAGACCTCTCTAGTATCCAACAGTTTAAAGAATTTGGATTGTATGTGGCGAGTGACATTAAGGCCTCAATTCAATTTAATCTGAAAAACAGCCAGTAAGGCAAAAATTGCTAATGGCCTTTTAATAAAATGTGTTAGCCATTCAATCGACCTACCAAATGAAACCACAACGAAAGTTGGGCTGCAGAAACTGACTTGTGGCCAAACCTCCGTTGTGTGTTTAAATTTCTGAATACCCACTCTAAATAGCATGTATGCATTCCCCACTGGCACCCATAGGACTGGATGCACTAAATGTCAATGTTGTGTCAGTATGATATTGTCGTTGTGTTCGAATCACTCCGACAATTCGATCTGCATACACATCAACATATTCACAAATATTGTCGGATGGAAGGGGAAGGTTGGAGAAGGTCCCTATTAGCATACAGGATTTTCGAAGTGCTGTAGGTGTGGAAGGGATCTCCTCCCCTCACACGTCACCAACACTACGACAATTCTGTACAGCGTTCTCCGTGCTTCCCTACCTAGCCAGCAGGGGAATATAGAGAAGGCTTTCAGCACCATGGACAGCATTGGATGCCACAGGGATGTGCATTGCTCACCCCTGTGGCATTCAAAGGGTTACAATAAACAAAACTAATACACCAAGCACTACACAATGTGGCCCCCCCCTTAGTATGTTGACCTATATTGCATATATTCGACATACTAACTCCATCCGACTTTCACCTCAGGTACTACCATTTGAATGAATGAATATGTTTAATTATATAGCGCCACAAGTGTACACAACGCTTTACAATTTAAGGGTTTAAACAATACAGGGTTACAGGTGCGTTGTAGAGTGAAACATTGGGTGCGAGGGAGATATTAAGAAGTACATAAGGGTCAAGTGCTGAATGCAGTGCTAGTTCTGAAGGTGATAGAGGACATCAGTAAAGTAAATAATTTATAAGAGCGTTCATTGTACAACATCAGTGCCTTCTAGCATGTTGAGATTTTATCCATGAGGTGCGTTTTTAAGTGAGATTTGAATGTTTTCAGAGAGGTGCAGTGGCGCAGGTTGGATGGTAGAGCATTCCATAGATACTGAGCAATGAGAGAAAAAGGTTTGATACGTGACAGGGCTGTAGACACAAAAGGAGCTGAGAGAAGACAATCACTGGCCGAACGTAAGTGGTGGGATGAGGTTTAACAGGAGACCAGAGTGGAAATGTGAGAAGGAGCAAAGGAAAGTAGTGTCTTGAAAGAGAGAAGTAAGATTTTGTAAGATATACGGAGATTGATAGGCAGCCATTGGAGAGTTTTGAGGAGGAGCGGGGCAGGGACAAACCTAGGTGACAGAAGAGTAATTTATGCTGTAGCATTCTGTATAGATTGAAGTGGATGGAGATGGGAAGCAGGAATGCCAGACAGAAGAAAGTTGCAATAGTGCATGCAGGAGAGGACGACTGCATGTATAAGAATTTTAGCTGTGGAGGAACAGAGGAAGGGATGGATTTTAGCAATGTTACGCAAAAGAAAGTGACATGATTTAGCAGTGGCATTAATATGAGGGGAGAATGAGAGACACTTGTCAATTATCGCACCTAGACACCGCGCTTCTGATACTGGATTTATGGTAGTGCCATTTACAGTCACCTGGAAGGGAGCTACAGGGCCAGGCCTAGGTGGGATGAGGAGTAGCTCAGTTTGAGTTTGAGGTGGCTATGAGCCATCCAGTCTGAGATAGCCGAGAGGCAATCTGTAACTTTAGCCTGGATATCAGAAGTCAGTCGAGGTGCAGATAAGTAATCTGGGTGTCATCTTCATAGAAGTGGTATTTGAGACCAAATGAGTTAATAAGATCACCAAGTGTTATTGTGTAAAGAGAAAACAGAAGCGGTCCTAGAACAGAACCTTGAGGAACCCCAACAGAAAGTTGGACGGGAGAGGATGAAGAAGTGGCAGAGGAGACACTGAAGGATCTGTTAGATAGATAAGAGGAGACCCAGTCCAGTGCTGTGTTACGGATTTCTAAGGAGTGAAGAATGAGGAGGAGGAGAACATGATCAACAGTGTCAAAAGCTGCTGAGAGATCAAGCAGGATAAGTATTGAATAGTGACCTTGAGATTTGGCAATGTGAAGATCATTGACCACTCTTGTATGAGCAGTTTCAGTGGAGTGAGCAGTGCGAAATCCAGATTGTAAAGGGTCCAGCAGGTCATATGTGTTAAGGAAGTCAAGCAGGAGTGTGTAGGCTAAGCGTTCCAAGAGTTTAGAGGCAAAATGCAGAAAAGAAATGGGTCGATAGCTAGAGGGTGTGTTACTGTCAGAAGAGTTGTTCTTGAGGATGGGTGTTACTAAGGCATGTTTGAAGTCATCAGGAAAGGTAGCAGTGGCAAAGGAGGAGTTAAAGATTTGTAATAGGATAGGGATTAGTATGAGGGAGAGGGGCTGGATGAGGTGAGAGGGGAGCGGATCAAGTGCGCATGTAGTGGACAGAGCAGAGGATAGCAGGTTAGTCAGTTCCTCCTCCGTGACTAATGAAAAAGAGTCCAGAGTGCCAGGAGGGGTACAAGGGAGGCTAGGAGGAGATATACAAGGTGGTATATTATCCCGGATGGAGTCCACCTTGGCTTTGAAGTAGTCAGCAAAGTCTTGTGGCTGTATGGAGTTTGTGGGGGAAGCAGATGGAGGGCGGAGGAGGGAGTCAAAGGAAGAGAAAAGGCGTTGGGGGTTGGATTTGTGAGTGTTGATTAGTTGTGAAAAGTAAAGTTTTTTGGCGAGGGACAGAGAAGAGTTAAAGCAGGAAAGAAGGAATATGTAGTGGAGAAAGTCTGCCAGAGAACCAGACTTTCTCCACAGTCATTCAGCTGAACGGGTACAGGAGCGGAGGAAGCTGGTCTCTTTATTAAGCCATGGCCGAGGGTTAGTTCTGCAAGTGGATCGAAGAAAGAGAGGCACATGCAGGTTCAAAGAGGAGCTGTATGTTTTGACAAGGCTGTTAGTGTTAGGATTAATGGGAACAGATGAAAGTCCAATATCCAGGGAGGACTGGAGAGCCGTGAGATTAAGGGATTTGAGGTTACACGTGAAGCAGGGAGAGGAAGCAGGGATTGTGGAAGGTGTATAAGTAGTGCTGAATGTTAGAAGATGGTGATTGGATAATGGAAGAGGAGAGATATTAAAATGAGAGAGAGCACTGCCTCCAGTAAACACAAGGTCTATGAAGTGACCATCCTTGTGAGTACTAGCATTCGTCCACTGGGTTAGTACTAATGCAGATGTTAAAGAGAGAAAACGGGATGCCTAGGAGATGGAGGGATCATCCACATGGCAGCTGAAGTCCCCCAGAAGAAGTGAAGGTGTGTCTGATGAGAGGAAGAAGGAAAGCCATGATTCAAAGTCAGATAGGAAGTCTGAAGGTGTATATGTGGAGGTAGGTGGGCAATAGATGACTCCAACTTGTAGAGAGACTGGAGCAATGATACGGACAGCATGCAACTCAAAAGAGGAGAAGCAGAGTGAGGAGGGGGGCGAAATTAGTTTGTAATGACAATGTTCAGAGTGCAGCAAACCCACACCTCCTCCATGTCCATTTGAGCGTGGAGTGAGAGAGAAGGAGACCACTGCAGGAGATTGCTACCCCTAAAGCAGTGTCAGATTGAGAGAGCCAAGTTTCAGTAATAGCAAGTAAATTGAGGGAGCGGGAGAAAAAGAGATCATGCACAGTGTTATATTTGTTATGGGATGTGAAGAGTTAATACCGTCAGTCCCTTTTGGAGCTGAACAGATCCTAGCAATGCCTCCTAGAGCTGGCTGGTACTGACAGCGCAGAGGCAAAGACGTCACTATGGCAAGATGTCTGCTCACTCTACTGCCTGTCAGCCCCGGTGCAGGATCTCGTTCTATTTAACCAGGTAATTATTCTGGCGACTAGCACTGCTGAGCAGCTAGTCGCCAGATGGGGAATTAGATGACATACACTTTAAAACAGGTGGTAGTTCCACTTTCAGGCCTCTGTGATACTGCACCTAAAAAATTCTACTTTGAGCTGTAATAACTTTCAATAAAACACCTTTCAGAGGTGGCGTGCAGACGTCACTATGGAAAGATGTCTGTGTGCCGTTGTAACAGGCCATAAGCCGTTACTGAGGGCTTCACCAAGTGGGTGAGCCGGGGATCGAACAGGAGTTATTTTTCCATTATATATTTAACCCCTGGGAAACCAATGGGACTTTCAGACATTCGAATGTAAGACTGGCCATATCTCGAACACCAGGGCTACGAGGTATTAGGCCCGAATGCTTGATGAACAAGGCCCGGGATGGCGGGAACATTCGTTCGGTTGTCGAGCCATCGAAGGACCACCGACAGGATTGGCCAACGCTTTGAATATCCAGATCCCGGATTGGCCGGTTTTCAAGCCAGTACACTTGAACTACTGGACAAGGGAATTATGGGACTCCGCTATTGTCTTGTTCTAAGATGTGTATTAGGCTTCATTAAACCTACACCCCCCACTGGGATTCCTGACAAGCTAAATTCAATCACGTCTGGTCACTCTGGGGCGGGGTAAGTCCTCTAGAGTCCTAGGTGGGGGGAAAACGGACCAGTCGGTTTTGTCCTAGTTTGGTAGCTCCTCTGCCCATTGGCTCACATCCAAGTCCAGCTCTTGCATTCAGTCACCCCTCCCAGTCCCATTGTTCTATTGTGTGTATGTGTATAAAAGATGCTGTGAAGTTCAATAAAGTGTGTTAGTTTGGGAGCAAGCAGTCTCCGTGTGTCGTGCTTGCCTGGATGGTCTAAAGGATCCATTCTGATCCCCATCCTACAAGGCGCTTTAGAGCTGTTCACTCTTTGTTCCTGTGGATCCAGCCTTCGATCTTCGATCTCTTTGGAGCTTCGGTCTACGGTGCTCAACGGGGATTCGGTGATTGAGCTCACAAATCCGTTCGCCATACTCGAGTGGGTCTCGGAGATCGCTGTCCGCGGCGGAAGAACGGTGGGTCGACCATGAAGGTCGCCGTCCAACCGGGGTGATCGACAGAGGTTAGCCAACCTCGAGAGCAGAGAATCCAGTAGCAACTGCCCAGGGCTTCCTGGCTACCTGGGTTACCGTTATAGTCGTCCTGTCTGTCAGTCCCAGAGCAGAGGATAATTTGCATTAAGGAGGTAATAATTCTGGAGACTAGCACTACTGATCAGCTAGTTGCCAGATTAGGAATTATTTGGGGACATCTTTCTTAAAGTTCCGCTTTAATACAAGTTTATACATAAAAAGCTAAGGTTGATATTGGTCCACTTAAGGGTGAGGGAGGTGAGTTGATAAGCGAGGATAAGGCTATAGCTGACACCCTAAATCCATTCTGTGCTTCAGTATATACAAAGGAAGCAACAATGACAGTTTATGGGTAAATACACAAAACCACAGAATTTCCTACATCATGGATATGTCTTACTGAGGACAAAGTCCAAAAGTGACTGATGGTATACCCCGAAGGGTGCTTAAGGAACTTAGTTCAGTAATAATAAGACCATTATACTTAATATTTATTGATTCACCAGGCATAATACCCTGTGACTGGAGGAAAGCTGATCTAGTTCCATTGTTCAAAAAGTGGGCAAGATCCCAACCAGGAAATTATAGACCTGTGAGCTTGACTTCCATAGTGTGTAAGATATTAGAATGGTTAGTATTCAGAACTATGTGAATGAAGATAAACAATATTATTAGCAGGCGTCAGCATGGTTTTATGAAGAATAGATCATGCCACATTAATTTACTTTCATTTTATGAATGTGTAAGTAATAATTTGAATAAAGGAATTGCTGATGATATTGTATACTTGGATTTTACAAAAGCCTTGATACAGTGCCTCACAACAGGTTACTGCATAAATGAAAAGGCTTCAGCTTGGATGGTGTTATCTGTACAAGGATTGAGAACTGGTTAAATGATAGATGGCAGAGAGTTGTAAATGGAACCTTTTCAACCTGGTCTAAGGTTATAAGTGGGGTGCCACATGGTTCAGTCCTGGGCCCAATTCTTTTTAATTTGTTTATTAATGATCTAGCAGTGGGAATTGAAAGTAGCGTCTCAATCTTTGCCGATGACACTAAGCTGTGCAGGGGAATACATGGAGGTCTCAATGTTTTTTCTTTGCAGAATGAAATAGATAAACTGAGTGACTGGGCAGAAAAGTGGCAAATTAAATTTAATGTAGATAAATTTAAGGTTATGCATTTGAGCTTTAGAAACAAACATGCTACATTTACTCTAAAGGGTAATCAACTTGGGGAATCCTCAGAGAAAGATTAAGGAGTACTGATAGACTTTAGACATCTCAGCAGTGTGCTGAGTCACTCAGCTGTTGCAAGAGCAAATAAGGTACTAGCCTGAATAAAAATAGGTGTAGATGTAATATTACCTCTATATAAATCCTTGGTTAGGCCTCATCTGAATTATGGAGTACAGTTTTGGGCACCAGTTCTTAAAAAAAGACATTGTTGAACTGGAAAAAGTGCGGAGACGTGCAACAAAACTGATTAAGGGATTGGAAGATCTGATTTATAAAGAGACTAGCCAAACTGGGTTTGTTTACATTAGAGGTGATATGATTACCATTTACAAATACATTCAGGGTCAATACAAAGAACTATCCAGTGAATTATTTACACAAAGAGCTGAGCTAAGAACTAGAGGCCATCCATTAAGACTAGAGGAAAGGCACTTTTTAACTAAAACAAAGTGTCACGATGGCCGGCGGTCTCCTACCTGTTCCAGGCTCCCCCGGCATCTGCAGGGTCATCTGGCCTCAGTTCCAAGGTTGGGATGCCTGTGACGCTTCCGGGTTCGGTGCATGTGCGGTTGGCCGGCTATGCATCCTCTCTCCAGGGTCCCTTCACCTCCCTCTGCCACCTCTTGTGGTTCCCCTCAGGCAGGTGACATCTCAACGGGGGGCTCTCCTTCCTCCACGGAGGGTTCCCATGTGGGAGACCTGTCGGCTGTGACCAATGGGGTAGTGAACGAGGTGGTGGGCGGGCTTATGGTAGAGTAGGAGTGCCTTTGCCTGCTAGTGGTGCTCCCCAGGTCATGTGATTGTCTGTTCCCTTTTTAGTCCGCTCTCTCCCTTCAGTCTTTGCTCAGTTGTTCTGTAGCCTTGCTGTGTTACCTGTGTCTTACACTCCTGTCTGTTAGCCTGGTTTCTGATCCCTGCTTCGATTCCTGACTCTGCTTGTGTTGCCGCCTGCCCTGATCTTTGTCCCGTCTTTGACTCCGCTTGTGTTGCCTCCTGCCCTGACTTTTGGCCCATCCACAACCCTGTCTCTGTCTTGCCCCTTCTGGTTTTACGCCGGTCCTTCTTCCCACTGTCCGCTGCACCTGGGCTCCAGTACTGAAGATACCCAGGGGCCCTGCCGGACCATCACATAACAACTGAGCCCTGTATGGAGCCCGCAGAGATATTGGAAGTGCTCACTGCGCTAACACACCAGGTTACCGTTCTGACGCAGTCACTCCAAGAACTCCAGGCCAGTCATGCCACTATGCTCCTCCATGAGAGACAGAGAGCGGAGGCTGTACCCCTCCCGCCATCACCTCTGCCTGCAGCGTGCCCTCAGTTGTTTCCGGAGCCTGAGACAGCCATTCCTATGCTTGACAAGTTCACAGGCAAGAGGTCTGACTTCAGGACATTCATCACCACCTGTGAGTTTCTCTTTTACCTAAAGCCTCCTACTTACCCTAACGACTACATCAAGGTCCGGACAGCCATCACACTGCTATCAGGGCCACCACAGGTCTGGGCACATCAGCTGCTGCATTCCAACAGCCCACAGTTAGACTCCTGGGTCCTCTTTACCGATGCCATGCGGATTCTGTACGATGACTCTCTGAGGTCCTCCACATCCCGGGCAGCTATACTCTCCCTGCATCAAGGGAGAAGACTCGTGGAGAATTACATTACAGAATACTGTGAACTCGCTTCCGATACTGAACTCAATGAAACCGGATTGATAGAGCAATTTCGCCTGGGACTCTCGGAACACCTCAAGGACGAATTAGCCCATGTGGGTATGCCCCCCTTTCTGGAAGACCTGATCCTACTTGTCACTCAACTTGTTCATAGGTTCCACGATAAGAGGCTGGAGAGGCTCCACACATCCAGCAGGTCTCCAATCCCACCAACGACTGCTACTCCTTCCACTCCTGCTTCCCTGACTGAAGATCCAATGCAGATAGGTCTTGTCTGACACCCCCTTACTGAAGAAGAACGCAAGAGATGTCGCTCCCAAGACCTCTGTCTGTATTGTGGGAAGCCCAGTCACATGCTCTGTACATGTCCAGTACGTCCTTCCACACTTCCGGGTAAAAGACCTGTTGCACACCACACCTGGAACACGGCCGCCCCTACACTCACACCTTGTCTGTCTCTCTTTCTCTGCAGTGGGACGATGAGCCACACACCGCCTCAGCCATCATCGACTCCAGAGCCAGCGGGTGTGTTTTGGACAAAGCCCTGGCTCAGAGATGGAACATCCCAACCCGAAAGAAGCCATACCCCTTGCTGCTTTACCTAGTGGATGGTACACCAATAAAGACCGGTCCTATCCTCTATGAAACGGCTCTGGTTTGTCTCCTCATTGGTGACCGGCATGAGGAGGTGCTCTGTCTGGATCTGGTACCTTCTCCACTGTTTCCCCTCATACTTGGCTTGCCCTGGCTCTGCACCCATAACTCCACCATCGATTGGAGCAAGAGTAGTCTCACATTCACTGCCTCCTCCTCTGGGGTTCAGACAGCCCATTCAGCCCCTCTCCTGTCAATCACCTCTGTTCCAGCACTACCATCCAAGTACGAAGCCTTCCGGGATGTCTACAACAAGATTAATTCTGACAAGCTACCTCCTAGACGTCCCTACGACTGCCCCATCAACCTACTCCCTGGGGCTCCTATTCCGTTTGGGCGTATATTCCCACTCACAGAGTCCGAACTCGAGCACTTTAAAGAATACATCACCGAAAGCTTGGCCAAAGGCTTCATCAGGCCATCTACGTCGCCTGCTGGAGTGTGCATTTTCTTTGTTGGCAAGAAAGATAGGAGTCTATGCCCCTGCGTAGACTACAGAGCCTTCAACAACATAACCATCAAGAATCCGTATCTGCTCCCGTTGATCCCAGAATTGCTTGACAGGTTGAGGAGTGCTGCTGTCTTCACCAAGATTAATCTCTGAGGAGCCTATAACTTGATGTGCATCCGAGACGGGGATATCACAGTGCCCGTGATTGATGCAATTCAGTGTCTATCACCTGTAGGGGGCTCCCATTGGCTGTCTGCCTTCAGCCAGCCTCACATTGCCTTTTTAAACTCAGTCTGGGCACCCTCTGGTTGCCCTTTTCGTGGTGTCTTTGACAGCATCCACTTCCTCCATACTACAGTAGCTGATTGGGCCTGTTGCTGAGTTCCTGAGTCGACCTGTTCCTGCCTGCTTTGTCAGTTCCAGTCCGGTTCCGGTTGTTCTCATCAGTAGCTGATGTTCCTGCTGCCAGTCTGCTTGGCCGCACTTGATCCAGTTGATCTTCTCTGCTGGTTCCTGTTGTTTCCTGCGTCCGGTTCCTGAATCTGTGGCGACATAGTTCTTCATTCGCTTCGGCGACATTTCCTCCTGTTGGTTCCCAGCGTGCGGACGCTGGTTTGCTTCACTAAGCATTGCGGCTCACATTCAGCCTGTTGGTCCCAGTGTGCGGATGCTGGTTTGCTCCATTAGACCTGCAGCTCACATTACAGTCTGTTGGTCCCAGCGTGCGGATGCTGGTTTGCTCCATTAGCCTTGCGGCTCACATTACAGTCTGTTGGTCCCAGCGTGTGGACGCTGGTTTGCTCCACTAAGCCTTGCGGCTCTTATTCTGCCTATATGTCCCTAACGTAGGGCGCTGGTTTACTCCCTGACTAGCAGTCAGGTACTTGATGGTTCCGAGTGCGCTGTCCAGTCCTAACAGCATTGATTTCTACAGTATATGGGCACGAGAGTTTCTGATTACAGTGAAACCACTTGACCTGGTAACCTCTATATTCCATCTTACTGTCATTACCATCTGACAGTCATTAGGTCACTGGTTGTCACCTTCCCTTGGGCTGCCTTGCCCGGTATATTGGTAAGGCCGGTAGAACCTTTCACTTTGCCACCTTAAGGTTGCCTTACCCGGCATTGGCAAGGCCGGTAGAGCCTACTCATTGGTATTCCGTCAGGCTGCCTTGCCCAGTATATTGGTAAGGCCGGTAGAACCTTTTACGTTGCCACCTTACGGTTGCCTTAGCCGGTATTGGCAAGGCCGGTAGAGCCTACTCATTGGTATTCCTTCAGTCTGCCTTGCCTGGTATATTGGTAAGGCCAGTAGAACCGCTTACTATTCCATCTTAAGGTTGCCTTACCCGGTATTGGCAAGGCAGGTAGAGCCTACTACACTGGTATCCCGTTAGGCTGCCCAGCCCGGTATATTGGCAGAGCCGGTAGAGCCTCTTGTTCCAGACTCGCCTGGGTTGCTTTGCCCAGTATATTGGCAAGGCCGGTAGAACCTATTTGCTATTGTCATTATCTTCTATGTATTGTTTGTATGTGTATGAAAACCCTACGGGATTGCCTTTAACTTTTCAATAAAGTTATGTTTTTACCTAAACCTTACATCTGAGGGCTAGATTTAAAGGCAGCCGTTAGTAAAAAAATCACTAACGGATGCGTTAAGAGTCATGTTGCAATTCAAAGATCCGTCTAAAGAACAGCTAACGGCAGTTGCACAATCCTAACGGCCGATACACTTACGTGCATTCAGACGCATTCAACAACATACCCCAGAGCTATTCAAAGGCTTGCGGTACTGATAACGGCTGAAAAAAGACACACCTAACGGCTAAAAGTTAAGACCCACTTTTCTCACATGTTAGACACTTAACGGGCAAAACAAAACACCCGTTACATAGGAAAATGCACAAAATGCTTACCGCACAACCATGTAAATGGGAAAATTAACTTGTGCAATGCCAAAACAACACAAAAACATGCACACACAACACAAATCACTCCACACACAACAACAAGCAACACCACAGGGACAACGACACACAAAAAAACAACACAACATGGCACGGAACAATGGGGGTTATCACACAAAGCGGACACCTGCAAATACAAGCTCACCTGGGCAACATCAACAAGCGACCTGCACCCCACAACTGCACACCCGCAAATGACACACACATAACAAGCACAACACACCACATCTTATAACACACACACACCTGCAAACACTTACCTGGACAAAAACAACTCACCATTGGTTAGCACTCACCTCATCACCACACCTACACAACGCCCTAGCAAGTACTTAAAGGGACAACTCAACACACTCACTTGTGGCTTGTTTTCCACTCAGGGAGGGAGAGAGAGAGAGACAGATAGAGAGAGCAAACAGTATGTTGGGTTACATATTGTTGCGAAGACTGAGGAGAAGGCGTGCAAGGGAGAGAGCTAGGGAACATCAGCAACCTCCAAGCTTGCCTCATCAACAGCCTTCACCTGTTGCAAGTGAGGAGGCTCTGGCTCAGCAGCCACACAGGAGTCCATCCCCACCTGGAGGGCAGAGGATGTATAGACGACCACCAAGGCCCAGGGTATACCACCCAAGGGTCACCCTCTTTGGAATGACTGATGACGAGGTCATTGATCGCTACAGGTTGAGGCCTGACAGCATCATTGCCTTGTATGAGGTCATCAAGGAGCAGGTGGATCCCATCTACATCCACAACCATGCCCTAACTGGCCTGCAGAAACTACTCTGTGCCATACACTTCATGGCAAGCTGGGCCTTCCAGTCCACTGAGGGTTACGCATCTGGCATGCATGTCACAGGCCACTTTCTCCAGGGTGCTGGCCCAGGTCCTGCCAGCCCTCAAAAGCAAGGCCAATACCTAAATACATTTTCCCACCACCGACATGGACTGGATACACGTCAAGCAGGCCTTTTACGCAAGGGGAGGCATGCCCATGTCCATGGGTGCTATAGATTGCACCCATGTCCGGATTAAGGCCCCAGCACGTGACGCACAGCTATTCATCAACAGGAAGAACTTCCACGCCATCAACGTGCAGATGGTGTGTGACAGCAACATGAGGATCATGAATGTCTGTGCAAAATATCCTGGCAGCTCACATGATGCAAACATTCTACAAAACTCCTCAGTCCACAGAGATTTTGAGAATGGAACCTTTACAGGGGGATGGCTAGTGGGTGAGTTCACAAAACAAAATCACACCACATACACAGGCGTACACACCACACTGCTCAGCATGCACCTGACCCACAGCTACTACGTCCACCACACAAAACATCATTCACACATGTGCTCCCTGTCTCACCATGTCACTCACATTACACAGGTGATGCTGGCTATGGATGCAAGTCCTGGCTACTGACCCCTCTGGCCAATCCCCAAACACATGCCCAGGAAAGGTACAACCAGGCTCATGCCAGAACGAGGAATGCCATTGAGCGAACATTTGGGCTCCTCAAGTCAAGATTCCGATGTCTGGACCACTCTGGGGGAGCACTGCAGTATGCACCGGCTAAGGTGTGTGACATCATTGTGGCGTGCGCAATACTGCACAACATCGTAGTGGACACCAGGCTGCTGGCGCACATCCCGGACCCCCCCATACAGGAAGTGGCCATGGACATCGGGCATGTGGAGGAGACCATGAGAGGGGCACAGATCAGAGACAGGCTCATCACGGAATACTTCACCTGTGAGTATAACACACGCATGCAAACAATCCATGCAAGTCCCCCATCAGTCCTGTGACACTAACCACACTGCACATTTTTGTTCTGTCTCACCCCACAGGAACAGTGACACAGCACTGCACTGGCAGTGGACGTGGCAAATTGTGTGTGTGGACTCAAAAACCATCCTCCATTCCACTCTCCACGTTGACATACAGACCCCAAGGATATCATGCACACCCCCAGGAGAAACAAGGTACAACATATTACCCATGTTCATCACCTTACACGGCTTGATTGACAGCAACTAACTGGATATGCCATGATTATAGCCTGAACAACCATGCTAGCCCAGTAGCGAAAGAGTATTATCTAATGATATGCATTGGATAATGCTCAGGCACATCAGGGGTTAAAGGGACATTAGACATTGCACAAGTTCCCCACAGAATTGGTTAAAGATGAGTACACAACACATTGTCAAGCAATGGTTTGTGTACTCACCTGTAACTGTGAAAATTGAGGGGATTAAAAAGACTAAATTGTTGTTGCTTGATGATCAGTTCAGGTCTACTGCTCCAAATCCTGTCCTCTTCTCCCACAGGCATCCGTAACATGATCCATCCTTGAACTGAAGATCTTCCATGTGACTGGATTGATGTCTTGACAACACCTTCATGAAGATCACCCCTTGCTGTTTATGGTGATGTTGTTGGTGATGAAAAGTTTGACCTGAGGTTCACATAAACCTCTACTGGAACATTCTCATATAGACACAGAAAACACTAATTCTTGAGTGTTATAACCTGTACAGTTAGGATGCTCAGCTACAGAGTTGTCAAACCTTGTGGACAACACATGAGCAGGGCAGCAGTGTTACTGAAGTAGTACGATTTAGTTTCAAAGTACATTTAGTGTTCTCATACAGGTGTTCAATGCATATAGGCAATACACACAGAAAACACATGTACATTCTAATGTACTTTGAGACACAATAAAGATAAACCATCACCATTCTATCTGTGTCTGTAGGAGGATATATTTGAGAACACATTTGTCAATGCGTTACCACACCCAGGGTAGAGTATCCCCCATACATGGAAAGGCATCACCCACATCACAGGAGTCCACCACTTGTTTGCCAGTGAGAGGACTCTGTGATGTATCCATGCAAACAGATGATGGTGGCAGTGATGCACCAATGTGTTGTGGGAGTGATGAAGAGGTGATACAGAGGACATACTTCCACAGTGAATACCTGTCCACAGTATCTGTATTGATCAGTATAATCCATGTTCTGAGATATTGCTCCACTTTGACATATCTCAGTACATGGGCAATATCAATGAACAAACAGACTAAGTGGACATGTTATCACTGGTGAAGTCTCTTACACCCTTAGGGAAACAGCAACTCAACTTACTGGAGACCCCAATGTTCACCCCAGGATATCAATGTGTGTGCTACACATTGAAATCCTAGGTTAAAAACATTGGCTTACCCAGTAAGTCAGTTGCACAATGAGTGTGTGAATCCAAGACAATATGGATACATGTCCCATTTATCTGTCCTGCTTATAATGTCCCTGCTAAGTCACAGAGCTATTTGTCTGGTTATCCCATTAACCCACTGAGTGCAAGAGTGGTCCCCAACGCATTTCTTTACAATGCGTTGCCTACCACTCTGGCACTCAAAGGGTTAAACACAACATATGATGTAGACGAATGTTCAGTGTTGTACAATTTGTTGTGCTAAGGGGTATGTTTTGTTGTTCAAATTCAACACACAACACTGCCATATAACACAGTGGTGTAATATGGCTCCAGGGATGTATTACAAGTTGAATTTGTACAACGGTGTACGTTTGAACCCATGTTGTAGCATCCCACTAACATTTCACCCAGGCAGAGGTTGTGTTCACTGCATTGTATGGCAATGCATTGGAGACAACCCTGCCACCCAATCCATAACTGAAGACACAACAGATCAGACAGGAATAAAAAAAAGTTTTTTTTTATTGAGGGGGAAAGTTGACAGGTTGGGCCTTTCATTTTTTCCTTTTTGGGTGGGGGGCCTTAGCCTGGGTGCCAGAGGTGGATGCCCTTGTTGAACTCCTGGTAATCCTCTGCCCCCTAGGTGTGGCTTCAGGGGTAACACTGGAGGGGGTGGTGGTTGCAGTAGACCCCTCAGTGGAACGCAAGTTCTCCCTCTCCATCCTCAGGTTCTCCCTGCGTTTTTATCTCCCTCAACTCCACAAGGACCTGTGTTAACATATCCATCACACCAGTCCTGAGCTGCTGGAGTAGTGTGTTCCCCCTGGCCACCTCCGACTCCAAGCCTTGGATCCTGGTCTCCAATTGTGCAATGTTCCTTCTGGATTGCCTCTTGCTCCTTGTAATGTTGTTGTCAGTACTCCTGCTCGACCGGAGTAGTCTCCTCTGCAGGGCCATACACTCCGCCTCCATCCCTGTGAGGCGTGCGGTGCTGGAGGTGGATGTGCCCGGTGTCACTGGTGCTGCTGTTTCCTCTGCTGATGAGGGTGCTGAGTCTTCTGCTGCCAAGGGTGCTGTTTCCTCTGCTGCTGAGGGTGCTGTTTGCTCTTGTGATGAGGGTGCTGTTTCCTCTGCTGCTGAGGGTGCTGTTTGCTCTGGTGCTGCTGGAGGTGCTGTTTGCTCTGGTGCCGCTGGAGGTGCTGTTTGCTCTGGTGCTGCTGGAGGTGCTGTGGCTGCTGTGACAGCTGTTGGAGTGGCTGGTACAGATGATGGGCATATGCCCACCACATCAAGTGACTCCGAGCTGCCCAATGATGTGTGTGCTGGTGGAGGTGTGAAAATGTCCCTGGGTAGGGGGCACTGGGGCTCACCAATCAGGCCCAGGTGTGGGTAGTCCAGTGGCCATGGGTCATATGGTGGCCACTGATAGGTGCTTGGACCCCACCTGGGATTATACCTTGGGGCATGCTGTGGAGCCATCCAGGAGGGTGGGTTTAACTGGGAGGCATATGGCCCATATTGGGTGGTGGCCACTGTCCATGGCAGCCATTGCCTCCCTGGCGGTGGTGGTGCTGCTGATGGAGGGTAGTAGCTGGTGGAGGTGGCTGGATGGGTCCACCTCTCCTCCTGTTGCATCCAGCCACTGTACTGGGGAGGTGCAGCTTGTGGTGGTGCAGCCTGTGGTGGTCCAGCTTGAAGGGGTGCAGCCTGTGGTGGTGCAGCTTGAAGGGGTGCAGTAGGTGGTGGTGCAGCCTGTGTTGGAGGGGATGGTGATGGTGGGTAAGGTGACCACCGGCTGGTCCCCTCCTCTGTGTCCTCCTCACTGGGGGGTGACAGTGCCTCCTCCACTGTCTCCCGCTGGGCTTGAGGGCCGTAAGCTGTGTGGAGAAATAAGATGTTGTGATTAGTGACCTTAGCCATATGTTTGTGGAAACAGTTATACTTTGATATGTGGTGAAGAAAATTATATGTGTTTGGGTTAATCCCCCTGGGTAAACAAGGGTACACCCACTGCTGAAAGGTGTTGTTTGAGTTATTATAGGTGAAGGTTTCATTTTGAGGTGCAATATCACAGTGGGCCGAAATAGTACAGTGGGGCTGTTGCAACACCCTCCCATGTAGATATCTGGTCCCTGTACCAGAGCTGTCCACATGATTGTGTAGTAACAGCCCACTGTACAATTTCAGGCCACTGGGGTATTGCCCCTGACATATCCATTTCTGAGCTGTGATACCTTTTGAATCAACACACCTTTCAACAGTAGGAATACCATTGTTTAACTCGGGGGAGGGGGGTGAATCCAACAACATATATTTATCTTCACAACTTGTAGGGATGGCTATCCTTGATGTCATATTGTAGACACTGTGAAAACAGATGTTGTTCGCTGTTAGTCCTATCCCTCCTACCCTCATGGTTGTTCAGATATTGCTCTGTGACAGATGGAGATTTCAGTCATTATTTGTCCACACGAGGGCTTTTCAGCAGAGCCCAAATCGCCCCATTTAGAGAACAATACTTAATTGGAATGGTGTACAGAGTGTGCCTGGTTTGCAAGCACACTCTGTGGACCATTCCAAAGAGGTATTTATCTCGAAATGTTGCGACTTTGGCTCTGCTGAAGAGCCTCCGTGTGGTCAAATGATAGATATATCCACCTGTCACATAGAGCAATATCTGTATAACCATGAGTGTTGGAGGGATGGGACTTAGATCAAGACACATCTGTTGACGATGGCAATGATATGACATCATGATGACATTACCCATTGCTATCCCATTACAGTGACACACAAGTAGAAATGGTCATATATGTATGTGGATATGTACCCTTCATATGGATACAGTAATATCCTTCCAAGATGTGAAGCCAGAGAGCAGTTCAGTAGGTGTGATTGCCTTACTGGCTATACATGTGCACCCATCCAACAAGACATTGTATTGATATGATGGATATGAACATACCTCGTATATCCCATCTACATAGAGTGTGATATACTATGTATGTGTATTGGGATGGTAGCAATGTAGGTTGATTTGTGATGGGTGCACATATCTGGCCAGTAAGGCAATCACATCCAGTGAAGTGATCTCTGTGTTCACATCGTGTTGTAACATTTGAATCCTAAGGGCAACAATCCAGCCAGTAGTGAGGGATATCTTTGATTGAGGCCTGTTTTTCTCTGTGTATGAGCCCATCCATCCTTCTGTGTGAGGCAACCGTACTCAGTCCTAGATATCCATCAGTCATGGCCTGTTGGTGACCAAGGTACAATGATGTTTGCTATTTGTTTCCCATGTGTATCCTGCAAAGAGCGGCTGGTGTACCATCCATCCATGGCATCAGCACCCCTGTGGATCCATGTGGGAATCAGATATGGGATATGTAATTTCAAGTCAGAGTAAATGATTGCAGCCACAACACCAATGCCTACTTTTTCCAGCTTGATATCTGTGGAATAGTTTTCGGCCTGTGTGTTGCAACTACAAGCATTTATTCTGTGTGACACTGTGATGTGTGACCTGATTGTCATGACCATTCTTCTACAGAATCCCTTTTTTTTTATTTTTATTATTTTTTCTTTTTTTTATATTTTGTTTCCTGACCCTGGAGGTCATGACCCTTGACCTGGCCCCTGCCCTTTATAGCCCTGACGCCACGAGTGTTCGTGGCTTGATTATTGAGCCTGTGCTGGTGCATCCTTCTCTGTACCTGTTTATCCTGTTCGTCTGGTTCCTGTCCTGACTTCGCTGGATCACTCTCTTGGAGACTCCTCTTCCATTCCTACAAACAAACAATTCTGCGCTCCTCTACATGCTGTGAATAATGTGTGCCCAGTATTGTGCATATTTAATAATCCTTAGTAAATCTAAATAAAATAAGTGAGAGTTTCGTCCCACAAATTGGCCAATCCGTGTGTAAGCTTACCAACCACGTCACGGTATCTCACTTTATGGTAAGTCCTACTCTAATACACCTACAAAAACTATCTAAATTACTATCTAAATTGAGTTAAAATTAAAAATACTGATGAAAGATGTTATTCTGAAACGCGTCTATTAGTAGGCCTCTATGTAGTGCAATTAAAAACAACAGACATACAATAACATAAAAAAGGTGTAAATAAAGGACTTACCTGATGCAGGACCCTTATGAGCCTGCATAAATAAAGTGATTACTTGGAAAACATGTTCCCTTTATAACCTTCCCCACAGGTCATGTGAGGAATGGTTGATACCAAACAGACAGGGGGTATACACATTGGATCAGGCCAAACAGCCTAGTTCTTAAAGAAGAAACAGCCTAGTTCTTAAAGGCAAAGGGGCATAGAAAAGGAAAAGAATGGTGAATTAAAATAAAAATGTGTTTTACTATTGTGATTAAATTGGATGAAATGAGAAGCTGCTAAAGTGAGCTGAAAGGAGATGTGTGCACAACCAGAAAAAGAAAAGAAAGCTCACAGCGCTAACTCATAAAATATCCATATAACAGATGTAAATTAAATATAAATATAGAAAAATGAAGATAACAGCAAGAAATAGATAGCAGCAAGAAATAAGAGGACTCTCCAAACCCCCTAACATTGGGCCTAAACCCAAATGTGAAAACACATACAAACAAACAATTCTGCGCTCCTCTACATGCTGTGAATAATGTGTGCCCAGTATTGTGCATATTTAATAATCCTTAGTAAATCTAAATAAAATAAGTGAGAGTTTCGTCCCACAAATTGGCCAATCCGTGTGTAAGCTTACCAACCACGTCACGGTATCTCACTTTATGGTAAGTCCTACTCTAATACACCTACAAAAACTATCTAAATTACTATCTAAATTGAGTTAAAATTAAAAATACTGATGAAAGATGTTATTCTGAAACGCGTCTATTAGTAGGCCTCTATGTAGTGCAATTAAAAACAACAGACATACAATAACATAAAAAAGGTGTAAATAAAGGACTTACCTGATGCAGGACCCTTATGAGCCTGCATAAATAAAGTGATTACTTGGAAAACATGTAGAGGAGCGCAGAATTGTTTGTTTGTATGTGTTTTCACATTTGGGTTTAGGCCCAATGTTAGGGGGTTTGGAGAGTCCTCTTATTTCTTGCTGCTATCTATTTCTTGCTGTTATCTTCATTTTTCTATATTTATATTTAATTTACATCTGTTATATGGATATTTTATGAGTTAGCGCTGTGAGCTTTCTTTTCTTTTTCTGGTTGTGCACACATCTCCTTTCAGCTCACTTTAGCAGCTTCTCATTTCATCCAATTTAATCACAATAGTAAAACACATTTTTATTTTAATTCACCATTCTTTTCCTTTTCTATGCCCCTTTGCCTTTAAGAACTAGGCTGTTTCTTCTTTAAGAACTAGGCTGTTTGGCCTGATCCAATGTGTATACCCCCTGTCTGTTTGGTATCAACCATTCCTCACATGACCTGTGGGGAAGGTTATAAAGGGAACATGTTTTCCAAGTAATCACTTTATTTATGCAGGCTCATAAGGGTCCTGCATCAGGTAAGTCCTTTATTTACACCTTTTTTATGTTATTGTATGTCTGTTGTTTTTAATTGCACTACATAGAGGCCTACTAATAGACGCGTTTCAGAATAACATCTTTCATCAGTATTTTTAATTTTAACTCAATTTAGATAGTAATTTAGATAGTTTTTGTAGGTGTATTAGAGTAGGACTTACCATAAAGTGAGATACCGTGACGTGGTTGGTAAGCTTACGCACGGATTGGCCAATTTGTGGGACGAAACTCTCACTTATTTTATTTAGATTTACTAAGGATTATTAAATATGCACAATACTGGGCACACATTATTCACAGCATGTAGAGGAGCGCAGAATTGTTTGTTTGTATGTGTTTTCACATTTGGGTTTAGGCCCAATGTTAGGGGGTTTGGAGAGTCCTCTTATTTCTTGCTGCTATCTATTTCTTGCTGTTATCTTCATTTTTCTATATTTATATTTAATTTACATCTGTTATATGGATATTTTATGAGTTAGCGCTGTGAGCTTTCTTTTCTTTTTCTGGTTGTGCACACATCTCCTTTCAGCTCACTTTAGCAGCTTCTCATTTCATCCAATTTAATCACAATAGTAAAACACATTTTTATTTTAATTCACCATTCTTTTCCTTTTCTATGCCCCTTTGCCTTTAAGAACTAGGCTGTTTCTTCTTTAAGAACTAGGCTGTTTGGCCTGATCCAATGTGTATACCCCCTGTCTGTTTGGTATCAACCATTCCTCACATGACCTGTGGGGAAGGTTATAAAGGGAACATGTTTTCCAAGTAATCACTTTATTTATGCAGGCTCATAAGGGTCCTGCATCAGGTAAGTCCTTTATTTACACCTTTTTTATGTTATTGTATGTCTGTTGTTTTTAATTGCACTACATAGAGGCCTACTAATAGACGCGTTTCAGAATAACATCTTTCATCAGTATTTTTAATTTTAACTCAATTTAGATAGTAATTTAGATAGTTTTTGTAGGTGTATTAGAGTAGGACTTACCATAAAGTGAGATACCGTGACGTGGTTGGTAAGCTTACACACGGATTGGCCAATTTGTGGGACGAAACTCTCACTTATTTTATTTAGATTTACTAAGGATTATTAAATATGCACAATACTGGGCACACATTATTCACAGCATGTAGAGGAGCGCAGAATTGTTTGTTTGTATGTGTTTTCACATTTGGGTTTAGGCCCAATGTTAGGGGGTTTGGAGAGTCCTCTTATTTCTTGCTGCTATCTATTTCTTGCTGTTATCTTCATTTTTCTATATTTATATTTAATTTACATCTGTTATATGGATATTTTATGAGTTAGCGCTGTGAGCTTTCTTTTCCTCTTCCATTCCTGCATTTCAACTCCCTGGTCCGATTCGGCCCGTCTTATCTTCCCTCGGATCTGGATTGGCACCTTCATCCCTCCTTGCTACCATCCGGCTGTTCTTCACGGTCTGCCTGTCTCTCCCATGGCTGCCTCCCTCAAGCTTGTTTTGCTTATGTTCCAGTACCCTCCGAGATCTCCCGGGTCTTGTAGAGGGAATTTTTGACATTCGTCAGTTTCTCCAACTTCCTTCTGCGCTTCCTAGCCGCCTGCTCCGGGACTCCGGCGTTTTTCTCGTGGCATCCTCGAGATCGCCGAGGCAGGCGGCCAGTACCGTTCCTGGCTGTCAGCGTTCAGCTTCTGCTCCCCCTGCTGGTTGAATGTCATACTGTCCTCTGCCTGGGTACCAGATACTCTGTAGCAAGGCTGATTCGTGGAAGGAGAAATTGTTGCCAAGCAAGTATAATTTATCAGATCTTCAGCTCACTGAGAATTTGTTACCAAACAAGTATAATTCATCTGATCTTCAGTTCACTGAGAAATTGTTAACAAAACAAGTATAATTCATCTGATCTTCAGTTCACTGAGAATTTGTTACCAAGCAAGTATAATTTATCTGATCTTCAATTCACTGAGAATTTGTCACCATGCAAATATAATTCATCTGATCTTCAGTTCGCTGAGAATTTGTTACCATGCAAGTATAATTCATCTGATCTTCAGTCCACTGAGAATTGTTGCCAAGCAAGTATATTCATCTGATCCACAGTACTCTGAGAATTCTTGCTCAGCAAGTTTTGCGAATCTATGATTCGGTGGATCCTTTGTACATAGAGATATTCCTTGTTGGCTGGTTTTCAGTGGTCCAGTCAGGGAGGTCTCCTGACTGCCCTTGGTGGGCTCCGCTGAGGATTTTCCGGACCACCGTTATTTCCCCTTTGCTGAATGCCCATCTTCAGTTTGTGGGAGGATTTCATTGCCCTTCGCTCCATCCCTGCCGTGCAGTTCAGATCCTGCGCTTCCGGATCCACACGGAGAAGGTAAGCAGGAGATCGTGACAGATACGTGACACTGATGCCCCCTTTTTGTAATACAGTAAGCGGTGATGTTGAACTGATGAGGTGAACATGATGGTGACTTCTCCAGTGATCTCCTTTCCCCATTTCCAGTGTTTTCCATGGAGTCTGTACAATGGGACCTTATAAACTTAATTCTTGTTGTTGCATGTTCTCCATGGACTAACACTGGTATTGGTGAAGTGAGGGTGTGTGAGGGTTACTTTGTGTCCACCATCTGTTTGTCACCGCTTAGTGAATGTCCCCTGTGTAGCATGTGATCGTTGTCCTATTGACTTGTTTGTTGTCTGGTTAACCCCTTGAGTACCAGAGGGGTTGCCAATGCATTGTTGATTGATGCATTGATGATCCCTCTAGTACTCAAGGGGTTAGGGTGGGGGTGGGGACATGGGTGACATTATGTGTGAACAGTGATGATATTTAACAGACGACATTTTTAACATAACGGTTTGTGTATTGTGTGTGATGAGCACAGCAACAGGAGGGTTGAAGTAGGACTTTGACAGGTTTGTCCCAAGTTGGAAGTTGCCATTTGTCCAGGTGTTGTGTCTTTTTTTAACCCTCTTGGTGCTGTGTTGGTGCAGTTGTATGGCTGAGTGATGGTGTGACTGTGTGTGCAGCTGGTGTTGGTTGCTGTAGTGTGTTGTTCTGTAGTGTTGCACTTACTGGTGGTGTGGAGGCTCCTCTCATCCCCAGTGTCAGTTCCTCCAATGACCCCCTCGATCAGGGTCGGGGACATGGTCTGCCGCACCATCTCCTCCCAGCCGCAGAAGGTGATAGGGACTGCTGGTCCACCTCCAGTGCCTCGGGCGTGCTTGGCGAGCTCGGTCATCTTGTTTTTGACGACCCTCCGGCAGTCGCCCCACCTCTTTTTGATGGACTCCACGTCCCACCTGCATGGAGCCACCGCGTTGACCCGGCTGCAGATCTGGTTCCAGGCTGCTTTCCTCCTCGCTGACAGGCCAGGGACCTTCGCTGTCGGGTGGAGAACACTCTGCCTGTCCAGGACAGCTTCCACAAGAGCCGTGTTCTCCTCCTCTGTGTATTTGGGGTCCCTGATCCTGCCCTCGTCAGCTCCGGCATGGGATGACTCAGAGCCGGAGTGCCCTGCCTGGTCTGACCCTGACTGTGTGGGGTGCTCCCCAGCAACTACCCCTCGTCCCACTGCAGGTTCTGTCCCTGTCCTGCGTGTACCTGCTCTTGTGGGTCGGGTCCCCCTCCGCCCTGCAGATCTCCCTCTCCCACCCCTGCTCTGCTGAGGGATCCTCTCCTGAGCTTCCTCCTCCTCCACTACTCTCCCCATCCCTCTCTCCTGTCCTCCTCTCCTGGCCATCACTCACCCAGTCACACCCAGGCACTCCCACAGGCCCTCACAGACACACTTGATCTACTCACTCTCTGTCACACACTTTCACTCCCAGATTCACACTGTAAAATAAAAAGTAAAATGTGTAAGGTGTTATAAAATAAAAGGACTATGTGTATGTATGTATATGTGTTTGTGTTTGTATGTGTGTATGTGATATGTGCAAAAGTGTGATATGTGTATATTTAGTGCACCTCTCTCCAAACTGCAAAACTCCTCTACCTCCAATGAACGTGCCTGTCTCCCTCTCTCTGATCACTATTCTCCGCTCCTGGGTCCTGATATCTGGCTCTGAAGAACTCGATAACAGACAGTGTGTGACGGTTATTTTTGGGTATATATAGGTGTATTTGAAGTTATTTGATACACTGGGGCTTTGTGATTGGCTGTGTGTTTGAATTTGTTTTTGCATCAATCATGGTTGCTAGACAACGGCAGCCGTTATGTTAGATGTTGTTTTGAGTGCTGTTATCGTGTGATTTGGCCGCCCGTTGTGCATTAACATGAGCGACAACGGCTTTTGTGTTACGTGTTTTTTGTGTGCCTATTCTCGTAGAGTAGCCATTGAATCTGCCGTAACTCATGTATTATTTGCAAGCGATGTGCCTTTTTCACTTAGTGGCTGGTTTAACGGCTGCCTTTAAATCTAGCCCTGAGAGTCTTAACAAACCGTGACAGTACGAAAGGGCCATGACCTCAGACAATAAGAGTGACGGTAATACACAGAATATCCATTGGAGGATGGATATGCATGAGCAACGTTTGGATCAATTGGCGGTTGCAATCCAAACAACCCTTGAACGCACTGTACTTGCTGACAAGTCTGGTTCTAGCCTGGTGGTCTCGCCAAGTCAGACACCTGAGAGTGATACAAGGCCCTCAGGGGCCGCAGTCAAAGGGTTAAAGGCTTCTGCACCCTTGCCGCTAAGGTATGTCAGTGACCTTAATCTCTGCAGAGGGTTCATCAACCAACTCGAAATATTTATGGAATTGACGGCACACGCTTTTCCCAATGATCGTAGTAAGGTTGGGTTTATGATATCCCTGCTGACTGGCAGAGCATTGGCTTGGGCTAACCCACTGTGGGAAAATGATAAACCTTGCACTAAGAGTTTCAGAGAATTTATGCAATCCTTTCAGAGAGTGTTTGAGCCTCCTGGTAGAACCACCTCTGCTGCTAAATGTCTTATGGAGATACAACAGGGCAGGTGCACGGTGGGCCACTATGCCATTGAATTCCGCACCTTGGCAGCAGAGGTAGGGTGGAATAACAAGGCATTGTTGGCAGCCATTGCTCAGGGCCTGAGTGACCAAATTAAAGATGAAATTGCAGCAAAAGATTTGCTTACTGACCTAGATGATTATATTGAGTGTTATTCTAATTGACTCCAGAATACGTGAGAGATTAACCGCCAGAGATCGTAGAATACGGTCAAAAATAATGGGTCTAGTAGCATATTTTGCCCACCCATCCCTCCCCTGGCATCTAAGCCTAGCGAACCAGTACGGGAACCAGGTGAACCTATGCAAGTAAGTTTCACTAGGCTAACCAAGGAGGAAAGACTATATCGCAGGAAGCAAGGGTTGTGTTTGTACTGTGGTAAAAATGGGCATTTGCTAAGATCCTGTCCGGTACGTCCAGGAAACGAACACACCTAGGATACCTTGGGGGACAGGCCCTAGGTGGTGTCCAATCATCCCCAGTGTTGGGCACACTAAAACCCACCATACAGGTGGTACTATCTTGGGCACAACGCTCAGTGGAGGTTTTTGACCTGGTTGATTCTGGTGCAGCTGGGTATTTTATGGATAATACCTTTGCTGAATTACATGGGGTACCACGCATAGAAAGAGATACCCCTCTTGCTATTGAAGCAATTGATGGCAGACCCTTGGAACCCGCTCAAGTCACATTTGAAACTATGCCGTTATCCATGAATATTAGGGCTCTCCATAAAGAAAAGCAGCAGTTTCAACTTATTAACTCTCCTCACCATGCTGTAATATTGGGTTTTCCTTGGTTACAGTTGCATAATCCACAATTTGATTGGCAAAAATGCGAAATCTCTGCTTGGTCTCAGTTTTGTATGGATAAGTGCGTCACCCATCCAGTTAAGGTCTTGTGCACCTCCCCTTCACTACCTGACATATACCAGTAGTTTGGCGATGTTTTCAGTAAGGGAGAGGCTGGCGCTTTACCTCAGCACAGACTATATGATTGTTGCATCGAGTTAACTCCTGGAACGGTGCCCCCTAGGGGACGCACATACCCATTGTCTTGTGAAGAAAACCAAGCTATGGAAGAATACATTTCTGATGCCCTTAATAGAGGGATCATAAGGAAATCTACCTCTCCGGCTGGGGCCGGGTTCTTTTTTTTTAAGAAGAAAAATGGCGAACTGAGACCATGCATCGATTACCGTGGGTTAAATAAGCTTATGGCAAAGAACGCTTATCTGATACCACTCATCACTGAGCTTTTTGACAGACTCAAGGGTTCCTCGATTTTCACCAAATTGGACCTACGGGCGGCATACAATTTGATACATATCAGAGCCGGTGATGAGTGGAAAACTGCCTTTAACACGAGATCTGGGCATTATGAATATCTAGTCATGCCATTTGGCCTGTGTAATGCACCCGCAGTATTTCAAGAAATGATCAATGACGTTCTCAGAGATATGTTACAGTCATGTGTCGTGGTCTACCTTGACGATATACTTATTCACTCCAAAGACTTGTCGCAACACATCAAGGATGTGTCTGAAGTATTGCTACGATTACGTAAAAATAAATTATTCTGTAAATTGGAGAAATATGAGTTTCACAGAAACAGTATACCATTCTTGGGGTTCATAATTGGCAAAGAAGGCATTGCCATGGACAAGGAAAAGTTAACAGCAATCTTACAATGGCCAAGGCCTAAGAGTCTGAAAGCTTTCCAGCGATTTCTGGGCTTCGCCAATGATTATAGGAAGTTTATCAAGAACTTCTCTTCCATTGTTAAACCCATGTCGGACCTCATGCATAAGGGCGCTAATCCATCTCTTTGGCCAGTGGCTGCGGAGGAGGCCTTTGAAAAACTGAAAGTAGCTTTTGCTAATGCTCCTGTGTTATCCCACCCCAACCCATTACTCCCGTTCACCTTAGAGGTTGACGCCTCAGATATTGGGGTTGGGGCAGTGCTTTCTCAACGGCACATCAAAGGTGGAACACTCAGACCCTGTGGGTTCTTTTCTAAAAAGTTGACCAGAGCTCAAAGCCATTATGAGATAGGGGACAGAGAATTATTGGCCATTATCCTCGCTCTTAAGGAATGGCGTCACCTACTTGAAGGCACTAAAAATCCTGTTTTAATCCTGACGGATCATAAAAATCTGACTTATCTCTCTGAGGCCAAGAGATTGTCCTGTCGCCAAGCCAGATGGGCATTGTTCCTGTCCCGATTCAATTTCATTGTATCATATTTGCCGGGATCCAAGAATGTTAGGGCTGACGCTCTGTCAAGACAATCTGAGGCTGAAATTGACAGAGAAGAAGCACCAGCACCTATCATTCAACCTGATCGAATATTGGCTACCATACGTACCAGTATCACTTCACCACTAGGGGAAGAAATTCTGGCCTCCCAGGCCTCCGCTCCCCATGAAACCCCGGTGGGCAAATGTTTTGTCTCTGAACTATTCCGTACTCGATTACTTGAAACTTACCATTCCTCTAAGGCTGCGGGACATATTGGTAGAGACCAATTGTTATGGTCCCTCTCTCAGTTATTCTGGTGGCCTTCTATGAGATCAGATTGTGCTGATTTTACTAATGCCTGTGCCACCTGTGCCCGTGCTAAAACCCCTAGACATCTCCCGGTGGGCTTGCTTCAGCCGGTTCCGAATGGTGAACGCCCCTGGTCTCATGTTTCCATTGATTTTATGGGAGAATTGCCCATGTCTAGAGGGTATTCCTTCATAATGATGGTGGTGGACAGGTTTTCTAAAATGGCTCATTTCGTGCCTCTCCGTGGCCTTCCCTCGGCTAAAGAATTGGCAATGGTGTTTGCTAAAGAGGTGTTTCGGTTGCATGGAGTACCCAGGGTACTGGTGTCCGACAGGGGGAGCCAGTTTGTGTCCAGGTTCTGAAGGGCATTTTGTGAACAGATGGGCATACAGCTATCCTTCTCCTCTGCGTATCACCCCCAGACTAATGGGGCCGCTGAACATGCCAATCAAGGTTTGGAACAGTTTCTACGCTGTTTCGTGACTGACCATCATGACAATTGGGCCGACTTGTTGCCTTGGACAGAGTTCGCCAGGAACTGTGCAGTCAACTCTTCATCCGGGAGCTCTCCGTTTCAATTATGGGTTCCAACCCTGTCTGCTCCCGGATTCCTTTCAGACACAACAGATTCCAGCTCTGGATGAGCATATCTAGCAACTCCGTTCCACATGGGCACAAGTTCAGAGGGCACTGGGTCAGTCATTTCAGTGCCATCAGCGCTATGCTAATCGCAGAAGACTTCCAGTGGTTTCCTTCCAAGTTGGAGACAGAGTATGGCTTTCTTCCAAGAATCTTAAGCTCCAAGTCCCATCTAATAAGTTGGCACCTCGGTTTATTGGTCCTTAAAGAATTATTCACAAAATTAATCCTGTTTCCTATGCTTTGGACATCCATGCACATTCATAATGTTTTCTGTGTGTCTCTCCTTAAGCCTCTCGTATGCAACCGTTACACTACTACACCTGTGGTGCCAGGGCCTGTTGAGGTCGAGGTACAGAGTATCATTCACTCCCGAAGGCTTAGAGGAAGGGTACAGTATTTGGTGCATTGGAAAGGTTATGGTCCTGAAGATCGATCTTGGGTGGATAGTAAGGACCTTCATGCACCCAAGTTACTGCGGATTTTTCATGCCAAATACCCTCAGAAACCCAGACCCCATTCTAGGAGAGGGGGTCTTTGAAAGGGGGGGGTACTATCACGGTGCCCGTGATTGCTGCAATTCTGTGTCTATCACCTGTAGGGGGCTCCCATTGGCTGTCTGCCTTCAGCCCGCCTCACATTGCCTTTTTAAACTCAGTCTGGGCACCCTTTGGTTGCCCTTTCGTGGTGTCTTTGACATCATCCACTTCCTCCATACTACAGTAGCTGATTGAGCCTGTTGCCGAGTTCCTGAGTTGACCTGTTCCTGAGTTCCTGTCTGCTTTGTCAGTTCCAGTCCGGTTCCGGTTGTACTCATCAGTAGCTGATATTCCTGCTGCCAGTATGCTTGGCCGCGCTTGATCCGGTTAATCTTCTCTGCTGGTTCCTGTTGTTTCCTGCGTCCAGTTCCTGCATCTGTGGCGACATAGTTCTTCATTCACTTCAGCGACATTTCCTCCTGTTGGTTCCCAGCGTGCGGACACTGGTTTGCTTCACTAAGCAGTGCGGCTCACATTCAGCCTGTTGGTCCCAGCGTGCGGACGCTGGTTTACTCCATTAGCCTTGCGGCTCACATTACAGTCTGTTGGTCCCAGCGTGCGGACGCTGGTTTGCTCCATTAGCCTTGCGGCTCACATTACAGTCTGTTGGTCCCAGCGTGCGGACGCTGGTTTGCTCCATTAGCCTTGCGGCTCACATTACAGTCTGTTGGTCCCAGTGTGCAGACGCTGGTTTGCTCCATTAGCCCTGCGGCTCACATTACAGTCTGTTGGTCCCAGCGTGCGGACGCTGGTTTGCTCCATTAGCCTTGCGGCTCACATTACAGTCTGTTGGTCCCAGCGTGCGGACGCTGGTTTGCTCCATTAGCCTTGCGGCTCACATTACAGTCTGTTGGTCCCAGCGTGCGGACGCTGGTTTGCTCCATTAGCCTTGCGGCTCACATTACAGTCTGTTGGTCCCAGCGTGTGGACGCTGGTTTGCTCCATTAGCCTTGCGGCTCACATTACAGTCTGTTGATCCCAGCGTGCGGACGCTGGTTTGCTCCACTAAGCCTTGCGGCTCTTATTCTTCCTGTATGTCCCTAACGTAGGGCGCTGGTTTACTCCCTGACTAGCAGTCAGGTACTTGATGGTTCCGAGTGCCCGGTATATTGGTAAGGCAGGTAGAACCTTTCACTTTGCCACCTTAAGGTTGCCTTACCCAGTATTGGCAAGGCTGGTAGAGCCTACTCATTGGTATTCCATCAGGCTGCCTTGCCCAGTAAATTGGTAAGGCCGGTAGAACCTTTTACGTTGCCACCTTACGGTTGCCTTACCCGGTATTGGCAAGGCTGGTAGAGCCTACTGATTGATATTCCGTCAGACTGCCTTGCCCGGTATATTGGTAAGGCCGGTAGAACCGCATACTATTCCATCTTAAGGTTGCCTTACCCGGTACTGGCAAGGCCGGTAGAGCCTACTACACTGGTATCCCGTTAAGCTGCCCAGCCCGGTATATTGGCAGGGCCGGTAGAGCCTCTTGTTCCAGACTCGCCTGGGTTGCTTTGCCCGGTATATTGGCAAGGCCAGTAGAACCTATTTGCTATTGTCATTATCTTCTATGTATTGTTTGTATGTGTATGAAAACCCTATGGGATTGCCTTTAACTTTTCAATAAAGTTATGTTTTTACCTAAACCTTACACCTGAGAGTCTTAACAAACCGTGACAGGGGATGAGTGGAAGACAGCATTCAGGAGCCGTTATGGGCATTTCGAATATCTAGTCATGCCCTTTGGGCTGTGTAACTCCCCATCCTCTTTTCAACACTTCTTGAACGTCTTCCGGGATATTCTAGACACCTTCATAGTGATCTACCTAGATGATATCCTGGTCTTCTCCGACTCCCCGAAACAACACACCCATCACGTCAGCTGGGTCCTCCAGCGTCTTCGGGAGCGTGACCTATACGCCAAGCTTGAGAAATGTGTCTTTGACACAACCACCGTTGAATTCCTGGGTTACATACTTACGCCAGGCCACATCCAAATGGATCCCCGGAAAGTGAAGGCAGTCTTGGAGTGACCTATCCCCAGAAATCGGAAAGCCGTCCAACGCTTTATGGGGTTTGCAAACTTCTATCAAAAGTTCATACGGGACTTCTCCCGGGTCTGTGCTCCGATTACATCACTCATCAAGATGCATGCAAAATTCTCCTGGACACCTCTGGTACGATTAGCCTTCGACAGCTCTGTTTATCCAAGCCCCTATACTGGTGCAACCAGACACTTCTAAGGCCTTTTACCTGGAGGTTGACGCTTCAGAATTGGCTCTGGGTGGGGTTTTGTCTCAAAGAGGATATAAGGACGACCGCCTCTACCCTGTGGCATTCTATTCGCGTAAACTATCTTCAGCAGAAAAAAACTACGACATCGGAGAGAGGGAACTACTCGCTATTAAATGCGCCCTAGAGGAGTGGTGCCATCTTCTGGAAGGGACTTCTCTACCCGTTACCGTATATACGGACCATTGTAACCTTGAATACTTCAAATCCGTTAAACAGCTTCGCCCTTGTCAGGCCAGATGGGCTCTCTTTTTCTCCCATTTCAATCTACTAATAACCTATCACCCTGGAACCAAGAACCAGAAGGCTGACTCCTTATCCCGAATGTATGAGGACTTGGCCCAGGACACAGACACAACTGACACCATCATTCCTCCGCAGCATTTTTTGGCCACTCAAGTGTCATTGCTGGACCGGATACGCACCTCTGATGACCATCCCCCAGTCATAGAACCCCCACTAACGCTGCAGCAAGGCCTGTGGCACCATGGAACTCAGGTCTACTTCCCTCCGGTCTTCCGCCCTGATGTTCTTGAACTGTTCCATGACACTCTGTCAGCAGGCCACGGCAGGGTGGCCAGTACTAATGAGAGCATCTGTTGCTATTTTTGGTGACCAACCGTGACGCAAGATACCAAGGATTATGTATTCTCCTGTGAAGATTGTGCCCGAGCCAAATCACCAGAGACCAGGCCCGCAGGCCTCCTTCAACCCAATCCAGTTCATTCCAGCCCATGGTCAGATACTGCTATGGACTTTATCATGGAGATACCACCATCACACAAACATGACACCCTCCCAGTGGTCGTGGACCATCTCACCAAGATGGCACACTTTATCCCCACGATTGGATTACCCTCTGCAGCCAAGACCACCATGATCTTTCTACAGGAGATCTACCGCCACCGTGGTCTTCCCCAGTCAATAATCACCGACCGTGGTACTCAGTTTACCTCTTGTTTCTGGACTCACTTCTGCTGGCATCTGAACATTCAACGTTGTTTGTCCTCGGTCTGGGGATGGTAGGCTAACGGGCAAACAGAACGGACCAACCAAACACTTGCACAATATCTCCGTTGCTATACCTCCTACCTCTAGGATAACTGGCTCTCATTGCTTCCCACTGTGGAGTTCTCCTATAACAACCACATCCACCACTCCAGCAAACTCACCCCGTTGTATGCCAACTATGGATATCACCAGCTCACTCTCCCGGATCTTCCCTGCCCTACTACAGTGCCCGATGTTGCTCAACGCGCTGTACCAGCTGAGACACACTCTGCAGAACTCCCTGGTAGCGGCCCAATGGAGCTACAAAGGACAAGCCGATAACTTCCTACCCTTCCAAGAAGCTAGGTCCTTGCTATATTGGGCCCTTCTCAGTCTCCAAGGTTATCAACCCTGTGGCGGTTCAATTGGATCTTCCTTTACATTATAGGTTGCATCCGGTATTCCATGTATCCCTGCTTAAGCCTTGGAGACCCTCCCGTTTCCCTCGACAGGACACCGCTCCCCCTCCTGACCCAAGCATGGTCAGTGGGTCTGAGGAGTACGAAGTCCAAGAGATCTTAGACTCCAGGAGGCGTTACGGACAGTTAGAATATCTAATACACTGGAAGGGTAACTCGATGCCTGTGATTGCCTCTATGCTGGTTTGCTATTCAGCGACATTATTACTGTCTAACTGTCGATCTACGCTGAGTCGCTATTCTTATAGGTCACTATGCTGGTGATGTCATCTCTCCGCCCACCTGCTAGGCCTTTTAAACCTCAGCCTGTCTCATTACCTTTGCCCTTTCGTGGTGTACCTGAGCCTAGTGCTGTGTTGGTCCATTGCTGTTCCTGTGTAAGAGTTCTGCTACGTCTGACTACCCGTTCCGGCTCTGACTATTGGCTACGTCGGACTACCTGATCCGGCTCTGACCCCTGGCTACGTCTGACTACCCGTTCCGGCTCTGACTCCTGGCTACGTCTGACTACCCGTTCCGCTTCCGACCACTGGCGACGTTTGACTACCTGATCCAGTTCTGACCCTTGGCTGCCTCTTTCTATTTCCTCAGTTGCGTTCCTATTGTGATTCCTCATCAGGAATGCTTACTGCCTGTGCCTTCCTCATAGCGCCCGCTTCCGTTAGCAGCGCTTGTTGGCCAGTCCGTGTACTGACCTCCCGTGGCCTTTCCGGTGTGTGCACTGCCTCACTTAGCCCCAGTGCCGGTTACCTTGTCGACTGTATACCCAGTACTTGGGTCTTGTTGCTCTTCCTGTTTTCCTGCCAACTGTGTGTGTGTGTGTGTGGAAGTGCTCTGCACTGTCCTTCCACCTTGCCTGTGTGAGTTCCCAGGGCCTTTCCATTACTGGTCACCTGCCTAGTAAAGGGTGAGGAAGTGTGCCACTGTTCCTCCCTAGTCTCGTGAAGGTGTGCCACTCAGACTGTGTGTGTGGAGTTACTCTGCACTGTGATCCTACCTAGCCTTAAGAGTTCCCAGGGCCATTCCGTTACTGCTTGCCTGCCTAGTGAAGGGTGAGGAAAGTGTGTCCACTGTTTCTTCCTGGTCTCGTGAAGGTGTGCCACTCGGACTGTGTGTGTGAAGTTACTCTGTGATCCTACCAAGCCTTAAGAGTTCCCAGGGCCTTTCTATGACTGCTCGCCTGCCTAGTGAAGGGTGAGGGAAGTTCACTGTTCCTCCCTGGTCTTGTGAAGGTGTGCCACTCTTGCTGCCATGTTGGTGTCACTCATTACTGCCACTGCTGTCATTTGCTGCTTCCACCATTGTGTCATCTTTTGCTGTTCTAATGTATTCAATAAAGTTTTATCTTAAGTTCATCCGTACTTGTCAGTGTTGTTATTTTCTGGTCACTCCGTGATAGTACGAAAGGGCCATGAAAACTGATAGTACTGACAGCAGTGGTGGGCAGTCACTCAATATCATGTCTAGGATGGACATGCAGGAACAACGGCTCGATCAGTTGTCGGTAGTGTTGCAGACACTCCTAGACCGAACAGTGCATTTGGACAAAGTTGGGCAACCACCGATGGCCTCCTCGGTATCGGCATCAGTAGCAACCACTCAGGTGGAAAATACGTGCTACAAAGGTTTGTCTGGTATGGCTCCACTTCCCCTAAGATACGATGGGGATCCCATGTTGAGTAGAGGGTTTATCAACCAGCTCGGAATTTTTTTTGAACTGGTACCTCATGCATTTCAATCCGAGAGAAGCAAAGTAGGCTTCATGATTTCCCTGTTGACCGGCAAGGCATTGGCGTGGGCCAATCCATTATGGGAGACAGCCAAACCCATAACCTCTGATTTCTCTCAATTCGTTGAGGCCTTCCGAATGGTTTTTGATGTCCCTGGTCAATCTCTGCCGCAAAAAAATTGATGACGATCCAGCAGGGCACACGCACGGTAGCCGAGTATGCTATAGAATTTCTCACATTAGCGGCAGAGGTTGGCTGGAATAATGAGGCTCTGGTGGCGGCCTTTTCTCAGGGACTGAATGGTACTATTAAAGATGAGATAGTAGCTCGTGAACTACCAGTGGATCTGGATCAATTATTTTCGTTCATCATACTAATTGACACTCGCATAAGAGAAAGGTCCACTTAAAAGAACAACAAGCCAAGGCATGAGTTGCGTTTAGTACCTAACAGGGAGCTCCCACCCATGCCTCCCTCACCTCTCTTGCCACCTAACATGGAGGTTAGTAAGGCTGAGCCTATGGAGGTTGGCTTCACACATTTGTCCCGGGAGGAGCGGTCCTTCCGCCATAGAGAGGGTCTATGCCTGTATTGTGGGAAGGCTGGACACATGCTACAAGGTTGTCCGGTGCGTCCGGGAAACGCACGCACTGTAACGGTTTGTTTGACACACAGACACAGTGGTTTTAGGATAAAACACAGTTTTATTGAAATCACAGTAATAATAACCCTCACAGGTCCTGTAGTATTAAGCAGAATAATACAGACACACGACAGGTTACATATACATATGCCTACACAGGTCCAGTATAACCATAGAGTCCATAACAGCATATACTGACACAGGTCAGGCAGAATACGATGAATTCCCAGGAGAAAGGTACTGCATGGGTTAATGGTCTTAAATGAGTGTAAACAGTCCCATGCGAAGAGAGGTCTGAGATGGAGCTCACTCAATATAGAGAGCTTAAGGATGCGTAACGCCAGAAATAGATTAGCAGAACAAACGTGAACTGCCAGAGTAATATCAGGAACTGAGCAACATATGACACTGCCGTAGCAGTAACGGAGACCAGGCCACTTGCACTCTGCCGGAGCAGTAATGGAGACAAGACTAATGGCACACTGCCATAGCAGTAACTGAGACAGACCACTTGCACTCTGCAGGAGCAGTAACGGAGACAAGGCCAATGGCACACTGCCGTAGCAGTAACGGAGACTAGGCCACTTGCGCTCTGCAGAAGCAGTAACGGAGACAAGGCCAATGGTACACTGCCGTAGCAGTAACGGAGACAGACCACTTGCACTCTGCCGGAGCAGTAACGGAGACAAGGCCAATGGCACACTGCCGTAGCAGTAACGGAGACTAGGCCACTAGCGCTCTGCAGGAGCAGTAATGAGACAAGGCCATTAGCACACTGCCGTAGCAGTAACGGAGACTAGGCCACTTTCGCTCTGCAGGAACGGTAACAGAGACAAGGCCAATAGCACACTGCAGGAGCAGTAATGCAGACACAAGGCAAATGGCACACTGCCGTAGCAGTACTGACTGGGAAACCGAGCAACTCACCCTGAGGTCGTAACCAACCGGAAGCGTCTCAAATGCCTGATGGATAGGAATGTCGCCAAGGCGACACAGAGGCAGCCAGAGCAGGAACATCAACGAAGCTGGGTCGGTACACAGGAACAGGAACGTCAGCCAATCCGGGTCGGTACACAGGAGCAGGAACGTCAGCCAATCCAGGTCGGTACACAGGAGCAGGAACGTCAGTCAAGCCGGGTCAGTACACAGGAGCAGGAACGTCAGCCAAGCCGGGTCGGTACACAGGAGCAGGAACATCAGCCACGCCGGGTAGGTACACTGGAGCAGGCGCAGAAGAATGGTCAGGCAATCCGGGTTGGTGCACAGGCAGGAGACGAGATGCAGAGTAGTCAGGCAGGCCAAGTCGGTACACTGGGAATCACTGAGCAGAAACAAGCACTGGTACAGGAACACCAGGAAAGGGCACTGGAGGGGTGCCAGAGCCCAGTATATAAAGGCCATACTGGGCGGGACAAACACAGAATAGCCAATGGGAGCAAAGCACAGTGTAGACTGACAGAAAGTAGCATGGGGAGCACGGGCACCATGATACGCACCTAGGATCGCTAAGGGGACAGATCCTAGGTGGAGTTATTCTGTCCCCAGATCAGGATCTAAGCAAGCCCATTCTTCATGTGGTGATTTCTTGGGCTGACTCTTCAGTGGCGATCCCAGCCCTGATCGATTCTGGTGCTGCCGGTTATTTTATTGATGGTGAATTCGTGAAAAAACACAATATCCCTGTGAAACCCAGTGAATCTCCATTGGCTGTGGAAGCTATTGAGGGTCGTCCACTTGAGCCTTCTCATGTCACACACAAAACCTGGCTGCTGTCTCTATGGGTAGGAGCTCTCCATGTGGAGACTCTACAATTTCAGGCTATCCAGTCACCACACCATGCCGTCATTCTGGGTTTTCCGTGGCTCCAGAGACATAATCCAAGAGTGGATTGGGAGACTTGTGACATAATATCATGGTCTGACTACTGCAAAGGGGCCTGTCTACAGCAACCTATTAAATTATTATGTACCTCCCCCTCATTACCCTCAGAGTACCAGTCTTTCAGTGACGTGTTCTGTAAGGGGGAGGCTAGGACCTTACCGGAACATAGGCCGTATGATTGTGCTATTAATTTGATGCCAGGCTCAATACCTCCCAAAGGCCGCACCTATCCTCTATCGGTAGAGGAGAACAAGGCTATGGAAGAGTACATTTCGGATACATTATCCAGAGGCATAATTAGGAAATCTTCCTCGCCCGCGGGGGCTGGATTTTTCTTCGTAAAGAAAAAGAATGGGGAGCTCAGACCCTGTATCGATTTATAGAAGCCTGAACAAACTGTTGGTAAAAAACACTTACCCCATTCCACTAATTATGGAATTGTTCGACCATCTAAAGGGCTCCTCAGTGTTCACGAAACTTGATCTGCGAGCAGCATATAACTTGATTAGAATCAAAGAAGGCGATGAGTGGAAGACCTCTTTCAACATTCGGAGTGGCCATTATGAGTATTTGGTCATGCCATTTGGGCTATGCAATGCTCCAGCTGTCTTCCAGGAGTTCATTAACGATGTTTTGAGAAGTCTGCTACAGTCCTGTGTAGTAGTTTACCTGGACGATATCTTGATACTCTCCTGATATCAAGACACATAGGAGAGATGTCATTTCTGTACTACAAAAACTGAGGGAAAACATGGGGATCTGCTTTAAAAAAGTATATAACTTGGTGTTTTGGTGTATGTGAATACTGTAGCAGGATATATAGATATGGCATGATTTGTATTTGGGTCCGGGGCTCCGGGCAGGCCCGGTGGTTGGGCGTACCTAGGTATGGGCCTGGGTGGGCTCATTTGCTGGGCCCGCAGCGGGACCTCGGTGTAAAAGAATTATATGAATGGGGGATTTAGTATAAAAGTAACACAGTATAAAATTATGGGTATATATAGAATTTTTTGGAGTGTGATAAATATGTGAAGCACTGAGGTTAATTTATTTAGGGATAAAAGTTGAGTATATAGATTTATTTAAGATTTATTAAGACTTGAAGGAGGTGAATGTATGAGATAAAAGAGAGAGGAGGAGGAAGGGGAGAAGATGGAAATGGGTTGGACAATTTGAATTGAGATGGATATAGGGAAGAGTTATAGCCATAGAGAGAATTGGGGTATCTGTCCTCTAACATCACCGGCACTAGATGCACTCTGGCACTTGGTCGGTCGGTGAGGTATCTTTCTGTTATCTAGGATATACAGAAGTAGGATGAAAGTATTGATTGTATGTGTATATATGGGACAGAGTGGGGAGTGGCAATGGGTGAGTGTGGTAGAATTATCTAGATGCAATTGGGGGAAAAAAAAAAAAAAGTAGGTGAAGTAGATGGAACTTAAGTTGGTCACCATAAATGCTCAGGGTCTTAATACGCCGCAAAAAGGGCATTTCTATATGATTTGTTAAATGCCAATAAAATAGATATAGGGTTGGTTCAAGAAACTCATTGGAATAAAAACTGTACTGGGTATTGGAAATATAAAAAATTTCCTATAATATTTACTGCAGAATTAAAAGAACAAAAAAAAAGGGGGGTGGCCATCTTTATTTCTTCTAAGATTAGGTTCGAATATATTTATCATGAAGCTGATGAGAAGGCTAGATATATAATTCTTATAGGTAAAATAAATGGAGTGATCTATACAATGGTAAATGTATAGGCACCTAGTGAACATACGGTATTATTTTTTAATAAGCTTATGGATAGAGTAGATAAAATAAGCAAAGGTACCTTAATTATGGTGGGGGGATTGGAACTGTGTTGCAAATATAGAAATGGATAAATCAATTCCTAGGGGAAAGAAGGTTAATCCACAAATAAAGTCTGTCGCCTCATTATTTACAAAGTATTTGATTAGGAACAACTTATATGATACTTGGCGAATGCTACACCCTATGGAAAAGGATTTTTCTTTCTTTTCTAGGGTACATTATTCATATTCGAGAATAGATACGTTTGTGATGAGGCAGGCAGAATTATCGGAATGTTTGAGTTCGAAAATGGGCTGTATTACGTGGTCAGATCACGCGCCGGTATACATGAAGTTGACAACTGATCCTCAGTATGTTGTTAGATCGAATTGGAGGTTGAAGGAGTTTATTTTGGAAAGGGAAAAGGTAAAGAGTGGGTTAATGGAGGAAGTGCAGAGTTTTTTACAAGATAATGATGATAACCAAGTTTCAGACTCAATATTGTGGTGTGCTTTGAAATGTTATATTAGAGGATATTTGATTAAAACTGAGGCTTAAATAAAAAAATAGGGGAAAAACTCTCTCTGATTTGTATATCGATTTAGCGCAACAGGAATATAGGAATAAAATTAAACCTAATGCAGTCCTTACATAAGGGATAAAAGATTCAGAAACAGATAAGAGAACATTTGATTGAGAAGGCCAATACAGCAATAGGTATATTAAGACAAAAATGGTATTATGGTAATAATAGAGCAAATGAGATCATGACAAAAAAATTAAAAAATATGGGTGAGAAGAAAAGAATCGATAAAGTTATTGTGAATAATAGATCTATTTTATTACCAAAACAAATAAGTGAGGCTTTTGGGGATTATTATAGGTCATTGTATAATCTACCAGAAGTAGATAAGACTGATTTACGAATAAATAAATTTTTGGAAAAATTAGATCTCCCTAAGATTTCACAAGAACAAATGGATAGATTAAATGAACCTATATCAGGGGTGGAAGTTAGTAAAGTAATAAAAGATCTAAAAAAGGGGAAATCACCAGGCCCGGATGGGTATACGGCAACCTTTTATAACCTACTTGAAACAAATATTTCAGACTTAATGGCTAGAATGTTCAATGAAATAGCTATCAAAAAGGAATTTCCTAGTGAGATGCTTAGAGCATCAATTTGTCCGATACCAAAGGTTGGGAAGGATCTTAATTATGTAAAAAATTATAGACCGATTTCTTTATTGAATATTGATACAAAGATTTTTTCTAAAATTTTGGCAGACAGATTGAAAAATGTAATGAGGGATATAATCCATGTTGATCAAACTGGCTTTATTATGGGGAGAACAGTGAAAGATAACACTAGGAAGGTAATTAATTTGATAGCTAATATACAACAAAAAAAATATCATGTTTTTTTGGCACTTGATGCTGAAAAGGCCTTTGATAGGGTAAACTGGAGGTTCTTGTCATGTGCCCTGAAAGCATTTGGATTGGATTGGTTTATCAGAGATGGAGCATTAACGTTATATACAACCCCTAGTGCGGCTATAATGGGTCTGAATTTAAAATCTGTATATTTTTCTGTTAAAAATGGCACAAGACAGGGATGCCCGCTGGCACCCCTGTTATATGCGATAACAATTGAACCATTAGCAGTAATGATTAGGAAGTCCGAAGAGGTACAAGGGATCCAGGTTGGAACCCAAGAATATAAAATCACGTTATATGCAGACGATATTTTGCTGACTAGCTTTAACATTAACTTTAATTACGGCGGTTTTTACATTGATTGAACAATATGGGAAATTTTCTAATTATAAGATTAATTTGTCTAAAACACAAGTAATACATATAGGTCTATCGGAAATGGGAATGGAGGAATTGGAAAATAGATACCCATTTAACTGGAAGAAGGGATATATAGAGTATTTAGGTATTATAGTACAATTTAATTTACAACAAATGGTTGAAGGGAACTACCTGAATTTGAGAAATGTATTGCAGAGATTGATTGAAGGATGGCGAGGATTAGAGATCTCCTGGATGGACAGGGTGAATAACGTAAAGGCTTATTTGCTCCCCAAACTTGTGTATTTACTTAGGACAATACCTTTGAGAGCTCCAAAAAAATCTTGAAGCAGATATCTAATATTTTTATAACATATGTTTGGGCATCAAAGAAAGCCAGGATAGGGAAAAGTTTGATGGCCAGAAGTGTAGCAAATGTTTGATTGGGATTTCCAGACTTGTGTTTATTAAATGAAATCTTTGTTTTTTGGAATGGTATAATATTAAGGATAGGGGGATATCTTGGTTTTTATGTGAATCGGTGGATGGGGGCGTAGAGGAATTATTCTATTTTTATTGGGTAGATCCAAATATAAAAAGGAAGTTGAATCTGATAAATCCGGTGGTACGTGATATATATGATAATATACATCTGATAACGGATATATTACCTTAGCTACCCCGATAGAAGTTTTAGGGTTATATATAGATAACATAGATTTGAGGAGATGGAAACTTAATGGAATTAAGAGAGTATCCGACCTATATGCTCATCATCAACTGTTAACAATTGTAGATATGCAAGAGAGATATGGCTTCTTAAATTCAGTTTATTATGAAGGGTTATACTTATAAACTCATTTCTAGAATAGGAGAAAAAAAAGTAGTCACGATTCAAAAATGGGAGAGGGATTTGGGGGTTTCTTATGAAGAAGACAGATGGAACGAGGCATGGATTAGGGTTAGGAAAGCTGTTCACTGTATAAATCTGAATGAAGTATTTTTTTAAGGTGCTACATCGCTGGTACATGGTTCCGTCTAGATTACACAAAATTTATCAAGATTGTTTAAGTGAGTGTTGGAGATGCGGTGGACAAGATGGGACTATGTATCATATATGGTGGGAATGTGATAAATTGAGTAAAATTAAGTATAGATTGAGGGATACGTTTACACAGATTTTTCAGGTTGATGAGCTGTTACAACCAGTACAGTTTTTATTCCATATGGAATTACGAATGGAAGTAAATACAAAGGTTTATTTGGCAATTAATATCTTATTGGCTGTTAAGATGGTTATAGCGAGGTACTGGAAGAAAGTGGAGGCACCTCCTTGGACTGAGATTATTAATCAAATTAATTATCAATATAGAATGGAAAGATACTTTTTTGCTAAGTATGGTAACTTAGATAAATATAAGATATGGGAACCCTGGGCAGTGAGGCAGAATAATCTGAACCCGATCGTGTCAAGAGATTAATGGAGTGAATGAAGAATGAGAGAGGATGAGGTGAAAGATGTAGATGAATGAATGAGATATATATGTTTGAGTGGAAGAATGGGATGTGAATATTAGGATTAGAAGAAGGAGAATATAGAGTTAATATTTATACCTTGTAACTAGTACTCGAGATGTGGAATTAATTGGAACTTGTTGTACTTGAGTTTGTTTGTATTTTATATAAGAAAATAATAAAATTTAAAAAAAAAAACAGAGGGAAAACAAATTATATTACAAACTCGAGAAGTGTGAATTTCTTAAAGACCAGGTGCCCTTCCTTGGTTACATTATTTCTGCCATGGATACAGAAAAACTCTGGGCAGTGTTGCAATGGCCAGGTCCAGTGGGCCTGAAGGCCATACAAAGATTCCTCGGATTTGCAAATTATTATAGAAAATTCATTCATAATTTCTCGACCTTGGTCAAACCCTTGACTGATCTAACCCATAAAGGTGCTAACCCATCTGTGTATTTTCCTGAGGCCAATAATGCTTTTGAGGCCCTGAAGTCTGCCTTCTTGATGGCTCCAGTATTAGTGCACCCTAACATCACTTTGCCCTTTACCCTGGAGGTGGATGCATCTGAGACTGGGGTTGGGGCTGTACTGTCTCAGAGAGCCAAGCCTGGCAAACCCCTGAAACCATGTGGATTTTTTTCCAAAAAGATGACAAAGGCCCAAAGCCTATGCGATATAGGGGACTGTGAATTGTTTGCCATTATCCTTGCGCTCCGAGAATGGAGTCACCTCCTGGAGGGGACCAAGGCTCCTAATTTGATCCTAACGGATCACAAAAATCTGACATATTTATCAAAGGCCAAAAGACTGTTACCTAGACAGGCCAGATTGGCGTTATTCCTGTCTAGATTTAATTTTGTGGTTTCATACCTCCCTGGGTCCAAGAATACTTGTGCTGACACCTTGTCTAGACAGTTTGGTCCTGAGCGTGAGTCTGAAAATGAGCCAGTTCCGATAATCCCTCCTGATCGCATTTTGGCTACCATACGTACTAGCATTACGTCTCCTCTGGGCAAGGAGATCCTAGCTTCACAAAGTAATGCTCCTGTTGAGAAACCCAGTGGAAAATGTTTTGTAGCAGACAATCTCCGCACTAAGCTGCTGGAGGCCTACCATTCATCCAAAGCAGCCGGGCATATTGGCCGAGACCAATTAATTTGGTCAATTTTGCAGGTCTTCTGGTGGCCTAGTTTAAGAGCAGATTGTGCAACCTTTGTAGAAGCTTGTTCCATGTGTGCCCGTGCCAAAGCTCCTAGGCATCTCCCTCTACGTTTGCTCCAGACCATTCCTAATGGTGAACGTCCGTGGTCACACATTTCCTTAGACTTTATGGTGGAGCTGCCTAGATCCAAGGGCTGCACAGTCATACTAATGATAGTGGATTGATTCTCCAAAATGGCACATTTTGATCCGCTTCCTGGACTACCCTCCTCTAAGGAAGTGGCTGTGGTATTTGCTAGGGAGGTATTCAGGCTACATGGAGTACCCCGGGTTGTGGTTTCGGATCGTGGAAGCCAGTTCGTGTTGAGATTTTGAAGGGCCTTTTGTGACCAGATGGGCATCAAACTGCTATTTTTGTCTGTCTTCCACCCCCAGACTAATGGTGCTGCGGAAAGAGCCAATCATGGGCTGGAACAATTTTTGCGCTGCTTCACTTCTGACCATCATGGTAATTGGGTTGACCTGTTGCCGTGGGCGGAGTTTGCCAGGAATTGTGCCATAAACTCTTCGTCCGGGAGCTCTCCTTTCCTAATTAATTATGGATTCCAACTGTCTATGCTCCTGGATGCATTTCGGGCACAGGAAATTCCGTCTCTGGATGAGCATATGGAGCTGCTCCGCTCCACATTGGCACAGGTTCAGAATGCCTTACGTAGGTCCCTAGAGCGATACAGAGGCATGCAGATCACAGGAGGCGCCCTGCTCCTGTCTTTCGGGGGGGGATAGAGTCTGGTTGGCCACCAACAATCTGCACTTACAGGTGCTGTGTCATAAGATGGCTCTGTTTCATAGGACCCTTCCAGGTACGTCCTACGCCTTAGACCTCCCTAGGAATATGCGCATCCACAACGTTTTTCATGTCTCTCTCTTGAAACCACTGATCTGTAACCGTTACTCTTCCGCTCCTGTAGTCCCAGGTCCAGTGCGCATTCAGAATCAGGATGAATATGAGATCCAAAGCATCCTGGACTCCCGCAGGGTCCGGGGGCGCATCAAATATTTTGTCCACTGGAAGGGTTATGTCCCAGAGGAGCGTTCCTGGGTAGACCAGAATGACATTCACGCTCCTAGATTGTTGCGCAGTTTCCACAGGAAATTTTCCCAATAAGGCATGGTCTCCTCCGTGGAGGGGGAGATTGTTGAATGGGGGGGTACTATCACGGTGCCCGTGATTGCCTCTATGCTGGTCTATTACTGTCTAACTGTCGCTCTACGCTGAGTCGCTATTCTTATGGGTCACTATGCTGGTGATGTCATCTCTCCGCCCACCTGCTAGGCCTTTTAAACCTCAGCCTGTCTTATTACCTTTGCCCTTTTGTGGTGTACCTGAGCCTAGTGCTGTGTTGGTCCATTGCTGTTCCTGTGTACGAGTTCTGCTACGTCTGACTACCCGTTCCGGCTCTGACTCTTGGCTGCCTCTTTCTATTTCCTCCGTTGCACTTCTATTGTCATTCCTCATCAGGAATCCTTGCTGCCTGTGTGTAACGGTTTTATGGACACTCAGACACGGAAGGTTTAGGTGAAATGCAATTTTATTGAAGAACCACAGTAATAGAATAGCCCTCGCAGGTCCAATATGTATGCAACAATATATTACTGACACAGGACAGGTAGCAGTACAAAATACCCACAAAGTCCAGTGTGTGTGTATATATATATATATATATATATATATATATATATATATATACACACACAATACTATACTGACAGTTATTAGTACCCACACAGGTCCAGTATGTGTGTGTGTGTGTGTGTATATATATATATATATATATATATATATATATATATATATATATATATATATATATATATATATAATAATCACACACACACACTACTATACTGACACATGTCAGGCAGGTACAATTCGTGTGAATCCAAACGAAATATGGATAGTGTGATTACTATTAGGCCAGGAGGACGGACAGGCCCTAATAGTACAATGGCCCTTAATACACTCTCTACGCAGAGAGTGACACAATGGCGACAAAGGCAGTGACAGCAACGAAGGACCTAGACAAACGGTAGACTACCAGAGCTGCCAAAGGAGGACTGCCACAGAGGCACGGAGTAACGCCAATCAGCGACTGCAATGACTGTACCCAATGTGCCAAGCACCAATCCACAAGGGGTTAACGAACGCTCAGACCTAGAATCTATTACCAGTATGGAGAAAGCTTGAGGCGCCCAGGAAAGACCAACCTCAGCTAGAGCAGTATAGGTCAAGCGTACCGTGGTGCTACTGAAGGACACTACAACACCGGATGTCGTATCACGAGGCACAATACTGATCGGGTCACAGTAACTGGCTGCCGGAGCAGCAACGGAGGCAACAGAGGATCTGTCCGTGGACAGAGAGAGACTGGCCCTCAGCTGGATACCGGATGGGGTAGTAATCAGGACCGGGTTGGTACACAGAGAAGGAACATCAGCCAGGCCGGGTCGGTACACAGAGCAGGAACGTCAGCCAATCCAGGTCAGTACACAGAGCAGGAAATTCAGCCAATCCGGTTCGGTACACAGAGCAGGAACAATACAGGTAGAGTAGTCAGGTAGTCCGGGTCATACACAGGAAACACACGAATTCTGGAGCAAGCGCTAGTAACGAAAACACCACGAAAGGGCACTGCTAAAGTGACAGGGCTCAGTATATATGGGTTATCACTGGGTGGAGCAACACCACGTTAGCCAATAAGAATGTATCAGGAAAAAGCACAGTCAGAATGTCGCCAGCAATAACACGGGCACCGTGATAGTACCCCCCTCTCAAAGACCCCCCCACACACTTGAAGAGGGACCCGGTTTCTGGGGGTATTTGTCATGAAATCTGCGCAGCAACATAGGATCGTGGAGGTCACTCAGGTTCACCCAGGAACCTTCCTCAGGGCCGTAGCCCTTCCAATTAACCAAATACCGCACTCTCCCTCTGAACCGTCGGGAGTCAATAATACTTTGGACTTCGTACTCATCCTGACCTTGCACCTGAAGAGGAGCGGAGTTGCTCGATATGCTCATCCAGAGCTGGAATTTGCTGTGTCTGGAATGAGTCCGGGAGCAAACATGGCTGGAACCCAAAATAATTGATTAGAAACAGGGAGCTCCCGGACGATGAATTAACTGCACGATTCCTGGTGAACTCTGCCCACGGCAACAGGTCGGCCCAATTGTCATGATGATCGGACACGAAACAGCGTAGAAATTGTTCCAATCCTTGATTGGCACACTCGGCGGCCCCGTTGGTCTGGGGATGGTAGACAGAAGAAAAGGATAACTGTATGCCCATCTGATCACAGAATGCCCTCCAAAACCTGGACACAAATTGGCTCCCTCGGTCCGACACCAGCACCCTGTTTACACCATGCAATGAAACACTTCTCTGGCAAAGACAACAGCCAACTTCTGGGCAGAGGGAAGGCCAGGAAGAGGCACAAAGTGTGCCATCTTAGAGAATGAATACCCCCTAGACACTGGCAATTCTCCCAGGAAATGGGACAAAGGATGCTCACCATTCGGCACTGGTTGAAGCAAGCCAACTGGGAGGTGCCTAGGGGACTTGGCACGGGCACAAGTAGTGCATGCTGTTGTGAAAGCGGTACAATTCGCACGTAAGGAAGGCCACCAGAATAACTGTGAAAAGGACCAGATCAATTGGTCCCTGCCAACATGCCCTGCTGCCGGAGATGCATGATAGGTTTCGAGTAGGGGGGTATGGAAAGGCTCAGCTACAAAACACTTGCCCACTGGGGTATCAGAGGGTGCGGCAGACTGGGTAGCAAGAGTCTCCTCCCCCAGTGGCAAAGTGATGCTGGTCCGCAGGGTAGCCAAAATGCGATCTGGCTGAATAATGGGTACCGGAGTTTCATCTTTTTCTGTCTCTGGACCAAACTGCCTGGACAGGGCATCTGCCCTAACATTCTTGGAACCGGGCAGGTAGGATACAATAAAATTAAAACGGGACAGAAACAAGGCCCATCTGGCCTGTCGAGAGGACAATCTGTTTGCCTCAGAAAGGTAGGTTAGGTTTCTATGATCTGTCAATATCAACACCGGAGTTCTAGTACCCTCAAGTAGGTGTCACCATTCTTTAAGTGCTAGAATAATCACCAAGAGTTCTCTGTCCCCAATTTCGTACTTACTCTGAGCACTAGACAATTTCTTTGAGAAAAATCCACAAGGTTTTAGCATACTCCCTGGGTCCAAGCGCTGTGACAATACTGCCCCTACCCCAGTTTCAGAGGCATCAACCTCCAAAGTAAATGGAAGGGAGGGGTTGCGGTGGGACAGTACAGGAGCAGAAGCAAATACAGATTTCAGAGTCACAAAGGCTTGTTCAACTTCCTGAGACCATTGGGAGGGGTTAGCACCCTTGTGCGTGAGGTTGGACAGTGGCTTCACAATCATGGAAAAAAGTCTTTAATGAATTTTTTATAATAGTTGGCAAAGCCAAGAAAGCGTTGGATAGCCTTGAGCCCCTTGGTACATGGCCATTGCAGGACTGCTGCGAGCTTCTCTTTGTCCATTGCAATGCCATCTTTAGAGATCACAAAGCCCAGAAAAGGCACCACGGACTTGTGAAACTCTCATTTCTCAATTTTGCAGTAATGTTTGTTCTCACAGAGTCTAAGCAAAACTGCGGTCACATCCTTGATGTGTTGCGACAAGTTGGATGAATGGATGAGTATATCATCAAGACTGGAGCATGTCACGGAGGATGTCATTGATAAACTTCTGGAACACTGCGGGAGTGTTACATAGCCCAAAAGGCATTACTAGGTATTCATAGTGTCCAGATCTGGTATTGAATGCCGTTTTCCACTCATCACCAGCTCTTATTCTGATTAAATTATAAGCCGCACGTAAGTCTAACTTAGTGAAAATGGAAGAGCCCTTCAACCTATCGAACAGTTTCGTGACAAGTGGTATCGGGTAGGCGTTTTTAGACATGAGTTTATTCAACCCACGATAATCGATGCAAGCATGTAACTTGCCACTTTTCTTTTTGACAAAGCTGAACTTTGAGAAAGTCACATTTAGTGACGAAACGCGTTAGCTGTAAAACTATTTTGTCCTGTGGTGCATATTGATTTTATTGACTTTTATTTTATATATATATTTTCTTCTTTTTGATTATTTAATCATATGTGCATATAATTTTTATTAACTATAGTTTTTAGACTAAGAAAGTCATTGATTAAATTTTGTATTTTTTATTTTCTTTTTATCTTCTTTTTGAAGTAATAAAATTAAAATTGGTTTATACTCATATATGTTTTACATAATTTTTGAGACACTGACTTTTTAACCCCTTAAGGACCAGCGGTCCCAGGGCGTGCCGTCCCTTAAGGACCACATAGGAAACTTTGACGTGCCGTCCCACGTGACTGATCACGTGGGGCGGCACGTCAAACGGGGCACTGGAAGAGATCGCTCCGGTCTTGGAGCGATCAACTTCAGTGCCCGGTATTACTCGCCGCGCTCCTGTACAGGAGCGCGGTGAGTAAAAGTACGTGACGTGCCAGGACAGTCACTGGTCCTGAAGTGCCGGACCAGCGTGACGGTCCTGCCACGTCAATGGTCCTTAAGGGGTTAAGAAGTAGCAGTTTTCTTAATGAATAATAGGAGTTGATTTTTTGACGAGATCAAATAAGGTTTGGCCTATTGTAGCACTGAATTTTTTTATATCCTCTGCTGGCATATTCCACAAATCTATCACTCCTAATGAAGAATCTTGTAAAGAACTCTGTCTACGTGTGACCCTGAGTGGAGAAGATCACTCTACTGGGGTGTAAGCCAGTGCAAGTGGCGTAAACCAGGAGGCAGGTTGTGTGCCTCTGAAAAATGTCAATAACATTCTGACGATTTGTTCCACGGTGTTTTGGTAAAGGACCAATCTTCTGTGATTAATATACTACGCTTAGAGAGACTCTTGCGCCACTCTTCTCTCCTTTTTTTCTTTTCTAGTTTGTCCATTCTGGAGTGGGAACCCATCTCCTGGTGAGCGTGCAGCATTGGACTCAAAGAGCATAATATAGCTTAAGAAAGAGAATTAAGAAATCCAAGCATTTGTGTTTGTTTTTTAGAATTTTTCTACTTTCTATTGTGTTTTTTTGCTTCCCCTTTATAACTGTTTTTCTATCTATTGATTACATATTTTGCCTTGAGTGCATACTGTAGGAAGAGGCGCAGTAGTTGGGGAGTTTTTTTAGTTTTCATCTTGGCTCCCAGTTTGTATATATATTTTCATATGGCCACAATATAGGTAGAGGCCCTGTCTGCGGCGATGAGCCCGTTCCTTCTTGGTTAGCTTAGTGAAACCTAACTGCATCGGTTCACTACTCTCTTGATTACACTCAGGAGGCATGGGAGGCATGGTTGGGAAACTTAGATTTGCCTGTCCCAAATTTCTGGCCCGCTGCCTACGGTCCTTGATCGCCATTCGCTCATTGCGGGAATCAATTAGTATGGCAAAATCAATGAATTAGTCCAGATCGTTTGGCAAGTCTCTGGCTGCCATCTCATCCTTAATACGATCACACAGTCCCTGAACAAAAGCTGCCACCAGCGCCTCATTGTTCCAGCCTACCTCTACTGCCAGTGTATGAAATTCAATGGCATAGTCAGCAACCGTACGAGACCCTTGCTGGATCTCCATTAATCTTTTGGCAGCAGAGGCGGCTCTTCCAGGAACCTCAAATACTCTATAAAATGCCCGTAAGAACTCCCTAAAGTACAAGGTTTGGCCCCTGCCAATGCTCGGCCCGTTAGCAATGAGATCATAAAGCCCACCTTACTTCGGTCACTAGGAAAGGCTTGAGGAGTTAACTCCAAAAAATCTCCAATTGGTTAATGAACCCTCTGCACAGGGTGGGTTCGCCATCATATCTTAATGGTAACAGAGCGGTGGCAGTTAACCCTTTACTCAGGCTGGCTTGTGTCAAGGATTGAGCTCTCGGTGTCATAACGGGGGAGACCACCAAGGCTTGTACCGGTTTATCTAGGTGAGCGGTTCGCTCTAGTATTGTTTGTACGGCCAAGGTCAACTGGTCCAAACGCTGCTCAATTAAATCCATCCTCCAATGGATACTTTGTGCATTGCCTTCATCTGTACCGTCTGAGGTCATGGCCCTTTCGTACTGTAACGGTTTTATGGACACTCAGACACGGAAGGTTTAGGTAAAATGCAATTTTATTGAAGAACCACAGTAATAGAATAACCCTCGCGGGTCCAGTATGTATGCAACAATATATTACTGACACAGGACAGGTAGCAGTACAAAATGCCCACACAGGTCCAGTACCAAGCACCAACCCATAAGGGGTTAACAAACGCTCAGACCTAGAATCGATTACCAGTATGGAGAAAGCTTGAGGCGCCCAGGAAAGACCAACCTCAGCTAGATCAGTATAGGTCAAGCGTACTGTGGTGCTACCGATGGACACTACAACACCGGATGTCGTATCACGAGGCACAGTACTGATCAGGTCACAGTAACTGGCTGCCAGAGCAGCAACGGAGGAATCAGAGGATATGTCCGTGGACAGAGAGAGACTGGAGTATGGCCCTCAACCGGATACCGGATGGGGTAGTAATCAGGACCGGGTCAGTACACAGAGCAGGAACGTCAGCCAGGCCGGGTCGGTACACAGAGCAGGAACGTCAGCCAATCTGGGTCGGTACACAGAGCAGGAATGATACAGGCAGAGTAGTCAGGCAGTCCGGGTCATACACAGGAAACACACGAATTCTGGAGCAAGCGCTAGTAACGGAAACACCATGAAAGGCACTGCTAAAGTGACAGGGCTCAGTATATAAGGGTTATCACTGGGTGGAGCAACACCACATTAGCCAATAAGAATGTATCAGGAAGAAGCACAGTCATAATGTCGCCAGCAATAACACGGGCAACGGGATACTGTGCCTTCCTCATAGCACTTGCTTCCGTTAGCAGCGCTTGTCGGCCAGTCGATGTACTGACCTCCAGTGGCCGTTCCGGTGTGTGTATTGCCTCACTGTCATGTCTCTGTCCTCTTCTCAGTCTGGAGCAGTAACTTTCAGTGCCACTGTCTTCCCTTGGTGCTGTTTCAGGCTGCAGCTATCTAATTACAGAGGCCTGATTTTCTTCCCAGCTGGCCCCTATCACCTGCAATCACCTCTGCCCTATTTAGTGTAGTCTTTCTCCTTGTTCTGGGCCAGATTATACTTGTCTTCACACTGCCTAGACTTTACCTCCCTCCTGTGTTCCTGAATTGCCTATGGCCCTCCTGCATTCCTGTACTGCCAATACCCCTCTTGCATTCCTGTACTGACAATAACCCTCCTGTGTTCCTATATTCACTGTTGCTCTCCTGAGTCAGTGTTCCAGTGCAGGCCGTGCACCACCTTGTTCCAGAGCAGCTGTACCCCTTGTTCCAGAGCAGGCCGTGCACCACCTTGTTCCAGAGCAGCTGTACCCCTTGTTCCAGAGCAGGCAGTGCACCACCTTGTTCCAGAGCAGCTGTACCCCTTGTTCCAGTGCAGGCCGTGCACCACCTTGTTCCAGAGCAGCTGTACCCCTTGTTCCAGTGCAGGCCGTGCACCACCTAGTTCCAGAGCTGCTGTACCCCTTGTTCCAGAGTGGCAGTACCCCTTGTTTCTTGAGCCTGGCTACACCCCCAGAGTTCCAGAGCTGGCTGCATTCCTTGAGTAGCACAGTTGACTTGTCCCTGTTTCCAGTGGCCCTTGCTCCCAGTTCTCAGTAGCCCCTGTCCCTAGTTTGGCCCATAGGTCTTGTACTTAGTATTCCTTAGTCACTGCCCTTTTCAGTTTCTTTGTATATTTTATCTTGCAGTGCTGTTTAATTGTCCATGTATGCAAATGTTATGGCTTCCCCCTTAATTGTGTGTGTGCTAGTTTCTTTGCTCGCTGGGTTCTACTTTACTAATTTACTTTTGTGGCTATGGTCAGCACCCCTTCCTGACCAGCAGCCCCATGACACTCACTTAGCCCCAGTGCCGGTTACCTTGACGACTGTATACCCAGTACTTGGGTCTTGTTGCTCTTCCCGTTTTCCTGCCAGCTGTGTGTGTGGAAGTGCTCTGCACTGTCCTCCCACCTTGCCTGTGTGAGTTCCCAGGGCCTTTCCGTTATTGCTCACCTGCCTAATGAAGGGTGAGGAAGTGTGCCACTGTTCCTCCCTGGTCGCGTGAAGGTGTGCCACTGTTCCTCCCTGGTCTCGTGAAGGTGTGCCACTCACTGTGTGTGTGGAGTTACTCTGCACTGTGCTCCTACCTAGCCTTAAGAGTTCCCAGGGTCATTCCGTTACTGCTCGTCTGCCTAGTGAATAGTGAGGAAAGTGTGTCCACTGTTCCTCCCTGGTCTCGTAAAGGTGTGCCACTCAACTGTGTGTGGAAGTTCTCTGCACTGTCCTCCTACCAAGCCTTACGAGTTCCCAGGGCCTTTCTATGACTGCTCGCCTGCCTAGTGAAGGGTGAGGGAAGTGAGTTCACTGTTCCTCCGTGGTCTTGTGAAGGTGTGCCACTCTTGCTGCCACGTTGGTGTCACTCATTACTGCCACTGCTGTGTCATTTACTGTTTCAACCATTGTGTCATCTTTTGCTGTTCTATTGTATTCAATAAAGTTTTATCTTAAGTTCATCCGTACTTGTCAGTGTTATTTCCTAGTCACTCCATGACAGTGGGTTACGGTCTAGAGGAATGATCCTGGGAGCCGGCCAGGGACATACACGCCCCTGCTAAAGTTAGGGCTTTCCATAGACCTTGTCCGTCCCCAGGTCGTGTCTACGGCGGGGGCTCTGTCACGATGGCCGACGGTCTCCTACCTGTTCCAGGCTCCCGCAGCATCTGCAGGGTCGGCTGGCCTCAGCTCAGAGGTCGGGGCGCCCGCAACGCTTCTGGGTATGGAGCGCCACGGTACTTTTCTCTCGGCACATGCGCAGTCGGCCGGCTATGCGTCCTCTCTCCAGGGTCCCTAAACAGCCCTCTGCCGCCTCTTGGGGTTCCCATCATGTAGGTAACATCTCAACGGGGGGCTCTCCTTCCTCCACGGAGGGGCCCCATGCGGGAGACCTGTCGGCTGTGACCACTGGGGTAGTGAACGAGGTGGTGGGCGGGCTTATGGTAGAGTAGAAGTGCCTTTGCCTGCTAGTGGTGCTCCCAGGTCATGTGACTGTCTGTTCCCTTTTTAGTCTGCTTTCTCCCTCCAGTCTTTGCTCAGTTGTTCTGTAGCCTTGCTGTGTTACCTGTGTCTTACACTCCTGTCTGTTAGCCTGGTTTCTGATCCCTGCTTCGATTCCTGACTCTGCTTGTGTTGCCCCCTGCCCTGACCTTTGGCCCGTCTTTGACTCTGCTTGTGTTGCCACCTGCCCTGACCTTTGGCCCATCCACGACCCTGCCTCTGTCTTGCCCCTTCTGGTTTTACATCGGTCCTTCTTCCTGCTGTCCGCTACACCTAGGCTCCAGTCCTGAAGATACCCAGGGGCCCTGCCGGGCCATTGCACAAAGTCAAGGAATTTTTACAGTAAGGGTGGCAAAGTTATGACTCAGGATGATGTCCTTGCAACCGTTCCATCACATATGTTCCCCCTTTCAGATGGGAACCCCAGAGATAAATCCACATGGACAGATCACTGGGTCCCCCACATATTATCTAATCTGCTATAATCCTTTCGATACAGATATGAAGCCTACAAAGCAAAAGTACATCATTTGAATGTTTATCTGTGATAGTCCCAAAGCAAAGTCCAGTGATTCAGAATAATTCCCAGAGCAAAAAATGTGTCAATTACCCCAGCAAAAACCTTCCAACGAACATTGCTCTTGGGATGGATTAGCTTTGCCTTTAAAATGCTCGCTGCAACTGGTATCTGAATAGATTCTCCACTGAATTTGCCTTTAGGCTGGGAAAGTAGAGCAACGGTCTCTCTGGATGATCCTTCTTGTCTCTGTGTCATATTATTCCCATGATTAACTTCTGTGGTGCACAACACTTGTTCAGAACATTCTGAATTCCCACACTGGATCTGGTTGCTTTGGAACTCTGTTTTCCGGTGTTTGACCAATTTGCTTTGAGGTGCTGAATCACCCAGGCATGTATGTAAAGCTGTAAATCATTACATTGCTAGGGCATAGTGGGGGCTGGACACAGACTACACCCGTAATCCCTTTTTGTCAAGCAGCGCTGGTAGGGTATTTGCTCACATGTCCTTTAGGCTAACTGTAACTAAGGCAAAACAAAAGTAACAGGAGGGGTTCCTATACTATTGTCCTTGGCTGTTTTCTTTTTGAGTGGGTGCTAACATGACCACGCTACCGAGCTGGCACAACTACCACACATAGTGGTGAGGGTTGCCCTCAGACATCCTGAACACCCAAGCTGGATATCCCACCAGTGTGATGGGTACAGGGGTTAATGATTAGTAGACCAAAGATTAAGCAATTTATCCAGCCAGACAAAAAGATAATAAATTGCATTTATTGAAGGGGTCATGGAACACAAACATAGGACAACAGCTACAGGCAAACAAACAGGGGTAAAGTATAAAAACTACACACTTCTGCTATTCTCTGTTTGGTATGCCATCAAAGTGGTACAGATTGCTAGGGGTTCCACTTAATACTCACTTTATTCTGGAGCTTAAATACAATCCCAAAAGATGTAGGAGTGGGGCACACAGCCCTCTGCAACCGGTGATGGATTGCATGAAGTTTCTTTGTACCTTTTAGTACTAACAGAGGTTTTGGAGAAGGCATCCCATGAGATTATCCACAGTCACTTTCCTTAGTCTTGGGCTATAGCCACCGAAGTTTAGCCTTACAGCCACCTTCCTTGTTATGGGAACATCAGGGTATTGTCTGTGGCTGCAGCTGCTGCAGCCTGGCTTACAGCACACAACTAGAAGGGGGACCCAGCCACATCAGTACCTAATTACCCTAACTCTTCCAATTAGGGGCACACAGGTTCTTTTTTCCCCAGCACTGCTTTAGCAAGTACATGGGCCAGTAAAACTCTAGTCTGACCCCATCTCTCTCCTTCTCCCTGAGTTTTTCTCTTCCTTCTAACACACCCTCTCCAGGATCTGATGTCACATCTACCTCTTACAAGATATATTTTGCTTACCCTGACATATGGGGTAAGGGACACACATTCCACTCACAGAGATTACTGTACTTCTTTTATCTGCCCAGATTTTACAAGTTGTGCTATTGATCCATAGTTGGTTAGTTGATAACACTGAATGTCTGGGGTTAGCTAGGCTCCATGGCACCATCAAACATATTACATAGTAACATAGTAACATAGTAATTTAGGTTGAAAAAAGACTTGCGTCCATCTAGTTCAACCTTTTCCTATTCCTGTTTACCATCGTTGATCCAAAAGAAGGCAAAAAAACCCCCTCAATTAGCAATTTAAAATTCTGCCTTGAATGGGGGGAAAAAAATTCCTTCTTGATTCCAAATGGCAATCAGATTCCTCCCTGGATCAACAAGCCCCAACTAAATATGCATCCCAATACTAACATACATAGCCCTCTATGTTCTGCTCTTATCCAGGCCCCTTTTAAAGGCATCTAATGTTTTCGATAGCACCACCTCCTCAAGCAGTGAATTCCATACCTTTATTGTCCTTACTATAAAGAAACCCTTCCGCTGTTGTAGATTAAATCTCCTTTCCTCAAGTCTAAGCGGGTGGCCTCTTGTACTGTGTACTGTTCTGTTAATGAACAGGTATTTGGAGAGCCCTTTGTATGGGCCCTGAACATATTTATATAGTGTTATCATATCCCCTCTAAGACGCCGTTTCTCTAGTGTGTACAAGTTTAACTTTTCTAGCCTTTCTTCATAACTAAAACTTTCCATTCCCCTTACTAGTTTTGTAGCCCTCCTCTGCACTCTCTAGTTCCATAATGTCCTTTTTCAGAAAGGGTGCCCAGAATTGAACAGCATATTCTAAGTGGGGTCTTACCATGGACCTGTAAAGAGGCATAATTATATCTTCCTCCCTTGAGTCAATACCCCTTTTAATACATGCCAATATCTTATTGGCCTTTGCAGCTGCCAGTTGGCACTGCATGCTACTGCTAAGTCTATTGTCTACCATTACTCCCAAATCCTTTTCATATGTAGATTTCCCCAGAGAAACACCATTTAAACTATGTTGCATTTTTATTATTATACCCAAAATGCATAACTTTACACTTGTCTATATTGAATCTCATTTGCCACTTGCCTGCCCAGTTACTCAATTTGTCCAAATCCTCTTGTAATGAAGACACATCCAGTTCAGACTTTATTACTTTACTTAATTTTGTGTCATCGGCAAACACTGATACATGGCTCCCTATGCCCTCTGGGAGGTCATTAATAAACAAATTAAAAAGAAGAGGACCCAGGACAGATCCCTGAGGTACTCCACTTATCACATTTATCCAACTGGAGAACTTGCCATTTACTACCACTCTTACATTCTATCTTTCAGCCAATTTCCGATCCACACACAAACATTTTCCCCTAGGCCTATTTCATTCAATTTGTACAGTAACCTCTTGTGTGGAACTGTATCAAATGCCTTGGCAAAGTCTAAATAGATCACATCAACCGCTGCTCCTGAATCTATATTATTACTCACTTTTTCATAAAATGCGATCAAGTTAGTTTGACAAGACCCGTCTTTCACAAAGCCATGTTGGCTATTGCTAATGATATTCCTGTTCCAGCAGAATTCTTGAATATATTCCCTTAGCAACCTTTCAAACAGCTTCCCTACTACAGATGTCAAGCTTACAGGTCTGTAATTTCCTGGCTATGACTCTGATCCCTTTTTAAATATGGGCACCACATCTGCTTTACGCCAATCCATGGGCACCATACCTGAAATAAAAGAATCCCTGAAAATCAAATATAACGGTCTGGCCAGGGTCTGACTTAGCTCTTTAAGTACCCGTGGGTGTATACCATCTGGCCCCGGAGCTTTGTCTACCTTAACACCATTCAAATGTTCTAACACTTTTTCTTGTGTTAGCCAGTCCCATGCTTGCTGTGACTGTTCTGTAAAAATAGTCTGCAGATTCTTGTCCATTGGGTCTTCCTTGGTAAAAACAGAAGAAAAGAAATTATTTAAAATATCTGCCTTCTCTCTGTCCCCCTTAACCATCTCACCTGTTTCCGATAACAAGGACCCAACATTATCAGACTTTAATTTTTTGCCATTAATTTATTTAAAGAATTTCTTTGGGTTGCTCTTGCTCTCCTTAGCAATATTTTTTTCATTCTCCATTCTAGCTAATTTAATAGCCTTTTTGCAGGTTTTGTTGACATTTTTGTATACTGCAAATGCCTCTGCTGATCCCTCAGCTTTGTAATGTTTAAATGTCGCTTTCTTTTTATTTATTTCATGAATTACTTTACTGGTTAGCCACATTGGCTTTAATTTGCTTCTTTTGTATTTGTTTCCAACAGGGATAAATTTATATGTGTATTTTTGCAATGTTATTTTGAATGCATTCCACTTACCTTCTGTGTTTTTTCCTGAAAATATTTTATCCCAGTCAACGAGACCAAGGGATGAATTAAATCTACTAAAGTTGGCCTTTTTAAAATTCATTGTTTTGGTGGGACACATACTAAATTGCTTTTTTGAATTAATCTCAAACGATACCATGTTATGGTCACTATTCCCCAAGTGCTCCCTAACTTGGATGTTAGAGATAAGTTCTTCATTGTCAGTTATTACCAGATCCAGACATGCATTCCCTCTGGTTGAGGTCTACACTAGTTGAGACAAAAAATTGTCATTCAACAAGTTCAGAAACTTGCTGCTTTTAGCAGAATTAGCTGTTCCATTTTTCCAGTCTAATTCTGGATAATTAAAATCCCCCATAATTAAAGTTCTCCCTATTTGAGAAGCCTTTTCTATTTGCATTAATAGCTTTGATTCCTCAAGGTCACCAATGTTTGGTGGTTTATAACAAATACCCAATAATATTTTTTGGGCAGTTTTACCCCCAGTGACTATTTCAACCCACAGGGATTCCACATGTTCACTACTGTCATCACATATATCTTCCCGCAATTGAGGCAATAATGCTGGTTTGACATACAGACAGACCCCACCACCTCTTTTGTTTGACCTATCTTTTCTAAATAACATGTAGCTCTCCAAATTAATTGACCAATCATGTGTGTCATCCCACCATGTTTCTGTTATGCCTATCAAGTCATAGTTTTCAATCTCAGCTACCAGCTCCAGTTCCCCTATTTTACCAGTTAAACTTCTGGCATTTGCAAGCATACAATTTATGCCACTGCTATGTTTCATTTGTGATTTAATTTTGATGTGGTTTATAGGCTTCTCCCTATCATCTATACTAACCCCGCCCCCAGCTCCTCCCACCTAGTTATTAACTACATCGCCTTCCCTTTCTATACTATCTATCCCAGTATTTATTGGTCCCTCCCCCCCCCTTCCTAGTTTAAAATCTCCTCCAGCCGTCTAGTCATCCTCTCCCCAAGCACTTGAGACCCTCTTGCATTCAGGTGCAATCCATCCCTGCTATAGATATTGTACCCCAAAGCAAAATCAGCCCAATGCTCTAAAAACCCAAAGCCCTCCTTCTTACACCAAGACTTCAGCCATGCACTGAGCTCCCTAATCTCCCGCTGTCTCTCTGGCGTAGCGCATGGCACAGGTAGTATCTCTGAGAATACTACCTTGGAGGTCCAGTTCCTAATCTTACTGCCTAAATCCCTAAAATTGCCTTTTAGGACTCTCCACCTTCCTCTTACTTTGTCATTAACCCCATCAATGCTGGCAAAATGCCAGCACATTCTAATACATACATATACACACAGGGGACATTAATGTTTTCAAGAATGGGAACACATGGTGAAGACAATAGTAGTCACGGAAAACAGACAAGGTTCATTCTCAGGTGACAAGCATTCCGTCACATATATACACAGTATTGTGCAAAAAGCTTAGGCAGGTTTGAAAAAATGCTGTAAAGTAAGAATGCTTTCAAAATATTTTTTATCAATTAACAAAATGATAGTTTATGTTTTTCACTTGTGCACACTTAATGCTCATCACCTTTAATGTATTAATTGCTGCTTGCTGACACCAAATTCTGGCACCTAAACACTGTATGGGCGTTTATAAGGGGTCACTTGTTTTCATGCCTGTTATCCTGACAAAGGGTGCCATGTAGGCATCCAAAATGTTGATCCAATAAAATTTCTCTCTTTTCATATCAACATTCCAAGTCTTGAGGGTGCTTCTGTTTATTTCTGGATTATACATTTATGCCTTCACATTAGCACCCAGGCAGGCAGCAAACTTTAATATGAGTGCTTCCCCACTGGCAAAATATGACACGACATGGCAAGTCTCTGGAGTGTACCCATAAGCCTTAGCCCATGATGAATTGTCTTCTTTGACTTCTACCCTGCATTTTTTTTTTATTATGGAGAACGACAGTGCCATTTACACTCAAGCTACAGTTGAAGATAACAGACTACAATTTACATACAAGCAGATTCAGGATATACTTTTCATAGAATCAGCGGAGGAAACTGGGATTGGTAAGTCACTTTTAAATTCATATTATCAACTTCTTAAACTGAATAAAGGAGAGACTAACCTCTACCTACATGGACTATATTTATCTGATTACCTTCACAGTAGGCAAATTCCTAGGGGCTCCAGAATAAGCAATATCCCCATCATCAGTCGCACATATCCAGAATTTTGCCACAGGTGTGTGGGATACTTTATACATGTACTTTTGACTTAATGGTATTCATTTTTGAAGATTTGGTAAAAAAAAAATAAAACAAGTAAGACAAGAAACACATGCCTTTGATATATCCCACAAGAGCACTTAAATTAATGATACAACCACTGACTGGTATAGTAAACTCAAAACAGCAATTGACGACTACAAACAGAAACTACTGATTATCAAAAATAGCAAACTTCAAAAAGTAGAAGACTATAAAGAGAAAAGAGTTTTTATAGTTGGCTACTGGGACAAAGAGCTCACCCATGAAATCCAAAGAGGAATACCATAAAAATAACAAAAACCTCAAAGTATCACTGCAAAGGACCTGAGCTCTGGTAACTCCTCCTCTAAATCAGAGGAACCCCTTTAACACCAAACCTCTACACAGAACATTTTTTAGATGTACAAACATGGGCAAACAGAAGAGGGGGGGGGGGGGGAGACGACAAACATAGGAAAACCATCTGTCATGTCCAGGACTTAGCATTTCGTATTAAAGGGATAGTAACCCCCCCGAACAACTTGACGCCAAAATACAGCAATCATACAAACATACTGAACGCACTTAGTCCCATCTCTTAAACCTTTATGGTTTGAGAGATGTAAGGCAAGACAGTCGTCCAGTCCCTCCCCCTTCTGCCTGACGAGCTGTAAAGCTATCAGAGGCAGAATCCGGTCAGCCGACTTTCGGCGGTTCTGCAGGAGCTCTGACATCTAGATATCTCCGTATAATTACTTCATAGGAATGGTCTACAACATGTGCTTGCAAGCCAGGCACACGTTTTAGACCATACCCATGAAGTAATAATACGGAGATATCTAGATGACAGCGCTCCTGCAGAGCCGCCGTCTGGTGCTGGAAGCAGGATCTCATGATGTCCGCTATACAGCGGATGTATGAGAAGGGGGAGGGAGCGGAGGTCTGTCTTGCCTTACATCTCTCAAACCATAAAGGTTTGAGAGATGGGACTAAGTGCGTTCAGTATGTTTGTATGATTGCTGTATTTTGGCATCAGGTTGTTCGGGGGGGTTACTATCCCTTTAAGTAGAACTGTCCCTGTTAAGCAAAGTATCACATTGTCCTTGATTGCCTCCAGCGAGTGTGTGTATATAGACGACATTGCATTACTTCCTGGTTGTCGCGCTGAAGCACAGTCGCTATTCTTATTGGCAGCTGTTAATTGCCAGAGTGAGTCTCCGCCTACATACTAGGCCTTAATGGCCTTAGCCTGCTACTTCTCCCTTGCCCTTTCGTGGTGTACCTGTGCGCTATAGCTCTTGTGATTCCGATGCTTGAACCCTGTCTCTTATGCCTTGGACCTTCCTGGAAGTATGCGTATTCACAATGTTTTCCATGTATTCCTATTGAAGCCTTTGGTATGTAACCACTGAACTTCTGCTCCAGTGGTGCCAGGTCCTGTGAGCATCCAAGACCATGAGGAATATGAGATTCAAAGCATTCTGGACTTCCGTAGAGTCCATGGGCGCATTCAATACTTTGTACATTGGAAGGGCTATGGCCCTGGAGAGAGTTCCTGGGTGAATCAGTCTGATATTCAAGCTCCTGTTCTGCTATACAGACTCCATGCAAAATTTCCTAATAAAGTTGGCTCTCTCCCACGGGGGAGAGATCGCTGAGGGGGGTACTATCATGGTGCCCGTGACTGCTTCCAGCAACTGTGTGTGCAGGAGACATTGCATTACTTCCTGGCTGTCGCGCTGAAGCACAGTCGCTATTCTTATTGGCTACTGTTAATTGCCAGAGTGAGTCTCCGCCTACATACTAGGCCTTAAAGGCCTCAACCTGCCACTTCTCCCTTGCCCTTTCGTGGTGTACCTGGGTGCTATAGCTCTTGTGATTCCAATGCTCGATTCCTGTGTATGACTCCTGGCTTGTTTTGACTTCAGCTCCGTCTCGGTCACCATTGCCTGTTTGACTACCCTAGCATTCTAGGGGGTCTCAGTCACCACTGCCTGTTGGGTTACCCTAGCGTTCTAGGGAATATCAGTTACCGTTGTCTGTTCATTTACCCTAGCTTTCTAGGAAATATCAGTTACCATTGCCTGCTGGTTTATCCTAGTGTTCTAGGGAATATCAGTTACCGCTGCCTGTTGGTCTACCCTAGCGTTCTAGGGAGTCCTGTCTCTGTGCTCAACCAACTTAAGATATCTGGTGTATTTACCTCTGTTGAAATGGCAGATCTGAAGCGGCTCAAGGTGGCCTGATCCGTTTACTCACTAACTAGCCAATGCCAAAAAACGGGAAAGCTTATGATTGTGCTATATGGACTAGCAACCCTCCCGGGACTAATTCAAAGCTCAAAAGTAAAGAGGTCCATAGCACTAAACATTATGCAAATCCGTTAAGATAAAACATCCAAAATATTTATTGGTAATATAATAAAATAAACGAGTACTTAACGTTCACATGCTCGTACATTCAGATACCCTCAGATAGCCGGAGGAAAGATGGCAACATCAAAGAGTTTCGCGTATCACCGCTTAATCATGATGACAGGGTTTGAGAGATTAGCACACACATTTAAAATTTGTTCCAACCAATCAATTCAAAATGTTAATTATTAGCGTAGTATGGTGTCATGTGATGACCAAAACACTTACTACTAACGCACAATACAAACAGCTATTTTAACTCCCTCGGTGCCAATGCCCGCATAGGAGCCAAAACATCTTTCTCTTAAGAAAACTTAATAAACAAATAATCCGCGATATAGCGAATATATGAACAACCAGGAGGAGCAAATAAACTGCAGATGTAAATCCATCACTCTGCAAATCCACATGTGTGTGAACTAATAAATCAGATCCCATATGCCAAAAAGAAAATTCATGCAAACAAATAATACATATACCATAAACATGAAAAGTATAAATGCTGATACATGTACAAATATTTGAATCCAATATAAAAAATAAAAAACAGATTAAAAATGAGGTAAAAACACTTAATTCATCATCAATCAGAATAAATGGTAATACCTCACAAGGAGTTCAGAAAAAGTGTATCACTAATAAAACTAAAGTGCATCTAAAATGTTACACTAAATAATAATAATCATAATATAATAGACAACCCGAAGGGCTAAACTTAATGGAAATGTTATCAGTGTCAGAAAATACCAGCTGTTGTAATTCTACATACTTCTATCAAAAACATTAGATCTCAAATAAGCAAAATTCCTTAATCCCAATAGGCATAACCCCCACTTTGTATAAATTAAACATAACACGATACATCATATTCATAAATGAATGGAACAGTCTAACTGAATTGGTTGTCTCCTCACGAAAAAGTCATACATAACATTGGCAAATATACATACCTCCCACCTTAAAAACAAGGACCGATTACAAATATACAAAAATGTAAAAATCATTTACATTATGTATATTTTTTATTTTTTCATACATCAGAGGAAATAGATGAAATAGGCATTCTCAAATGTTGACACCCTGAGCAGAACACAATGCACTTCAAAGCATAATGCTGCATATTTCACCAGACACCCAAACGGTCAAAGAATACAAAAAAAAGATGTAAATAATCTAAAATATTGACCCCCCTGAGCGCCAAACCGGCACACCCAAAGGGTCTAAAAGTACAGAAGAGGAAACCTCCAAACAATATATCAATCTTAATCAGAATGGATTATGATACCTGACACATAATAAAGTATTCAAATATTAACCCCTCAAGCACCAGAGGGGCACACAGCACACTGCAATGCAGTGTGCCGCGTGTCTCTTAGTGTTCTGTGCGTTTTCCTAAATAAAGAAGTTATTTTATGTGATAACTTTGAGTGTGGTGGATTCCTTTTCACCTATATATGCCAGTACCATCATTTTGTTTGGTGTGCGATTCATCTGATCTTCACATATTTGGACTTAATGTGTATCACACATGCACTGGTACCCACAAATGTATGATAACTCCAGATTTGACATGGTGAGCCATCAAACAAACTTTTCTGCCACTGTATCCAGGGTGTACCAGGGTCCCACTGTTTTCTGCCAATTCTGAGCTGATGGCACTGCTTCCTGTTTTGAAGAGTAAGTATGATGTGTCTTTCATCTGCTGCACTTTCCTTGGCCGACCACTGCGTCTATGGTCCTCAACGTTGCCTGTTTCTTTGTGCTTCTTCAAAAGAGCTTGGACAGCGCATCTGGAAACTCCTGCACGCCTTGAAAGTTCTGCCTTGGAGAGACCTTGCTGATGCAATGTATCTACCTTGTGTCTTGTTTCTATGCTCAGTCTTACCATGGTATATGACTTTTACCATTAAACGGTCTTCAGCAACTTCACCTTGTTAGCCGAGTTTTGCTGTTCCTCAGTTTTATTCCTCCTACATAGTTGTTTCTGTTTCAGTTAAAGGGATAGTAATGTTTCACAATAAAAGTAGCTCCTATTAATCTTCATAGTATTTGGGCCATGGAGAGTATTATTTCATACTGTCAGAGTTGTAGTCAGTGGCGTAACCATAGGGGTCCCAGGGTCACACCTGCGACTGGGCACATCATTCCAGGGGCCCGGGCCCCATGTGAGCCCCCTGCCCGGTGCCTGCAAAAAGCAAGCCTCCTTTTGCACAGACCTCTAGCAGGTGAGCTCCCTCATTAGCACTCTAGCAATGCAGAGCTCTGGGAGATGACATCATCTCCCAGGGCTGTGCATTACTGAAGAGAGGACCACTTGGGAGCTCCAGCTTCTGAGGTCTGTGCAGAAGGCGGCACAGACCTCTTCTGCCACACAGCTAGACCACCAGGGAGGTAGTAGATGGCCTTTGGGGGGGATTAATAGGGGCATTGTGGAAAATGGGGGCAATGTGGAGACTGGGGACAATGTGGAGGCAATGAGGAGACTGGAGATGATGTGTAGGCAATGTGGAAATTGGGGGCAATGTGGCGATTGGGAGCAATGTGGAGGTTGCCAGTGAAGGTGGCCAGTGGGGGGGCAATGTGGTCATGGGAAGCCCATGGCACTTTCTGCACCAGGGCCCGGTGGCTTTAGTTATTCCTCTGGTTGGAGTTCAAGAGTAATTGAATGGTAAAGTACCCCCCTCCCGCCCCTTTTACTGATGGAATACTGCTCACCTCAAAGCAACAAGACTGTCCGGACAATCTTCAGTGAGCATAAGTAAAAAACCTGAAAAACCTGTCAAGGGAGGCAGGGTTTTCATTCTGCTCACAGTAAGAAGATTGTCCCTTGCTGTGAGCTGTCTGGTCCCAGACCAGATTCCACATCTGAGGGGAGGTGGCTTACACTAGGTAAAAGGAGCAGGAGGGGGATACTTTATAAAAACAAAAAGCCAATAAATGATAAAGTAAATTATCTTCCATTTCTCTTGTATCACATGCAACATTGTGTTTTTTGACCTCTTATATTAAACTGCTAATACTGGTACCAAAGGGAATAACACAGATAAAACATCTGGGCCCACATAGAAAATGAAACAAGCTAAAACAGAACTGACAAAATGCAAAACAATGGGTAAAACAAAGTAAAATATGTCTCAAAAGTTGTAAAATGCAGTTTAATCGTTCTCATTTTGCTTATACATTTTAATATCAAATTAAGTATTTATATTTTAAAGTAAATTTGTTTTAGATAAACAGTTCATCTGGTTCCACATTTGACTTTAGGATTAATTAATCCAAGTCAGGTTATTTATTAACTAATTTCCTGGAAATGATTTGACAAGATTAGTTACATTTTATTGTTTGTTATCAAAAAAACAAGTTACATTGTTATATTACAAAGTCATATTCCATTGAAGTAGAAGCAGCATAATCTGTTACTCAGGTGACAGATTAACATTGCAAGTGAAATAAGTACACTAAAATGAGGGAAGAGGTCCCACCACTTACAAAACTTTTACTCTGAGGAAGTGCTTTTCAATTGTGAACCATTTAAATCAGGTCCTCTATAATGCCCTGGCATTCTGCTATGACTTTCTATTTTAGAATGGCTATGCCTACCTCTGCTCCAGTGACAGCTCTCAATACGGAGTACTCAAAGAGACTACCACATGCTGTCCATGACTCATATTTGTCATCGATCCAGTTCCCTCTCAGCCTGTCTGGTATTAGTTTCTGTGGTCAGTGCCACTATCTAGACACATAAACCAGTGCTACATCTTGTAATTATAGCTGGCATCTTGACATGTGTGCAAGTCATTATGTGGCTCTCCAGTCCTTGGCTAAACTCATGTTTCCAATTATTCCCTCACTGTCCTGTTACATATTCAGGCCTATCTAGTTGTGTGCCACATACTTTCCCGCCTAGTACAGTCCCCGTTTGCACAGGGCATTTTGTCTAGTCTGTACCTTGACTAAAGACTGTTTAAGGACTACCATATGATGTACATCATCGATCCAGTTTCTGGCTCAGCCTGTCTGGTATTTGTTCGTTCCCTTGACTCATAACCCAGTGCTCCATCTTCCATCTTCCAGTTATAACTGGCATATTACCATGTGTTCAAATTGGCAGGTGGCTCTCCAACTCTTGCTGAATTCTCCCTATCGTGTGTGTGTGTATTTCCTCACTGTACTATTCCAGTCTGAGACCTATTCAGTTCTATGCCACATCCTTGATGGCCTAGTACACAGACAAAATAAACAAAGACAAGATAGTGCAAAACAGACATACATTATAAGTGCATTAGTTGCTTGATTAAATATTGCCAATCAATTACAGTACTGTATATATGAACCAATCATAAAAACTAATAAAGGGGAAAGAATATATTAAAAAAACAAAAGTAACTATAGGAACAAATACATGTATTTGGAACAAAAATAAGAAGCTTAAATATAACATATCACAAAATCTTCTTTAGGAACAAAATATGTAGGAATAGATGTAAAACAAACAACCAAAACTAAAAACACATAGTCCTTGCCATCAAAATAGCTATTAGAATTTATATATAATCGAAAAAGTCAGATAAAAAGAGGATGTGTAAAATAGTATTACATAAGCAAACAGAGGTGTAACAATACTAGTAAGTATAGTCAATCATTCTTAGTAATATGACCACCTACAATATATGCTTACTTTAAAAGCAAATATAAAGCACTGTAGCACTTCTCATGTTCCCCCCCTTCCTTTGGTATTGCGCTTACTTGGCTCGCCTCCTTGGGATCAGCGTAAAACAAAGTAAATGTTCAGCCTTCGGTATTCTCAATTCGATTGGCTAAAGGTCATCCCTAAACTGACTGCATTCCACATGGAGCAAAATATTCACTCAAACGATCTCTGGTGCTAGGTCAATCGACAACAATGTGTTTCAGGATTCTCAATCCCTTCATCAGGATCAAAAGCAGGGACACAGTTTGAGGCACTGGAAGGGGACATCTGTGTCCTCAAGCTGTAGCTCCAAGACCTATGCACTGAAGCAATAAAACTCAAATAAATGTTTTTATTCCTTTTAGTAGTTAGTTTTGCTTGTTTTTCTTATATATGATAGCCCTTTTATTGGCCATTTTATGATTGGTTCATGTATTGTTACGGTTTTCAGACACGTATGGTTTAGTAAAACGCAGTTTTATTAAGCAAAGAATAAGTACTGTAGTACATACAGAACAGTGGATAAATGCAATACAGGTGACTGATACAAGAACAGTAGCGTAGGCAAGTAAAGGTATCCACGGAATAACCCAGGATCTGAACTAGTACAGCAGCAGGGAGAATCTAGTCCTGAAACTGAGAATACCACCGGGTGGTAGCAGGAACATATTAGGCCAAGTACTGGGGCTAGCAGGGCCTGGTCGTGAGGAGGAGCCCCCAACGCAGTCTCTTTGGAACTTTAGGGAGTATGTCTGGAGTAGACAAATCGGAAAAGGCAACAAGGTCCCTAGAACGCTAGGCATAGTAGAGAGACGAACTTGTGAGGCAAGCAAGTCAGTAAGACTGACTGGAATGGAGGCAACAGAACACCTAGTACTCTAGGTGTGTAGCGATACTGACAGTAAGAGGCAAGGCAACCGGACCTCTAGTACACTAGGTGGTAAAGCGATACTGGCAGTAAGTGGCAAGGCAACCGGACCCCTAGTATGCTAGGTGGTAAAGCGATGCTGATAGTAAATGGCAAGGCAACTGAACCCCTAGTACGCTAGGTGGTAAAGCGATACTGACAGTAAATTGTGAGGCAACCGAACCAACCGAAGGCAACCAGCTCGTGACCGGAGTCCCTAACCCATGCACTAGCCCAAGGTAGGGCAATGGACGCTTCAGACCCCAGACAGGCCCTAAGGCCGCACAGACCGACACTAATGAGGCGTACAGAGAGCAGCCGCCAACCTCGTAGTGATGGAGTGACAAGCTATGCTGGGTCAAGCGTAACACAGGTGTGGGTATACAGGGATGCTCCCTGACACCAGAGTGTCAGTAACGAAGTAGCACAAGATAACTGGGAATGCCGGTACACAGGGGGGAGAGACACACCGTGCCAGACAGGCACTGTCGGAGCAGTACACAGAGCAGGGTAGTCAGCCAAGATGGGTCGGTACACAGAGCAGGATAGTCAGCCAAGCTGGGTCACAACGGAAGTCAGGTACTGGCGATCGAACAGGAACGTAGTCAGTCTAGCCGGGTCATACACAGGATACCAGGAACCACAGGAGCAAACACTAGATACTGGTACACCTTGAAATGGCGCCGGCATAATGACAGCACCAAGAATATAAAGGCAATCGATAGGAGGAGTCAGCTTTGATCACCAATAAGAATGCAGTATGGTAACAACCAGGAAATAGCAATGTTGCAACCAGAGAAATCACAGGCACCATGATAGTACCCCCCCAACGACCCTCTCCCCGCGGAGTAGGGCTCGGCTTCTGGGGAAACTTAGCATGGAATCTGCGCAGCAATGCAGGAGCATGAAGGTCGTTCATGGTGACCCAAGAGCGCTCCTCAGGACCATAGCCTTTCCAATGTACCAAGTACTGGAGATGTCCCTGAACTCTCCGGGAATCTTGGCCCTGAACTTGGATGGGTCCAGGGAAGATAGGAGTGGTAGTATAATGATTGCAAATCAATGGTTTTAATAGTGAAACATGGAATACGTTATGGATCCGCATGCTAGCCAGGAGATCCAAATCATAGGAAACCGGTTTACTCTACGGAGTATCGTAAAGGGGCCCACAAATCTGGAAGCCAACTTATTGCATGGAACTTGCAAATGGAGGTTTCTTGAGGACAGCCATACTCTATCCCCCACCTGGAACAACTGTGCAGATAATCTTCTGCGATTGGCATGCCGCTGATAGCACTGAAAGGAATCACTGAGAGCCCTCTGCACTCCTGCCCATGTGGAGCGGAGCTGCCGAATATGCTCATCCAGAGCCGGAATTTGCTGTGTCTGAAAGGAATCTGGGAGCAGACAAGGTTGAAACCCGTAATTGATCAGAAATGGAGAGCTCCCAGAAGATTAATTAATTGCACAGGTCCTGGCAAACTCCGCCCACGGCAACAAATCGGCCCAGTTGTCGTGATGATCTGACACAAAACAGCACAGGAATTGCTCCAATCCCTGATTGGAATGTTCAGCGGCCCCGCTCGTCTGGGGATGGTAGGCTGAGGAAAAGGACAACTGTATGCCCATTTGGTCACAAAATGCCCTCCAAAATCTGGATACAAATTGGCTCCCACGATCGGACACCAAAACTCTGGGTACTCCATGGAGCTGGAATACCTCTTTCGCAAATATGATGGCCAGCTCCTGAGAGGAAGGTAGGCCAGGAAGGGGAACAATGTGTACCATCTTAAAGAATCTATCAACCACCATCAGGATTAAGGAATACTTGTTAGACACCGGTAGCTCCCCCAGAAAATCAATCAAAACATGTGACCATGGACGATCACCATTGGGAACGGGCTGGAGCAACCCAACTGGAAGGTGTCTTGGGGATTTGACACAGGTGCACGTGGTACAAGCTGCCATGAAGGCTGCACAATCTGATCGCAAGGAAGGCCACCAAAACAACTGGGACAATGACCATACTAGCTGATCGCGAGCCACATGACCGGCTGCACGTGAGGCATGGTATGTCTCAAGTAATTGAGTACAGTCGGACTCAGCCACAAAACACTTGCCTACCGGTTTTTCCATATGAGCACTGGCCTGTACGCAAAGTAGCCAGTATACAGTCAGGGGGAATAATTGGCACCGGTTCTTCATCCTTCTCAAGCTCAGGACCGAATGGTCTGGACAGGGCATCAGCCCTGATATTCTTAGAGCCGGGTAGGTATGATACAATGAAGTTAAAGCGTGACAAGAACAATGCCCATCTGGCTTGTCGGGAGGAGAGTCTCTTGGCCTCCGATAGGTATGTAAAATTTTTGTGATCTGTCAAGATCAGCACAGGAGCCCTGGTACCTTCCAATAGATGTTGCCATTCCCGTAAGGCGAGAATGATTGCCAAGAGTTCTCTATCACCAATCTTGTAGAAGCTCTGAGCTTTGGACATTTTCTTCGAATAGAACCCACATGGCCTCAATATTTTCCCAGGACCATACTGCTGGGACAAGACTGCCCCTACCCCTGTATCTGAGGCATCAACCTCCAGGGTGAAAGGTAATGTAGGGTCTGGGTGGGACAGAACCGGAGCCTTCAAGAATGCGGATTTCAGAGTCTCAAACGCCTGCTCAGCTTCTACAGACCACCTAGGGAGGACACTCCTGTGTTTACTAATCCTAACAGATTTGCTACATTAAGTAATGATGTTGGGGATGCTGACACAGGAAGGTCTTTGCTGGAGAGGACTGTTCTCTCTAACAGCCGAGTGAACAGCCCCTCTAGCACGGATGGGATCCAGGACTCAGGCAGACCTAGACAGATGGTGGTGGTAGGGGATTCTATTATTAGGAAGACAGACAGGGTAATCTGTCGCCAAGATCGCCACAATCGTACAGTTTGCTGTCTCCCGGGAGCTCGGGTTCGACATGTGGCTGATCGGGTTGATAGATTGTTGGGAGGGGCTGGGCATGACCCGGCTGTCATGGTACATGTTGGTACTAGTGACAGTCAGTGGAAAATGGAGGTCCGTTAAGAATGATTTCAGGGACCTAGGATATAAGCTTAAGCAGAGGACCTCTAAGGTAGTATTTTCTGAAATTCTACCTGTGCCACGAGCTACATTAGAAAGGCAACGGGAGATTAGGGAGTTAAATGCGTGGATAAAGACTTGGTGTAAGCAGGAGGGGTTTGGGTTCCTAGAGCACTGGTCAGTCTTTTCCCTTGGGAGCAATCTTTATAGTAGTGATGGATTGCACCTTAGTGGAAGGGGGGCCACGGTGCTGGGTGATAGGATGGTTAGAAGGCTGGAGGAGACTTTAAACTAGAAAGGGGGGGGGAGGGAGCTGCAACACAGGCTGGGGAAGATAGTATAATTGAGGGAATGGGATTAGAGAAGGGTCATGGGGGTGGAGAGGGGGAATGGGCTAGTTCAGCTAATAGGGAGTTGCCATTGTTACAGCCTGATAAAAGACAAATACATCTGAAAAAGAATGAAATCTTTAAGAATGGCAAAAAGATAAAATGTATGCATGCAAATGCTCGCAGTCTGGCTGGTAAGATGGGGGAACTAGAAATGATTGCAGTACATGAGCAGTATGATCTGATTGGAGTGTCTGAAACCTGGTTAGATGATACGTATGACTTGGCAGTCAATCTAGAGGGTTATTCACTTTTTAGGAGGGACAGGGTTAATAAAAGGGGAGGAGGGGTATGCCTATATGTAAAGCAGGCCTTAAAACCTAGTTTAAGGGAAGATATAAATGAAGGGTCCAATGAAAAGGTAGAGGCCTTGTGGGTTGAAATACACACTGGGGGCACACATAATAAAAAGATATTGGTGGGGGTTTGCTACAAGCCACCTAATGTTGGGGAGTTGGAGGAAGCCCAGCTTTTACTGCAAATGGAAAAGGCTGCTAGGTCAGCAAAGGTAATTATAATGGGAGATTTCAACTACCCTGAAATTGACTGGAGCAATATGACTTCAGGCACAACAAAGGGAAATATTTTTCTAAGTATGATAAATGATAATTTTATGTCCCAACTAGTAGAGGAGCCAACTAGAAAAGAGGCCTTGCTTGACCTAGTGCTCTCAAACGATTCTGACATTGTAAACAGTGTGCAGGTAAGGGAACATTTGGGCAGCAGTGACCATAATATTGTATCCTTTGAAGTTTGTTATGAGAAACCCAATAGCAAGAGTTTAACCAAAACATTCAATTTCAAAAAGGCTAATTTTACAAAGTTAAAAGAAGCTTTAAAGGATATCCAGTGGGATGTAATTTTCAAAGATCAAAATGCACAAGAGTCATGGAATGTATTTAAAATGCTCTTGGGCAAATATACACGTCAATATATACCATTGGGGAATAAGCACAAGAGAAGTAAAGCAAAACCAATGTGGATTAATAATGTGGTTAGCAGGGAAATGAGAAATAAAAAGCAGGCTTTTAAGGTGTTTAAGTCAAATGGGTCAGATGCATCATTTAAAAAATATAAAGAATGTAATAAAATCTGTAAACAAGCAATTAAGCTAGCTAAAATAGAAAATGAGCGAAACATTGCAAACGAGAGCAAGAAAAACCCTAAACAATTCTACAAGTATATTAACAACAAAAAAGTTAAGGTTGATATTGGTCCTCTTAGGACTGAAACAGGTGAATTGATTAGTGAGGATAAAGCTATGGCTGAGACCCTAAATACGTTCTTTGCTTCAGTATATACAAAGGAAGCAGAAATGACAAGCTATGGGCAAACAGACAAAACCATGGAATTTCCTCCAACATCTACATGGCTTACTGAGGACAAGGTCCAAAAGAGACTGGAAAGGGTTATAGTGAATAAAGCGCCTGGACCGGACGGTATACACCCAAGGGTACTTAAGGAACTTAGTTCAGTAATAGCAAAACCATTATACTTAATATTTATTGATTCGCTTTCATCAGGCATAGTGCCCTGTGATTGGAGGAAAGCTGATCTAGTTCCATTGTTTAAAAAGGGAGCAAGATCCAAACCAGGAAATTATAGACCTGTGAGCTTGACTTCCATAGTGGGTAAGATACTAGAAGGGTTATTAACTGATTAGTATTCAGAACTATGTGAAGACAAACAATATCATTAGTAGGAATCAGCATGGTTTCATGAAGAACAGATCATGTCAGACTAATTTACTTGCATTTTATGAAAGAGTGAGTAGTAATTTGGACAGGGGAATTGCTGTTGATGTAGTATACTTGGATTTTGCAAAAGCCTTTGACACAGTGCCTCACAACAGGTTACTGCATAAATTAAAAGGCTTCGGTTTGGGTGGTGGTATCTGTACATGGATTGAGAACTGGTTAAATGATAGATGGCAGAGAGTTGTTGTAAATGGAACTTTTTCAAATTGGTCTAGGGTTATAAGTGGGGTACCGCAGGGTTCAGTCCTGGGCCCAATGCTTTTTAATTTGTTTATTAATGATCTAGAAGTGGGAATTGAAAGTAGCATCTCAATCTTTGCTGATGACACTAAGCTATGTAAGGAAATACATACAGAGCTCGATGTTTTTTCCCTACAGAAGGATTTAGATAAACTAAGTGAATGGGCAGAAAAGTGGCAGATGTCATTTAATGTAGATAAATGTAAGGTTATGCATTTGGGTTGTAGAAACAAACTTGCTACATATACTCTAAATGGGAAACAACTTGGGAAATCCTCATTAGAGAAAGATTTAGGTGTACTGATAGACAATAGTCTTCACAGCAGTGTGCAGAGTCACTCAGCTGCTGCAAGAGCAAATAGAGTACTAGCCTGCATAAAAAGAGGTGTAGAAGCAAGGGATGCTAATATTATCCTACCTCTGTATAAATCCTTGGTTAGGCCTCACCTAGAATATGGAGTACAATTTTGGGCGCCTGTTCTAAAAAAAGACATTACTGAACTGGAAAAGGTGCAGAGACGTGCAACAAAACTGATAAAGGGATTGGAGGATCTGAGTTACGAAGTGAGACTAGCCAAACTGGGTTTGTTTACATTAGAAAAGAGACGTCTAAGGGGTGATATGATTACCATTTACAAATACATTCAAGGCCAATACAAAGAACTAGCCAATGAATTATTTATGCAAAGAGCTGAGCTAAGAACAAGAGGTCATCCATTAAGACTTGAGGAAAGGCGCTTTCGACTAAAACACAGGCAGGGATTCTTTACAGTAAGGGCGGTAAGGCTATGGAATTCTTTGCCTCGGGATGCTGTGCTTGCAGATAATGTAACTGCATTCAAAAAAGCAATGGATGCCTATCTAGCACAGAACAATATTGACAGTTATGACAGATGGCTTCAAAGCAAATAGGATATTGAGCCGGGGAACTATTTGACACACTCACACACACACCTACATTGGAAATTGCTCCAGAGGGCTTTTTTGTTGCCTTCCTCTGGATCAACAGGGGTGTTATTGGCATGGGCTGGACTTGATGGACGCATGTCTTTTTTCAGCCTTATCTACTATGTTACTATGTTACTATGTTAGAGGCATTAGCCCCTTTGTGTGTGAGATCGGCCAAGGGTTTCACGATTCTGGAAAAGTCTCGGATAAACTTTCTATAATAATTTACAAAGCCCAGTAAACGTTGAATAGCTTTGAGCCCCGTAGAGCGTGGCCATTGCAAAACTCACAATAGTTTATCCTGGTCCATAGCAATGCATTCTTTGGAGATCACAAAACCCATAAACGGAACCACTAATCTGTGAAATTCACATTTTTCTAATTTGCAGTACAGTTTGTGTTCATGTAATCTCTGTAATACTGCAGCCACGTCCCTGCGGTGTTGTGCAATGTCGGAGGAGTGTATAAGTATATTGTCCAGATATACCACCACACAGGACTGCAACATATCACTCAGGATATCATTAACAAACTCCTGGAATACTGCTGGAGCATTACATAACCCAAAGGGCATGACAAGATACTCGTAGTGACCTGAACGAGTATTAAAAGAGGTTTTCCACTCATCACCAGCCTTGATCCTATTTAGATTATACGCTGCCCATAGGTCCAGTTTGGTGAAATTGTATGAGCTCTTCAAACGGTCAGACAGTTATGTGATGAGTGGAATGGGATAAGCATTTTTAGACATTAGCTTATTCAGGACCCGATAATTGATACATGGCCATAACTCGCCATTTTTCTTTTTCACGAAAAAGAAACTAGCCCCCGCGGGCGAGGATGACTTACGGATGATACCTCTTTCCAGAGCGTCCGCAATATAGTCCTCCATGGCCTTGTTCTCTTCGCAAGACAACAGATATGTACGGCCCTGAGGAAGCATGGTACCAGGCGTCAAAGTAATAGCACAGTCATATGCTATATGCTGTGGTAATGCGCTAGCCTCTCCTTTACTGAGCACATTGCTGAATGGTTGGTATTCAGTCGGCAAGGAAGGAGAGGTACACAACAGTTTGGTAGGTTGGAATATACAGTGCTCCATACAATAATCAGACAAAGCCATGGTCTCACAGGAATGGCAATCCATTCTGGGATTATGCGTGTGCAACCATGGAAACCCCAGAATGATTGCATGATGAGGAGACTGTATAATTTGGAAAAATTGTGTCTTCCTATGAAGTGCCCCAATCTGTAATGATAATGGTACCGTCTCCTGGGTAATATGTGCGGGTACTAGGGGTCTGCCATCGATGGCCTCGAAAGCCAACGGAGATGCCCTTTCGACCAGCAGAATCTTGTGCAACAGAGCGAATGACTTATCCATAAAGAATCCAGCCGCACCAAAATCAATCAAGGCAAGGGTTTCTACAGAGGTCTCTGCCCAGGAAACCACAACCCCCACCGTGGGTTTATGGTAATCAGTATCTGGGGACTGTTGTACCCCACCTAGGACCTGTCCCCTATGGATACTTAGGTGCGTGCTTTTCCCGGCCATACTGGACAAGTGTGCAAAAAGTGCCCAGCCTTTCCACATTATAAGCACAGACCTTGTCTGCGCCGGTAGGACCGTTCCTCCCTGGACAGTTTAGTAAACCCCAGCTGCATAGGTTCGCTGCCATCCTCCTTGTGACCAGGGGGAGTGGGTAGAGAAGGATACATGGGTGGGAGGTGTAATGGGAAAGTCGCTGCCTGCGGGCTTTCGCTGGGTGCGCTCCCTAATGCACGTATCAATCAGAATAGCAAGTTCAATTAACTTATCCAGATCTTCAGGTAAATCACGAGCTGACGTCTTGTCCTTGGTTCTATCGTCAAGCCCTTGTGAAAAGGCTGACACCAAGGCTTCGTTATTCCAGCCTACCTCTGCTGCCAACGTACGAAATTCTATAGCGCAGTCTGCTACCGTATGTGGGCCCTGCTGAATCTCCATCAATCGTTTGGCAGCAGAGGTGGCTCTTCCTGGGACTTCAAATACTCTACGAAAAGCAAGCAGAAACTTAGCAAAGTTCAGGTTTAGGTGTTTCCCACAGTGGGTTAGCCCAAGCCAGTGCCCTTCCGGTCAATAGGGATATCATGAACCCCACTTTGCTTCTGTCGCTCAGAAATGCATGTGATGCCAGTTCGAAAAAAATTTCTAGCTGATTTATAAACCCACGATAGTGTAGGTTCCCCATCGTATCTTAATGCTAATGGAGCGGTTGCGGACAACCCTTGATTCGTGGTTCCAAGTGCATGGGAATGTGTTCCCGGTGTCATAGCAGGGGGACCACTGGAGTTTGCACTGGTTTGTCAAGGTGTGCGGTACGTTCTAAGATGGTTTGTACGGCCAAGGATAACTGGTCCATATGTTGCTTGTGTAAATCCATCCTCCAATGGATATTCTGTGAATTACCCTCACAAGTACTGTCTGAGATCATGGCCCTTTCGTACTGTTACGGTTTTCAGACACTCAGACACGTATGGTTTAGTAAAACACAGTTTTATTAAGCAAAGAATAAGTACTGTAGTACATACAGAACAGTGGATAATATAAATGCAATACAGGTGACTGATAAAAGAACAGTAGTGTAGGCAAGTAAAGGTATCCACGGAATAACCCAGGATCTGGAATAGTACAGCAGCAGGGAGAATCTAGTCCTGAAACTGAGAACACCACTGGGAGGTAGCAGGAATGTATTAGGCCAAGTAGCCAATGTATTAGGCTAGTAGGCCCTGGTCATGAGGAGGAGTCCCCAACGCAGTCTCCCCGGAACTTTAGGGAGTAGACAAATCGGAAAAGGCAACAAGAGCCCTAGAACGCTAGGCATAGTAGAGAGACGAACAGTCTGCTTGGGAGGCAACAGGATCCCTAGTACGCTAGGGAGGTCAGCAAGACTGACTGGAACTGAGACAACAGAACACCTAGTACTCTAGGTGTGTAGCAATACTGACAGTAAGAGGCAAGGCAATCAGACCCCTAGTACGCTAAGTGGTAAAGCGATACTGACAGTAAGTGGCAAGGCAACCAGACCCCTAGTACGCTAGGTGGTAAAGAGATACTGGCAGTAAGTGGCAAGGCAACCGGACCCCTAGTACGCTAGGTGGAAAAGCGATACTGACAGTAAATGGCGAGGCAACTGAACCAACTGAAGGGACTAAGGCAACCAGCTTGTGACCAGAGTCACTAACCCATGCACTAGCCCAAGGTAGGGCAATGGACGCTTTGACTCTTACTATACGCAGTGATTCAGTTACCGCACCGGTCGGGTGCTATTGGGCGATTCCATCAGCTCTTGCAGTGTACAGAGTTCCGTTACCGCACCGGACAGGTGCTATCGGCTCTGGTTCCATCAGCTCCTGCAGTGTACAGTATTTCCATTACCGCAGCGGTCGGGTGCTATTGGCTCTTACACCTCAGCTCTTGCAGTGTCTGTGTCTCCGTTAACGCACCGGTTGGGTGCTACTGGCTCTAGTCACTCAGCTCTTGCAGTGTACATTGTCTCCGTTACTGCACCGGTCGGGTGCTCACGGCTCAAGGTAGTGCTAGCTCTTGCAGAGTATTGTGGCCTCCTTTTCCTGCTCAGTACAGGGAGCAGTCTCAATCCTGCCTCACTGACTAGGCGCTTCCACATCTCGCACCACAGTCTCCTGCTACCTTTACCATCTACTGGGCGTTGTCAAACACACCACAACAGAGACTGATTACTTTCCATGAACTTTGACCCTTGTTGTGCTGGAATTGCCTGATTATGGCTGTCCTGTGACAGTATCTGTTCTTATGTCTGTATACTGGGCCTGAGAGGGCATATGTACATATTATTATTTACCTGTCATACTATACTAGTCTGTAGTGGGCAGTCTTCCTTGTCTATTAATAAAATTCTAACCTACTGGGTCTGAGTGTCTTACAAAACCGTTACAGTACGAAAGGGCCATGACCTCAGACAGTAAAGGTGAAGGTAATACACAGAACATCCATTGGAGGATGGATGTGTATGAGCAGATCCTGGACCAGTTGGCACTGGCCTTGCAGACTTTACTTGAGCGTATGGTACACCTTGACAAACCTAATCAGAATCCGGTGGTCCCCCCAGTCTTGACACCGGACAATCATTCCATGGGTCCTACTGCACCAACCAGAGGGTTAACGGCGGCGGCGCCGTTACCATTAAGATATGATGGCGAACCTACCCTATGCAGGGGGTTTATTAATCAATTAGAGATATTCCTGGAACTAACGCCTCATGCCTTTCCTAACGACAGGAGCAAGGTTGGGTTCATGATATCCTTGTTAACAGGGCAAAGCCCTGGCATGGGCTAACCCTCTGTGGGATAATGCCAAACCCTGCACTAAGAATTTCAGTGAGTTCGTACGAAAGTTCCGGAGAGTGTTTGAGGTTCCTGGTAGAGCCGCCTCTGCTGCCAAAAGATTGATGGCGATACAACAGGGCGATCGTACCGTGGGCGATTATGCCATAGAATTTCGGACATTGGCAGCAGAGGTGGGATGGAATAATGAGGTGTTAGTGGCAGCGTTTGCCCAGAGGTTGACTGACCTCATCAAAGATGAAATAGCTGCCAGAGATGTACCCAGTGACTTGGACGAATACATTGATTACGTCATGCTAATTGACTCCCGTATTCGTGAAAGACGCCTGGCTAAAGATCGAAGGGCGAGATCCAGAAGCTATGGGCATGGCAGCCTTTTGAACCCACCCTCGCCTCCCATTCCTCCTGACCGGTCACCCAAGCCTGGTGAATCAATGCAGCTCGGTTTCACCAGACTCATGAAGGAGGAACGGGCGCACCGCAAAAGGCAGGGTTTATGCTTATACTGTGGCAAAGCTGGGTACTTATTACGCACTTGTCCAGTACGGCCTGGAAACTAACACATCTAGCGTACCTTGGGGGACAGGCCCTAGGTGGTGTACAGCAGTCCCTTAATCCAAGTACACAGAAACCCACCATCCAGGTGGTATTTTCCTGGGCTGATCAGCTTGTGGAAGTGTTGGCCCTGGTAGATTCTGGCGCAGCCGGTTACTTCATGGATAGTTCATTTGCCGAATTGCACAAAATTCCTTTGGTCAAGAGGGACACCCCCTTAGCCATTGAAGCCATTGACGGTAGACCTTTGGAACCTGCATTAATCACTATGGAAACTATTCCTATTACTATGTATATTGGGGCTCTCCACAAGGAGGAATTACGTTTCCAGATAATTCATTCCCCTCATCATGCGGTCATTCTGGGGTTCCCATGGCTGCACTTACATAATTCCCAGTTTGATTGGCATAGATGTGAGATCAGATCATGGTCTGAGTACTGTATGACGCACTGTTGCACCCTGTCAAGATTTTATGTACCTCTCCCTCCGTGCCAGCTGAGTACCATGAATTCAGTGACGTATTCAGTAAGGGAGGGGCTAGCGCATTGCCTCAACACAGGCCATATGATTGCGCTGTTGATTTGCCTCCGGGCGTGGTGCCTCCCAGGGGTCGCATGTACCTATTGTCGTGCGATGAGACTAAGGCTATGGATGAGTACATTGAAGACACCCTCAAAAGAGGGATCATACGCAAGTCTACTTCTCCGGCTGGGGCCTGTTTCTTTTTTGTAAAAAAGAAAAGTGGCGAACTAAGACTGTGTATTGATTACCATGGACTGAATAAACTCATGTCTAAGAATGCCTACCCCATACCACTTATTACTGAGCTATTTGACAGGTTGAAAGGCTCTTCTATCGTGACAAAACTCGATCTACGGGCCGCCTATAACCTGATCAGAATTAAGGCTGGGGATGAGTGGAAAACGGCATTTAATACTAGGTCTGGGCATTATGAATACCTAGTAATGCCATTTGGCCTCTGTAACGCACCTGCGGTATTTCAAGAGTTTATCAACGACATCCTTCGTGACATGCTTCAGTCTTGTGTGGTCGTATACCTCGATGATATACTAATACATTCTGCTAACCTAACCCAGAACATCAAGGATGTGTCCGAGGTCTTGCTTCGCTTACGCAAGAATAAATTATTTTGTAAATTAGAAAAATGCGAGTTTTGCAGGTGCAAAGTGCCCTTCCTAGGGTTCGTGATCTCTAAAGATGGCATTGCCATGGACCAGGAGAAACTTGCAGCAGTCTTACAGTGGCCACGTCCCAAAGGGTTAAGTTATCCAACGCTTTTTGGGCTTTGCCAATTATTATAGAAAATTTATCCAGAGCTTTTCTACGATTGTGAAACCTCTGTCTGACCTCACGCACAAGGGCGCTAATCTCTCTCAATGGTCCGAGGCAGCTGAAAACGCTTTTGAGACATTGAAGTCTGCTTTTGCATCTGCGCCTGTACTGTCCCACCCCAATCCTGCCTTGCCATTTACCTTGGAAGTCAATGCCTCTGAAGTCAGGGTAGGGGCAGTACTTTTCCAGCACCCAGTTGGGGTGGCACCCTGAGACCTTGTGGGTTCTTTTCCAAAAAACTCTCTAGTGCCCAAAGCCATTATGAAATTGGTGACAGAGAACTCTTGGCCATTATTCTCGCATTGAAAGAATGGTGTCACCTTCTGGATGGCACCAGAACCCCGGTGTTATTTCTAACTGACCATAAGAACTTGACCTATCTCTCAGAAGCGAAAAGGCTGTCCTCCCGCCAGGCTAGATGGGCACTGTTTCTTTCCCGATTTAATTTTGTAGTGTCATATCTAGAACTCAAAGAACGTTGGGGCAGATGCCCTGTCCAGACAATTTGGGCCAGAAATTGAGAGGGATGAAGAACCCGTACCTATTATTCAGCCAGATCGTATCCTGGCTACTGTACGTACCAGTATCACTTCACCACTGGGGGAGGAGATTTTGGCATCTCAGGTGAGGGCACCCCCAGAAACCCCAGCTGGCAAGTGTTTTGTGGATGAGCCATTTCGTACCTGTCTGCTTGAGACATATCACTCATCTAAGGCTGCTGGGCACATTGGGAGGGATCAATTAATATGGTCCCTCTCACAAGTATTTTGGTGGCCCTACCTTAGAGCCGATTGCTCCGCATTTGCTGCAGCCTGTACCACCTGTGCTCGTGCCAAGACCCCCAGACACCTCCCAGTGGGCCTACTCCAACCTGTGCCTAATGGCGAACGCCCATGGTCTCACATATCCATTGATTTCCTGGGAGAATTGCCAGTGTCTAGGGGGTATACATTTATCCTTATGGTGGTCAACAGGTTTTCCAAGATGGCTCATTTCGTGCCCCTCTCTGGCCTTCCGTTGGCCCAGGAATTGGCAGTAGTTTTTGCCAGAGAAGTGTTCCGTTTGCATGGTGTCCCCAGAGTGGTGGTGTCTGACCGAGGGAGCCAGTTCGTGTCCAGATTCTGGAGGGCATTCTGTGGCCAGATGGGCACCCAATTGTCCTTTTCCTCCGCCTACCATCCCCAGACCAATGGGGCCGCTGAGCGTGCCAATCAGGGACTGGAGCAGTTCCTGCGCTGCTTTGTGACCAATCATCATGACAGTTGGGCTGACCTGTTGCCGTGGGTAGAATTCACCAGGAACTGTGCAGTTAATTCATCGTCCGGGAGCTCCCCGTTCCTCATCAATTACGGGTTTCAGCCGTGCCTGCTCCTGGTCTCATTTCAGTCGCAGCAGATTCCAGCTCTGGACGAGCATATTGAACAGCTTCGCTCCACTTGGGCACAGGTTCAGATGACCCTCAGTCAGTCATTCCAACGACATCAGCGGCATGCCAATCGTAGACGGCTGCCAGCGGTCTCCTTCCAGGTTGGGGACAAGGTATGGCTTTCCTCCAGAAATCTTAATTTGCAAGTGCCATCCAATAAGTTGGCTCCCCGGTTCATTGGCCCGTTCAAAGTAATCCGCAAAGTTAATCCTGTCTCGTATGCACTGGAACTCCCTGCATCTATGCGCATACATAATGTGTTCCATGTGTCCCTATTGAAACCTTTGGTATGCAACCACTACACTACCACTCCAGTGGTTCCTGGGCCAGTGGACATTCAAGGCCAAGACGAGTACGAAGTCCAGAGTATTACTGATTCAAGGAAGTTTAGAGGGAAATTGCAATATTTGGTCCATTGGAAGGGCTATGGTCCGGAGGAGCGTTCTTGGGTCGATCAAAAGGACCTTCATGCCCCTAGATTGTTGCGCAATTTCCACTCTAAATATCCCCAGAAACCAAGACCCTCTGCCAGGAGAGGGGGTCTTTGAGAGGGGGGGTACTATCACGGTTCCCATGATCTGTCTGTCACTCTTTGTTGTGGTGCGCTCCCATTGGCTGAGTCTTGTTTGGCCCGCCCAGTATGGCCTTCATATACCGGGCCTCTGGCACCTGTCAGGTGCCCTTTCATGGTGTTCCTGTACCAGTGCTACTGTGTTGCTGTGTTCCTGCATTCCTGTGTACCGACTTGGCCCGTCTGACTGCTCTCTTTGGTTGCTGCTCCGTGATTCGACCCGGCCTGGCTGACGTTCCTGCTCCTTGATCTGACCCAGCTTGTCTGACGTTCCTGCTCTGTGATTTCACCTGGCCTGACTGATGTTCCTGCTCCGTGACCTGACCCGGCTATTCTGATTTTCCTGCGTAGAGTTCCAGCCTGTGATCCTGATCCTGTGTCACTTGGGCGACATTCTGACCTTCCGCTGTTGCTGTTCATTGCAGACTGAGTATTGTCCTCCGATACACTGAGCCTTACGATTAACTCTTGCAGAGCACTGTTGCCTCCGTTACATTGAGCCTTCCGTTAACACTTGCAGAGAACTGTTGTCTCCGTTATGCTGAGCCTTCCGTTAACACTTGCAGAGCACTGTTGCCTCTGTTACATTGAGCCTTCCGTTAACACTTGCAGAGCACTGTTGCCTCTGTTACACTGTGCCATCCGTTGACACTTGCAGAGCATTGTAGCTTCCGTTACACCGAGCCTTCTGTTAACACTTGCTGAGCATTGTGGCCTCCGTTAACACTGCGCTTCCGCTTGACTCTTACTATATGCAGTGATTCAGTTACCGCACCGGTCGGGTGCTATTGGGCGATTCCATTAGCTCTTGCAGTGTACAGAGTTCCGTTACCGCACCGGACGGGTGCTATCGGCTCTGGTTCCATCAGCTCCTGCAGTGTACAGTATTTCCATTACCGCACCGGTCGGGTGCTATTGGCTCTTACACCTCAGCTCTTGCAGTGTCTGTGTCTCCGTTAACGCACCGGTTGGGTGCTACTGGCTCTAGTCACTCAGCTCTTGCAGTGTACATTGTCTCCGTTACCGCACCGGTCGACTGCTCATGGCTCAAGGTAGTGCTAGCTCTTGCAGAGTATTGTGGCCTCCTTTTCCTGCCCAGTACAGGGAGTAGTCTCAATCCTGCCTCACTGACTAGGCGCTTCCACATCTCGCACCACAGTCTCCTGCTACCTTTACCATCTACTGGGCGTTGTCAAACACACCACAACAGAGACTGATTACTTTCCATGAACTTTAACCCTTGTTGTGCTGGAATTGCCTGATTATGGCTGTCCTGTGACAGTATCTGTTCTTATGTCTGTATACTGGGCCTGAGAGGGCATATGTACATATTATTATTTACCTGTCATACTATACTAGTCTGTAGTGGGCAGTCTTCCTTGTCTTTTAATAAAACTGTGTTTTATTCTAACCTACTGGGTCTGAGTGTCTTACAAAACCGTTACAGTTAGTCAGCCAAGCCGGGTCGGTACACAGAGAAGGATAGTCAGCCAAGCCGGGTAAGTACACAGAGCAGTATAGTCAGCCAAGCCGGGTCACAACGGAAGTCAGGTACTGGTGATCGAACAGGAACGTAGTCAGTCTAGCTGGGTCATACACAGGATACCAGGAACCACAGGAACAAACGCTAGATACTGGTACACCACGAAAGGGTGCCGCCATAATGACAGCGCCAGGAATATAAAGGCAATCGATAGGAGGAGTCAGTGTTGATCACCAATAAGAATGCAGTATGGAAACAACCAGGAAGTAGCAATGTCGCAACCAGAGGAATCACGGGCACTGTGATACGTATACAGTAGTTTAACTGACAATATTTAATACTACGCTATTTTTCTCTGTTTTGTCTTTGTTTGCGGCTATATTCATGAAGTGATATATATACATTGACATTACTCAGTATGTATCATCCTGATTGAAATACCATCTTCATCCATCCTTGTATCCATATATCCATTTGCATTGGGAACAATCAGTTCAATTAATCTGCATTAACATTCCACTGACATGATCATCTCCATTAAACATCCACTGACATTATAATTTTCCAAACTCAGCATTATATTTATATTACATTTTTTTCTATATTTATTGGATTATTATCAAGGTGCCCGTGCTATGCTGGTGACATTCTGTCAGTTTTACTTCCTGCTGACTCTTATTGGTTGAAGTGGCTTTGTCCCACCCAGTATTTGTCCTTAAATACTGGGCCTTGTCACTTCTCTGGTGCCCTTTTGTGGTGTTTCCGTTACCAGCGCTTGTTCCAGTTTCTCGTGTGATCTCTGTGTATGACCCGGACTGCCTGACTACTCTGCTATATCCGTTCCTGCTTTGTGTACCAACCCGGACTGCCTGACTACTCTGCTATCTAGTTCCTACTCTGTGTACCGACCCGGCCCGGCTGACGTTCCTGCTCTGTGTACTGACTCGGATTGGCTGACGTTCCTGCTCTGTCTACCAACCCGGCCTGGCTGACATTCCTGCTCTCTGTACCGACTCGGATTGGCTGACGTTCCTGCTCTGTGTACCGGCCCGGTTGGGGCTCCATTGTCAGTGTATCAGGGCCTGTCTGCGACCCCATCCGGTACTCGGTTTGGGACTGTCATCCGGGTTCCTCTCTGTCTCTGGACAGAGTCACTGTTGCCTCATTATCATTCCAGCAGTCTAGTCTCGGTAAACAGTCAGTGTTGCACGGGTGACACTCCAGTGTGATTCATCCATCTGTGCACCACGGTACACTTGACCCTTTTTCCTGCCACAAGCTGAGGTTAGTCTTACTCTGGGCACCTCAGGCTGTTCTCTATATTGGGCAATCGATATTGGCCTGAGCGGTCATTAACCCCTTCGGGGAAGGTGCCATCTTCTACCGGATTTCAATCACCATAGTCTCCGTTGGGTGCCCTTCCGGGCATACAGTCACAGTCCTTCATTACTGCTACGGCAGTCCACAAGCTTTCCTGGGCCTCCGTTTACTCCTGTGGCATTACTCGCTATTTGTTCACTCTCTACAGAGTGAGAGTCTTGAGAGTCTCGCGCTATTAGGGCCTGTTAGTCTTCCTGGCCTAATAGTAACCCATTCACTGCTGCCTCGTCTGAGTATCACACAAACTTTACCTGAACTGTGTCAGTATATTATTGTTGTTGAGTTGTACATATACTGGACCCGTGTGGGTATTTATTACTGTAACCTGTCCTGTGTCAGTACTATATTGTGTATATATATTACTGGACCCGTGAGGGTTATTGTTATTCTGAGTTGGTTCAATAAAACTGTGTTTTACCTAACCTACTGTGTCTGAGTGTCAAATAAAACAGTTACAATTATTGAGCCTATTTTCAGTCTACTTTATTGCTTTTAAAATGTTTGTCATTCATTATTAGTATTTATTTTCTGCTCTCACTTAGTGTACAGCTATATTTCTTAGATGTACCTATTTTGTGTATTTTTATTGCATTTTCAGGCTGCTATTTGCATGGTTATACATATAGGAGGTTATAAGGTTAATAGACATATTACCACTATGATATCTAGAGACTGTCTCCACTGCATAGCTTTCTCCTTTGTATCTTATTGGCCTAGTATACAGTCCTCATTTGCCCAGGGCACTTTGTGTAGTCTGTCATTTGAACTGTAACACAGTAACAAAGTTGATGAAGCTGAAAAGATATGCAACCATCAAGTCCAGCCCATGCCAAATTACCCGTTGATCCAGAAGACAAGAAAAAAAAAAATTAAAGCCATGTCTAATTAAGGCCCCCGTGGGTAAAAAAATTCCTTCCTGACTCAAGATTGTTCCCTGGATCAAAAACATAAATGCTTTGAAGCCAAATGTCATAATTCTCAATATTATGTTGTGCTAGATAGGTATCCATTACTTTTTTGAAAGCAGTTACAATATCTACAAGTAAAACACCAAAGAATAGCGATGTGCTCTATAGGAATACAGTCAAGGGGGAACAAACAACAGCAAGAAAAATATCCCAATATTAGAATAAAAAGTTCACAAGGATACTAAAAGTAAACACTTAAATAATTCTTATTTTCTCTTGAGTTTGCAGATTCTTCGGTGGTGCTTACAGTATCCCCAATGCAACCAAGCTCTACAGAAGAAAATGGAGACAGAAGAGCGCCAAAAAATCCTTTAAGAGTAGTATCTGTATATGTACAAACAAAAAGATGTAAAAGATCTGTTGTGCTTGTACTCACTAGAACCAAATGTTGCAAGCACCTTATATCTGATATACATGAACCAGTCCTCCGGTAAAATCTTTCAAACCCGTGCCTTTCGGGGTCAGATCAGGTCACACTTCCTTGTGATGCCTTCAGTCGTCTTGCTTCGATGGATATCACTGGTCCTCACAGAAAATAAGTACAAACACGCCAGGCAAAAGAGCCCTCTAAGGGTAACACTGTTATAAACAAAGAATCAGCGTGCATATATGTTCCCTGCTTACCAAATGAGACAGATAGATGTGCATCTAGTGAACCCAAGGAATGCAGCAAGATGACGAAATATGTAGATAGGAAATACAAAATTTATTTAAAAGTAATAGTTAAAATATAACAAATAAGTAAAAATGGTTTCCTTTACTACAGCGTATCCTACGTGTTTCGTAAGAGGTTCTTTCACTTCCTCAGGGAAAGCATCATATGGAGCATAAAACAACAGTTCTTCGAGGCGCATACAGTCTGGGCTGGATGCATGAAGGAGAGGAATGGAAGACAGTGTTTAACACCAGATTCAGGCATTACGAGTACAATGTGATTGGTCTTCATAATGCCCCTGCCATCTTCCAGGCATTCGTTAACTATATCTTTAGGGACCTGCTCCTTTCTTCAGTTATCGTATATATCTCGATGATATACTAATTTTCTCCAAAACCTGAGCATCTCTTTCACATTATGACAGTGTTAGAACGCCTGGGAACCAACTGTTTATATGCTAAATTGGAGAAATATGCCTTGACCAGACCTCTTACCTTTTCTAGATTACGTCAGCTCACCCTCTCCTGATGGATCCAGCCAAGGTAGCAGCCCCTAAGGAGTGGCCAGTACCCTGTACCTTGAAAACTGTACAGAAATTTGTAGGTTCCTCTAATTACTACTGGAAATTCCTCAGGTGCTTTTTCCAAATCATCCAACCTATAATTTCTCTCACCCAGAAGGGATCTGATCCTGGTTCCTGGCCTCCCCTGGCTATCGCTGTGTTTATGGCACTCAAGACTGCATTCAGTTTTGCACCAGTGGTCTGCTATCCTGACCCATTACACCCCTTCACTATGGAGAATGATGCCTCTGAAGTCATGGCCGAAGCTGTGTTGTCTCAGCTTTGCCCCTTTACCTGGAAGCTCCAACCGTGTTCATTCTTTGAGCTTAACTATGATACTGAGAACCATGAATTGTTGTCAATTAAACTGGCCCTTGAGGAGTGGCATTACTTGTTGGAAGGGTCCTCCCATACTTTGTCCATCCTCACAGAACATCAGAACCTGGCATACCTGGCTTTGGCCAAGAGACTCCACTCCCGGAAGGCTCATTGCAAAAACACCAAGGCTGACGCCTTGTACCAGCACTGTGACCCCATTTCATCTACATCTACCACTCTTATACTATCATTCCTGCTACTGCTGTCCACTAACACCATTTGGGCTATAAGCGCAGCCCAACATCTTGCTCCTTCTGACAGTCCCTCTACTATGGGGACCTATTTAGTCATTCCAGCATGGCTCCGCATTGAGATTCTCCAGTGGGCACACCTTTCTTCATGTGCAGGACACCCAGGCATGAACTGCACCCATGAGCGACTATCTCACTATTTCTGATCTGTGATAGTGTGGCTTCTTATGTCCGGTGTTCACCCAGATGAAGACCTTTGAATTTTCTACCGGTACCTACTTTGCCGTGGACCCAGATAGGCATGAACTTTATCGTGGACCTGCCCCTGTCCGCTGGTCTGGTATGAGCTTCATCTGATTGGTTACCCTCTAGACTTGTGCAAATTGGTTTGGCCGATTTCAAAATTTGGACGTGTAAGGGTCATTCTGTGTCATTGGGGACATCGAAAAGGAAAAAAATGTAGTTGAACCAGGAATTGTTGTCAATTAAACTGGCCCTAGAGGAGTGGCATTACTTGTTGGAAGGGTCCTCCCATACTGTGTCCATCCTCACAGACCACCAGAACCTGGCATACATGGCTTTGGCCAAGAGACTAAAGTCCCTGAAGGCTCGTTGGTCATTTTTCTCATGGTTTAATTTCAGGATCTCCTGTATTCCGGGTAGCAAAAACACCAAGGCTGATGCCTTGTACCAGCTCTGTGACCCCGTTTTATACTATCATTCCTGTCACTTGTATTTTGGCAGTGCTGTCCACTAACACCCTTTGGGCTATAAAAGCAGCCTGTAACGGAAGCTGGGAAGGGACCGCGTCACCTTCCGCCGTCGTTCCTGGGTCTCTCCTTCTCGACGCAGATAAGCGCCGTCAGGTGCACCAGTTGGAGTATGGACAGTCACTGGAAACAGTCACAGGGTCACTAGAAGCAGGGAAGCAGGGAAGAGTCCACGTCGCCGCCTGACAGCATAAGAAGTTGGGACGCAGGAAGCTGGCAGCAGGCGGTCGGCGATTCAGGATACTTGGCGCAGATGGGTATCAGAGTGGATACTTTAGACCATAAGCAATACAAGACTCCAGGACTCCTTGTTCACTCCAAAACAGAACTCATTTTATTGTCACAAACCACAGATATTTATATACAGTACAGTACATTGGATCACATGGGGAACCTGATACAATAGGGAACTTGATTAAATCAAACACATCAGACAAAAGGCAAGGGCTGACACAATGAGAGCATTCACAGAGGTAATCAACTCACAACATATAATACAAAGGGCTAGCAACAGAGTTTCAGGCTATACAATAGGTGACTCACAGACTGAGGGGTGTGAATGGATTAACACACACAGCAGGGGGGTCTCAGGACAGTTCTCACTCCAAGGACTTGAGTGGCCAGAATATTCATTTCCTTAACAATGGCCAGGGGTTGAATAATTAAGCAAAAGGCTTGGAAGTCTGCAATACATAATGAAATAATTAACCCCTCACTGCCTATTCCCTTGGAGTAAACCCTCAACATACTACATACAATAACTAAAACGTTCGCCATACATTAAACATACTATGTGATCCAAAGTCTATGAATTTAAGTCTCTTAGGGAATAGCTGGCCAGTTTATACGCCAAGGCACAGCACAGAGTCCAAACAGTAATAAATGTCCATAGTCTTTGAATAAATAGTTTGAGGTCCAGACAAGGGCTCAGTAACGGGTAGGATCCGTTACATTTCTCCCCCTTTTTGTACCAAGCCAGCGGGGACAGTAGTAAACGCTGACTTGGAGCTGTAGGAGACCATTGAGGTTGTGAGCCACTTGTCTGGACCTCAAACTATTTATTCAAAGACTATGGACATTTATTACTGTTTGGACTCTGTGCTGTGCCTTGGCGTATAAACTGGCCAGCTATTCCCTAAGAGACTTAAATTCATAGACTTTGGATCACATAGTATGTTTAATGTATGGCGAACGTTTTAGTTATTGTATGTAGTATGTTGAGGGTTTACTCCAAGGGAATAGGCAGTGAGGGGTTAATTATTTCATTATGTATTGCAGACTTCCAAGCCTTTTGCTTAATTATTCAACCCCTGGCCATTGTTAAGGAAATGAATATTCTGGCCACTCAAGTCCTTGGAGTGAGAACTGTCCTGAGACCCCCCTGCTGTGTGTGTTAATCCATTCACACCCCTCAGTCTGTGAGTCACCTATTGTATAGCCTGAAACTCTGTTGCTAGCCCTTTGTATTATATGTTGTGAGTTGATTACCTCTGTGAATGCTCTCATTGTGTCAGCCCTTGCCTTTTGTCTGATGTGTTTGATTTAATCAAGTTCCCTATTGTATCAGGTTCCCCATGTGATCCAATGTACTGTACTGTATATAAATATCTGTGGTTTGTGACAATAAAATGAGTTCTGTTTTGGAGTGAACAAGGAGTCCTGGAGTCTTGTATTGCTTATGGTCTAAAGTATCCACTCTGATACCCATCTGCGCCAAGTATCCTGAATCGCCGACCGCCTGCTGCCAGCTTCCTGCGTCCCAACTTCTTATGCTGTCAGGCGGCGACGTGGACTCTTCCCTGCTTCCCTGCTTCCAGTGACCCTGTGACTGTTTCCAGTGACTGTCCATACTCCAACTGGTGCACCTGACGGCGCTTATCTGCGTCGAGAAGGAGAGACCCAGGAACGACGGCGGAAGGTGACGCGGTCCCTTCCCAGCTTCCGTTACATTGGTGGCATAGCGGTGGGATTTCTCCTTCATATCGGGTGCAGCAATTGAGACATGGCAGACGAAGCAGTGCTGGCAGACACTCTTGGAGCATATGAGGATCGCTACAGCGCCATCCGAATACAGTGGTGGACCCGGCTGGGCGATGTTATCTATGACTTCGTTCCAGAGTTGGATGCGTGCATTACAGAGGAGCTCAGAGTACAGGAGGAGTACTGGGACTTTGTTAAATACCTGGACCAGGAATATGGATCACATGGGGAACCTGATACAATAGGGAACTTGATTAAATCAAACACATCAGACAAAAGGCAAGGGCTGACACAATGAGAGCATTCACAGAGGTAATCAACTCACAACATATAATACAAAGGGCTAGCAACAGAGTTTCAGGCTATACAATAGGTGACTCACAGACTGAGGGGTGTGAATGGATTAACACACACAGCAGGGGGGTCTCAGGACAGTTCTCACTCCAAGGACTTGAGTGGCCAGAATATTCATTTCCTTAACAATGGCCAGGGGTTGAATAATTAAGCAAAAGGCTTGGAAGTCTGCAATACATAATGAAATAATTAACCCCTCACTGCCTATTCCCTTGGAGTAAACCCTCAACATACTACATACAATAACTAAAACGTTCGCCATACATTAAACATACTATGTGATCCAAAGTCTATGAATTTAAGTCTCTTAGGGAATAGCTGGCCAGTTTATACGCCAAGGCACAGCACAGAGTCCAAACAGTAATAAATGTCCATAGTCTTTGAATAAATAGTTTGAGGTCCAGACAAGGGCTCAGTAACGGGTAGGATCCGTTACACAGCCAAACATCTAGCTCCTTCTGACAGTCCCTCTGCTATGGGGACCTATTTAGTTATTCCAGCACAGCTCCACATTGAGATTCTCCAGTGGGCACACCTTTCTTCCTGAGCGGGACACCCAGGCATGAACTGCACCAATGAGCGACTATCTCACTATTTCTGGTCTGTGATTTTGTGGCTTCTTGTGTCTGGTGTACACCCAGATGAAGACCTTTGAATCTTCTATCGGTACCTACTTTGCCGTGGACCCAGATAGGCATGGACTTTATTGTGGACCTGCCCCTGTCCGCTGGTCTGGTATGAGCTTCATCTGATTGGTTCTCGAAGCAGGGGCACTTTATTCCCCTCCCTAAGTTGCCTACCTCCTCATTGGGGGTTGCAGTTTACCTCTAGGTTTTGGAAGGCAGTTTGTGCTCGCCTTGGGATTCAGCTCCGGTTCTCGTCTAGTTACCACCTTCAAACCAAAGGCCAGACTAAGCGCATGAATCAGTCCCTGGAACTGTACCTACAGACCTACTGCAACCACAGACAAGACGATTGGGTTACCCTCAAGACTTGTGTGAATCGGTTTGGCCGATTTCGGAATTCAGACGTATAAGGGTCATTCGGTGTCACTGGGGCCATCCGAAAGGAAAAAAATTGTTATTTTTTTTAAAACAGAATCCAAACATCCCTGGTCTGAAATGTCGTCGAAAATTTTGGAAATTCAGCGATGACTAGCTGAGCTCACGATACTTTCCTTCCCTCTCTAGTTCAATTAGCTTCTTCATTTCATGATGGGGGTTGGACTAATGACACGTCAAACACCCAGACAGCCTGCATTTCCTGTTAGTCTGTTGTTGGAGCTCAGAGAGAGCAGAAGGAGATAGTGTTCACTTGTTGTGTGGGCAGGCAGGTAGCATAGGCAGGTAGGCAGCATTAGCACCTTATTGCCACTGCAAGGGAGAGTCATCTTTGTTCCTGTGCAAAATATAAAAAATAATAGGAATTTGTTTTAATAGTTTTCAGAGTAACACAGCCAGTCTCACAGTTAGGTAGGCAGGCCTAATAACTTATTGCCACCACAAGGGAGATTAGTTTTTTTAAAGTATGTTAAAATTTGGCCGAATAATTCGGACTATTGTCGAATTTCCTCCGAGTTGAACAGGCCTGGTCCAAAATGTGGATCATTGTTTGACCCTGTGGATCACTCTGTTGTCGGCTCAGATGCGTCAGAAAGATGCTGCTGATTGGCAACATTCCCACGCGCTTCTTTTCACCTCAGGAGATAAAGTGTGGTTATCCACACGGAACATTTGGCTTCATCAGCCTTCTGTTAAATTGGGACCCGGATTTCTTGGCCCATTTCGGGTTTTGACATTTTGCCATGCTTATGCCCCTTCGTGTACCATTTGGAACTTCGGCGGGTTCACCAAGTGTTCCATGTCTTTCGGCTGAAGCCATGGGTGCCATCCCGCTTTCCACACCCCCAGAACTCTCCTCCAGCACCTGTCTCCATCCAGAGGTAGGACGAATACATCATCAGTGATGTTCTGAATTCCTGGCGGGTTTGTGGGTGGTTGCAATACTTGGTAAACTGGAAAGGCTATAGACCCGAGGAACGATCGTGGGTTCCTGTACGCGATGTGCATGCACCAACCTTGCTCTGTCACTTTTAATCTTCGGTTTCCCACCAAACCACAATGACGTCCTCCAGTGGTGGCCGTTGGGAAAGGTATAATGTAATGACTCGCTTACTTGCAGTTGAGGTCCTTTCCTTGTTAGCATTTCTTCTGACGTCCTGCTGGTGCCTCCTTTCCCCAGCATCCTCTTCGTAGTGCAGGCCCCCGCCTCCTGCTGGCTATTATGTGTGCCCTGTTGTCTTCTGGCTCCCCTGCTTCCAGATCCAGGGTATTTAGGGCTAGGATGCACAGTAAGTGACTAGTTAGTATATACATCCCTTGTGTCCTGTCTGTTCCTCTGAGTTCTCCTGTGTTGACTTGGCTGGCCCTCTGATCTCTCTCCTGCCTGCTGATTTTGGTGCTGCACTGCTGGCATTCTGTGTATGACCCGGCTCTCTGTGACTATGCTCCTGCATGCTGGTTTGGTACTGCTCTGCTGACTCCTGTTATCACGGTGCCCGTGATTGGTGCTGTTCAGTGTCATTCACTTGCTGAGTATCATGATTGGCTGTTTGTGATTAGCCCTCATCACACAGCCTTTTTAAACCCAGGCTGAGCACTTCTAGGTTGCCCTTTCGTGGTGTTTCTGACTTCACTCTGCCTGACCTGCTTGTCAGGCTTCTGGGCCTGTTCCTGCTGTTCCTGTGTTCCAGTGTTCCTGTATGCTAGTGTTCCTGTGTTCCAGAGTTCCAGTGTTCCTGTGTTCCAGCACCTCACGGGTTAATCTTACTGAGTTCCAGTGTTTCTGTGTTCCAGCACCTCGCGGGTTAATCTTACTGAGTTCCTGAATCTCTTGTTCTTCTCGCTGCTGATCATACTTTGTTGGTTCCAGCGTGCGGACGCTGGTTTACTCCACTAAACCTGGTTGCGATATACATTGTTGGTCCCAGCGTGCGGACGCTGGTTTACTCCACTAAACCTGGTTGCGATATACATTGTTGGTCCCAGCGTGCGGACGCTGGTTTACTCCACTAAACCTGGTTGGGATATACATTTTTGGTCCCAGCGTGCGGACGCTGGTTTACTCCACTAAACCTGGTTGCGATATACATTGTTGGTCCCAGTGTGCGGACGCTGGTTTACTCCACTAAACCTGGTGGCGATATACATTGTTGGTCCCAGCATGTGGACGCTGGTTTACTCCACTAAACCTGGTTGCGATATACATTGTTGGTCCCAGTGTGCGGACGCTGGTTTACTCCACTAAACCTTTTTGCGATATACATTGTTGGTCCCAGCGTGTGGACGCTGGTTTACTCCACTAAACTGGTTGCGAGATACATTATTGGCTCCAGCTTGCGGACGCTGGTTTGCTCCACTAAACCTGGTTGCGATATACGTTGTTGGTCCCAGCGTGCGGACGCTGGTTTACTCCACTAAACCTGGTTGCGATATACATTGTTGGTTCCAGCGTGCGGACACTGGTTTACTCCACTAAACCTGGTTGCGATATACATTGTTGGTTCCAGCGTGCGGACGCTGGTTTGCTCCACTAAACCTGGTTGCGATATACGTTGTTGGTTCCAGCGTGCGGTCTCTGGTTTGCTCCATTAAACCTGGTGGCGCTATTACCATTAGTCCCAACGTGCGGACGTTTGTTTGCTCCTGCACATCCAGTACTGTGGTCAGTCGCTGTCCACTTCCTTGCAGTTGTCTGAGTATCCCTGGCAACAGACTCCTGCTGAGTAAGACCTCTATACTTATGCTCTATGCTGTCTTAGTCACCTGACAGCTGGTCTACTTGCTCAGACTGCCCTGCCCGGTATTGGTGAGGCCGGTAGAACCTTGACGATACCATCCTGTAGGTTGCCTCACCCGGTATTGGCAGGGTCGGTAGAGCCTACTCCAGTTCTCCTTTGGGCTGCCCTGCCTGGTATTGGTAAGGCCGGTAGAACCTTGTAATTCACCATCTTTAAGGTTGCCTTACCCGGTATTGGCAGGGCCGGTAGAGCCTACATTCAGCATTCTGTGGGGGCTGCCTTGCCCGGTATTGGTAAGGCCGGTAGAACCGGTATATGTCATCTCACGGTTGCCTTACCCGGTATAGGCAAGGCCGGTAGAGCCTGTCATTAAAACTGTCACTTGGGTTGCCTTGCCCAGTATTTAGGCAAGGCCGGTAGAACCTATTATATGTTCTATTACTGTTGTATTGTTATGTATGTTTACCCTACGGGGACTGCCTTTAACTTTTAATAAAGTTAAGTTATTTTACCAAACCTTAAGTCTGAGAGTCTTCAAAAACCGTGACACCTGTATATGACCCGGTTATCGTGTGACTAAGGTTTTATTAAGTACCAAGGTATCCTGTTGCAGTAGTTATTCTCCCTGGGGATGGTATTTGCCTAGTTTATCTCTAGGGGGGTTATCTGGGGTCTCCTTCAGCTCCTCTGTTGGCAGCCACATCATCTGGCTTCGCGGTCAGCACCTTTACCTGGACATCACAATCCTTTCTCTGGCAACCCCTGCTCCCGAGCCCAAGCCACGCTCCCTAACTTATGGCTATATTATTGTCACTGTTTCCCCAGAGATGTTCAGGAGTTAGTACGGTATAGTTAAACGCAATTTTTTAAAATATAAGTAAGGTAGTACACAATCATAATATAGCAAGAACAAGCAGAGTGTCACAAACCAGCAAGCACTGCTATCAGAAATAGTAGGCTGCCAAGATTGACCACACTGCTAGAGACTAGGCCTCAGCCACTGGTAGTATCTGCTGGAACCAGGAGCAGGAACTGGAACACAGGATCTTGATCCGACGTAGTGAGGGGGCTACCTGACTCATGCCTGTAATCAGAAATGTAGCAGAGGATACCTGACTCATGCCAGCAGTCTGTATGGAGAAAGCAGAAGCTTGACTCAGACATGCAGTCAGTTTAATAGCTAGTCTATTAGAGCCCCAGGTCTGCACCAGATTGGGTGTCTGCTAGGTACAGGGAAATAACAAGAGAATAGTCAGACAGAACCACAGGTCAGCACCAGAAAGGGAAGTCAGACAAGCCAGGTCATACACAGTTCAGGTTGTTAGCCAGAGCCACAGGTCTGAACCACACTGGGTGTCCACTATAAGGATAAGGCAGGAGAATAGTCAGACAGAGCCACAGGTTAGCACCAGATTGGATGGTGAGACAAGCCAGGTCATACATAGAGCCCAAGGACAAAGAACTGTTTTGTACAACAACGCAAGGGCAACTGAGTCACGACTCAGACTGTCCTTTAAACCCCTCCTCAGGAAATAGGTAGGAGGAGCCTACAGGAAGCATGGCATAAAACAGAGGCCTGCTTCACTCTGAAGCCTTGCGTCTGCAGATGACGCATGGAATGACGCCGAGCTTCGCTGAAGCGGCAGCGCTGGAAACAAGGTAAGCTGTGATAGTACCCCCCTCAAAGGCTCCCCCTACATGGAGCCGACCTGGGTTTGTCAGGAAATCGCACATGAAATCTGCGCACTAAAACAGGAGTGTGAACATCGCCAGCTGGAACCCAGGAGCTCTCCTCCGTATCCCTTCCAATGAATAAAGTACTGTAGGCGCCCTCAAACCAAATGAGAGTCCAAAATATTTTGAACTTCATACTCCTCGTGATTTGCAAATCTCACGGGAGAAGGATGGACAGGAGCAGAGGTATACCGGTTGCAGACCAAGGGCTTTAACAGGGAAACATGGAAGATATTGTGAATGCGCATATTGGCAGGGAGCTCTAATGCATAAGCTACTGGGTTAATTTTTTGAAACACACGGAAAGGACCAATGAATCGAGGAGCCAATTTGTTACAAGGGACCTGGAGGTGCAAGTTACAGGAAGACAACCACACTCTGTCTCCTACCTGCAAGGTAGGTGCCGGCAGTCGCCTACGGTCAGCCTACCTTTTTTGTCATTGTACCGAACCACGTAGGGTATGCTGTACCCGAACACAAAAGGAACGGAGTGCCCTCAAATGCTCGTCAAGAGCCGGAATTGCTTGTGCTTGGAAGGTCTCAGGAAGAACAGAGGGTTGGAACCCATAGTTGACCAAGAACGGGGAACTCTGAGTAGACGAGTTAACAGCACAATTCCTGCCAAACTCCTCCCAAGGTAACAGAGTAGACCAATTATCATGGTGGTCAGAGATATAGCAGTGGAGGAACTGTTCTAAGGCTTGGTTTGACCTTTCTGCTGCACCGTTAGACTGCGGGTGGTACGCGGAAGAGAATGTCAATTAAATTCCCATCTGAGCACAGAAACACCTCCAAAAGCGGGACACAAATTGCCTTCCTCTATCAGACACAATTACTTTGGGTATGCCATGGAGTCTGAAAACCTCCCTAGCAAATACCTCCGCCAATTCCTGCGTGGATGGTAAGCCCTTAAGTGGAACGAAATGGGCCATCTTTGAAAACTGGTCCACAATCATCAGTATGACTGTACAACCCATGGAACTTGGAAGGTCGACCATAAAATCGATAGATAGATAGATATATAGATGTGACCAGGGATGTTCCCCGTTGGCCACTGGCTGGAGTAAGCCCACCAGCAGGTGTCTGGGTGACTTATTTTGAGCACAGGTTGTGCAGGCAGCAGTGAAGGCAACACAATCAGAACAGAGACTAGGCCACCTAAATACTCTCGACAAAGACCAAATCAATTGGTCGCGACCAATTTGGCCAGCAATCTTTGAGGCATGATAGGTCTCCAACAGCTTAATGTGCAACTGCGCCGGAACAAAGCACCTTCCGTCAGGCTTTTCAGCAGGGGCAGAAGCTTGAGCTGCCAAAATCTCTTCGCCCAAAGGAGAAGTGATACAGGTTCGTATGGTAGCAAGGATACGATCAGCTAGAATGATCGGTGAAGGTGGAACCTTCTCCCTGGAAGACATGCAAAACTGGCGTCTGCCTTTAACATTTTTAGAGCCAGGAAGATAAGAGACCACAAAATTAAAACGGGAAAGGAACAGCGCCCATCTGGCTTGCCTGGAAGACAAGCGCTTAGCCTCAGAAAGGTAAATGAAGTTCTTGTGTGTCATGGGATCAGTAGGTCTCTGAAGTTGTTGCTTGAGGGCGACACTGGCGTGCAGAGCTCAGGATCGGAGACGGTTGCCCCTAACCCTTGCTGCGGCCGGAGCAGAGTTAAAGTTGCTGGCCGCAAAGCCAGATGCCCGATCCCGGTTGAGCCGGGACCCTGGCCAGGATAGGTATAGGGGCTTACTAGAGAACCTACTGGTCCGGAGGATCCTAATGCAGGAACAGGGGGAAAGCTCACAATATGGCAGGAACAGGATAGAGGCTAGGGGATGAGCAGCCACTGGAAGAGGCAGGTGATGCAGGTAGGGAACAGAGGCAGGACTACCATACCCTGGATGTCAGAGAAGAATGGCAAGCCAAGGAACAGACAAGGGGTACCCTCCAAGGAGGCAGGGAACCAACAAGTAGCCTAGGTGATCCTGGGGGTAACGGACTAAACTAGGAAGGCGCCCAATAGCCAAGCTCCCTGCACAAGCCCAACAGCGGGGTAAGACCTCCAAAAATGGATCGGTGGGGGAAAGAACCAACCAGAAGGCCCTTAAGAGGAAAAGCACCCTAGCTAGCTCCAGACAGGCTAGGACTGTCAACCATTCAATCCTGGCCAACCGCTGCCCATAAACTTATGCCCAAACTATGCCAGATAGAACCGGCCAGCAAGGCAATGACCCCACGCAGCAGCTCAGAAGGAGAGGGGAGGATAGCACATCCGAGGTCATCAGCCGCCTGTCCTCCACAACACAAACACAGCAGGGCGGGGCCACGGGTCATCCTGCAACGAGTGAGGGCCGAAACATGGATTCCCACAGAAGGAAGGCAGCGAAAGCCGGGCGGCTGCACTCGGAGGGAGAGAACCGAACTGACACAGGAAAGAGAGCAAGGAAAGGAGACGGAACTAGGGATGCCACAAAAACGAGGTCAGTCAATCTGCGTCACCGGGGGCATCGGACACCAGAGGGAGCAAGTCGAAACAATAGTCAAAGAACATGCCAAAGGTCACCAGAGGCAGATCGAGCAACAGAGGAGAGGCAAGTCAAACTAGAACGGAACAAGTTCTGGAGAACGGAGCAAACAGGAAACACTGGAACACACTATAAAGCTCAAATAATCGGGTGACGGTATCACTGTGCCTGTGCTTGCCTGTCACTCTCTGTGCTGGTGCTCGTCCATTGGGGGAGGCTGATTGGCCCGTCCAGGGTGTCCCTTTATATTGGGCCTTATGGTACCTGTCAGGTGCCCCTTTCGTGGTGTTCCCGTGCCTGCGCTATTGTTTCTGTGATCCTGTTTTCCTGTGTACCGACTCGGCTCGTCTTAGTACTCTGGTTCCTGCTCTGTGATTAACCTGGCTCTGGCTGACGTTCCTGCTCTGTGATTGACCCGGTTCTGGCTGACTTCCTGCTCCGTGATTGACCTGGCTCTGGCTGATGTTCCTGCTCCGTGATTGACCCGGTTCTGGCTGACTTCCTGCTCCGTGATTGACCTGGCTCTGGCTGACGTTCCTGCTCCGTGATTGACCCGGTTCTGGCTGACTTCCTGCTCAGTGATTGACCCGGTTCTGGCTGACGTTCCTGCTCCGTGATTGACCCGATTCTGGCTGACGTTCCTGCTCCATGATTGACCGACTCCGGCTGACGTTCCTGCTCCGTGATCCTTCCAGTTCTGCATTCTGCTGATTCCTGGCAACATTCTGAGCCTGCTCGCAGCTTGCACCAACTGATCACACTGTGGTTCTCTGTGGCCTCCGATTCTGAGCCTGCTGGTTTCCTCCGTACACTGAGCCTGAGAGATTACTGCTACTGTGACCTTAGTGTCTGTGTTGGTCTTAACACTTGCTGTGCCGGTTGCCTCCGTGATACCGAGCCGTTGCATACGCCTGCCAAGCTTGTTGCCTCCGTTACAGAGCCTTCTCCGCACCAGTTGAGTATTTTCCCGCATATTGAGCCTAGCTATACATTGCAGAGTTGTACATTTACTTTGTGCCATTCTCCTGTGTATTGCGCCACGTGGCGTAAAGGGCCTTACGATACTCTGGCAGTGGAAGCTCCGTGTCGGCACCGGTAGGGTGCTTGGCTCATGTCCTAATCGCTCACTGTGTATGTGTCCATCCATCCGCACTCGTTGGTGCATTGGCTCCTATAGTCAGCTTGGGCAGTGCTTCCTCCATTACGTGCTGTGGCACTTGCAGTATCACTCCTTGTTGCTCACCCCTGTAGGGGCATTGGCTCTTGCTGCAGTTGGTTACTCTGTACCCTTGGGCAAAACCAGACCGAGATCTGGTCGTGATGCAGTTTGGCCGCACTGCTTGAGCTATCTGCTACATCACTACTATTGGGACTGTGTATACCGGGCGTTGGCTAATCACCACCACAGAGACTGACTACCTGCTTGGGTGTTAACCCTTTATAGTGCTACATTATACTTTGCTTGCTCTTGCTATATCAAGCCTGTATTTCACTCTGCACTGTATTACTGATTCTGGCCCTCGGGGCACTGTTCCTTATTTTCATTTTAATAAAACTGTGTTTTATCTATAACCCTGTCTGAGTGTCAGAAAACCGTAACCGTATGAAAGGGCCATGACCTCCGATGGTAAGGGTAACGGTGGTACGCAGAACCTCCATTGGAGGATGGATGTCCATGAGCAACGCTTGGACCAGTTGGCACTGGCCATGCAGACATTATTGGAATGAACGGTGCACCTCGATAAACCTAACCAAAATCCGGTGGTCCCCCCAGTTCCGACACCGGATAATCAGGCTGGGCAATATGCTGCACTTTCCAGAAGTTTAACGGCGGCGGCGCCGTTACCGTTAAGATACAATGGCGAACCCACACTGTGCAGAGGATTTATTAACCAATTAGAGATATTCTTAGAACTAACACCTTATGCCTTCCCGAATGACTGCAGCAAGGTGGGGTTCATGATATCTCTACTAACTGGTAGGGCCTTGGCATGGGCCAACCCTTTATGGGAGAGTGCTAACCCATGCACTCTAAACTTCAATGAGTTTGTAAAAAAATTTCGGAGAGTATTCGAGCTACCTGGGAGAGCCGCCTCTGCTGCCAAGAGGTTGATGGAGATACAAATGGGCGATCGTGCAGTAGGCGATTACGCCATAGAGTTTTGTATATTGGCAGCAGAGGTAGGCTGGAATAATGAGGCGCTGCTGGCAGCCTTTGCCCAAGGGTTGTCGGATTCTATTAAAGATGAAATCACTGCCAGAGATGTCCCCAGTGATCTAGACGAGTATATCGATTACATTATGCTCATTGACTCCCACTTGCGTGAGAGGCACTTGGCTAAAAGGGCGAAATCCAGAAGCTATGGGCATGGTAGTCCGTTGAACCCATCCTTGCCTCACAATCCTCTTGACCGAGTAACCGAACCAAGTGAACCTATGCAACTCAGGTTCACCAGACTTTCAAAGGAGGAGCTGGCACACCGAAGGAGGCAGGGGTTATGCCTATACTGTGGCAAAGATGGGCACGTCTTACGCACATGCCCGGTACGGCCGTGAAATGCACGCACCTAGGGTACCTTGGGGACAGGCCCTAGGTGGTGTACAATCATCCCCAGACTCCTGTACTCTAAAACCCACCATCCAGGTGAGGTTTTGTTTGGGCAACCAGGCTGTGGAGGTGCTTGCTCTGGTAGACTCAGGCGCAGCAGGTTATTTTATGGACCATGCTTTCGCTGAACAATATAATATTCCTCTGTCTGAAAGAGATACTCCACTAGCCATTGAGGCCATTGATGGCAGACCTCTTGAACCAGCCTTCATTACTATGGAAACAACCCCTATCACTATGGCTATTGGGGCTCTCCACAGGGAGGAGGTGTGTTTCCAGATCATACACTCACCCCATCACTCGGTCATTCTGGGGTTCCCATGGTTAATACTGCACAACCCACAGTTTGACTGGCAAAGGTGCGAGGTTAAGTCGTGTTCTGAATACTGTACTAGTCACTGTTTGTCTCATCCGGTGAAGATCATGTGTACCTCTCCCTCCGTGCCAACTGAATATAGCAGATTCAGTGATGTATTCAGTAAGGGAGAGGCTAGCGCATTGCCGCAGCATAGGTCCTATGATTGCGCTATTGATTTGCCCCAGGGGTGGTGCCACCGAGAGGCAGGATGTACCCTTTGTCCTGCGAGGAGAACAGGGCCATGGAGGATTACATTGAGGATGCCCTTAGTAGGGGAATCATTCGCAAGTCATCCTCTCAGGCAGGTGCAGGGTTCTTTTTTGTGAAAAAGAAGAATGGCGAATTACGACCTTGTATTGATTACCAGGGACTAAATAAGCTCATGGCAAAAAATGCTTACCCCATACCACTCATTACTGAATTGTTTGACAGGTTGAAGGGCTCTTCCATATTTACTAAACTCGATTTACAAGCCGCCTACAACCTGATAAGGATCAGGGCCGGAGATGAGTGGAAAACGGCATTCAATACTAGGTCAGGACACTATGAATATTTAGTGATGCCTTTTGGATTATGTAATGCACCTGCCGTATTTCAAGAGTTCATCAATGATATCCTCCGTGACATGCTACAGTCCTGTGTAGTTGTATACCTTGACGATATATTGATTCACTCTGCTAATTTAACCCAGCACATTCAGGGTGTGTCTGAAGTCCTGCTCCGCTTACGCAAGAACAAATTGTTCTGTAAGTTAGAAAAATGTGAATTTCATGTTTCCAAAGTACCCTTCCTGGGGTTTGTGATTTCTAAGGATGGCATTGCCATGGATCAAGAAAAATTGGCCGCAGTTCTACAATGGCCAAGGCCCAAAGGGTTAAAAGCTATCCAACGATTCTTGGGCTTTGCCAATTATTACAGAAAATGTATTCAGAACTTTTCCACCATTTTAAAGCTTCTGTCTGACCTCACGCACAAGGGCTCTAATCCCTCTCAATGGACTGAGGCAGCTGAAGTGGCCTTTGAGACGCTTACATCTGTTTTCGATGCCGCTCCTATACTGTCCCACCCCAATCCCACCCTGCCATTTATGCTAGAGGTCGATGCCTCTGAGGCTGGGGTAGGGGCAGTCCTTTCTCAACGCCCCAAAGAGGGTGGTAACCTGAGACCTTGTGGGTTCTTTTCCAAAAAGCTATCTAGTGCCCAAAGCCATTACGAGATTGGTGATAGGGAACTGCTGGCTATCATCTTGGCATTAAAGGAGTGGCGACACCTGTTGGAGGGCACAAGAACCCCGGTGCTAATTCTTACGGACCATAAAAATCTGATTTATCTCTCAGAGGCTAAAAGGCTGTCCTCTCGTCAGGCTAGGTGGGCCCTATTTCTGTCAAGGTTTAATTTCATAGTATCCTACTTGCCTGGTTCTAAGAACGTGAGGGCTGACACCTTATCCAGACAGTTTAGCTCTGACATTGAGAGGGATGAAGCCCCGGTACCTATTATTCAGCCAGATAGGATTCTGGCAACCGTTTGCACCAGTATCACTTCGCCACTGGGGGAGCAAATTTTGGCATCCCAAGCTCAGGCATCTCCAGAAACCCCAGTTGGCAAGTGCTTCGTGGGTGAGCCTTTCCGTACCCGTTTGCTCAAGACCTACCACTCATCTAAGGCAGCTGGGCATATAGGGAGGGATCAGCTGATATGGTCTCTTTCACATGTGTTTTGGTGGCCTTCCATGAAGGCTGATTGTTCCGCATTTACTGCTGCCTGTGCCACCTGTGCCCGCGCTAAGACCTTGCTGGGCTTCCTTCGGCCCAGGAACTGGCAGTAGTTTTTGCCAGAGAAGTATTTCGCTTGCACGGGGTTCCCAGAGTTATAGTATCGGACAGAGGGAGTCAATTCGTGTCAAGATTCTGGAGGGCATTCTGTAGCCAGATGGGCATACAACTATCCTTCTCCTACACCTACCATACCAGACCAACGGGGCCGCTGAACGTGCCAATCAGGGACTGGAGCAGTTTCTGCGCTGCTTTGTGACCGATCATCATGATAATTGGGCCGACCTGTTGCCGTGGGCAGAGTTTGCCAGGAACTGTGCAGTTAACTCATTGTCCGGGAGCTCTCCATTTCTCGTTAATTATGGGTTCCAGCCATGTCTGCTCCCGGACTCGTTTCAGTCTCAACAGATTTCGGCTCTAGACGAGCATATTGAGCAACTCCGCTCCACTTGGGCACAGGTGCAGAGGTCCTTCACCCAGTCCTTCCAGCGACATCAGCGGCATGCCAATAGCAGACAGCTGCCAGCGGTGTCCTTCCAGGTTAGGGACAGGGTATGGCTGTCCTCCAGAAATCTTAATTTGCAAGTACCATCCAATAAATTGGCTCCCCGGTTCATTGGTCCGTTCAAGATTATCCGTAAGGTTAACCCCGTGGCCTACGCGCTGGAACTCCCGGCATCGATGCGCATTCACAATGTGTTCCATGTGTCACTATTGAAGCCCTTGGTGTGCAACCGCTATACTACCACTCCAGTGGTTCCTGGGCCGGTGGATGTTCAAGGCCAGGAGGAGTACGAAGTACAGTGCATTATTGACTCCAGGAGGTTTAGAGGCAAATTGCAATACTTGGTCCACTGGAAGGGTTATGGGCCCGAAAAGCGTTCTTGGGTCGACCAGAGGGACCTTCATGCCCCAAGATTAATGCACAATTTTCACTCTAAATATCCCCAGAAACCCAAACCCTCTGCCAGAGGAGGGGGTTTTTGAGAGGGGGGGGGTACTATCACGGTACCCGTGCTTGCCTGTCACTCTCTGTGCTGGTTCTCGTCCATTGGAGGAGGCTGATTGGCCCGCCCAGGGTGTCCCTTTATATTGGGCCTTATGGCACCTGTTAGGTGCCCTTTCGTGGTGTTCCCGTGCCTGCGTTATTGTTGCTGTGATCCTGTTTTCCTGTGTACTGACTCGGCTCGTCTGACTACTCTGGTTCCTGCTCCGTGATTGACCTGGCTCTGGCTGATGTTCCTGCTCTGTGATTGACCTGGTTCTGGCTGACTTCCTGCTCCGTGATTGACCTGGCTCTGGCTGACGTTCCTGCTCCGTGATTGACCCGGTTGTGGCTGACTTCCTGCTCCGTGATTGACCCAGCTCTGGCTGACGTTCCTGCTCCATGATTGACCCGATTCTGGCTGACGTTCCTGCTCCGTGATCCTTCCAGTTCTGCTGATTCCTGGCGACATTCTGAGCCTGTTCGCAGCTAGCACCAACTGATCACACTGTGGTTCTCTGTGGCCTCTGATTCTGAGCCTGTTGGTTTCCTCCGTACACTGAGCCTGAGAGATTACTGCTACTGTTACCTTAGTGTCTGTGTTGGTCTTAACACTTGCTGTGCCGGTTGCCTCCGTGATACCGAGCCGTTGCATACGCCTGCCAAGCTTGTTGCCTCCGTTACTGAGCCTTCTCCACACCAGTTGAGCATTTTCCCGCATACTGAGCCTAGCTATACATTGCAGAGTTGTACATTTACTTTGTGCCGTTCTCCTGTGTATTGCGCCACGTGGCGTAAAGGGCCTTACGATACTCTGGCAGTGGAAGCTCCGTGTCGGCACCGGTAGGGTGCTTGGCTCATGTCCTAATCGCTCACTGTGTATGTGTCCATCCATCCGCACTCGTTGGTGCGTTGGCTCCTATAGTCAGCTTGGGCAGTGCTTCCTCCGTTACAGCACCTAAGGGGTGCTAGGCTCTGGTCTCATTGGCACTTGCAGTATCACTCCTTGTTGCTCACCCCTGAAGGGGCATTGGCTCTTGCTGCAGTTACTCTATACCCTTGGGCAAAACCAGACCGAGATCTGGTCGTGATTCAGTTTGGCCGCACTGCTTGAGCTAGCTGCTACATCACTACTATTGGGACTGTGTATACCGGGCGTTGGCTAATCACCACCACAGAGACTGGCTACCTGCTTGGGTGTTAACCCTTTATAGTGCTACATTATACTTTGCTTGCGCTTGCTATATCAAGCCTGTATTTCACTCTGCACTGTATTACCGATTCTGGCCCTCGGGGCGCTGTTCCTTATTTTCATTTTAATAAAACTGTGTTTTATCTATAACCCTGTCTGAGTGTCAGAAAACCGTAACAGACGGCCAGGCTTGTCATCAGGGCATATAAACCCTAACTAACCAATGAGAGAGCGGAACAGTCCCAGAGCTAGCTGGGAGAACCCAGAACGTGGGAAGAGAGAGCTTCGTGACAGATAGGAGATTTAGTGCCATCCAAGAGGTGCCTCCATTCTTTCAGAGCCAGGATAATTGCCAGTATCTCTCTGTCCCCTATTTGATACACCATCTCTGCTTTGGACCGTTTTCTAGAGAAATACCCACAAGGGCATAAGGCCTCACCAGGAGCTGAGCATTGTGACAACAGGGCGCCCACACCAGTCTCAAAAGCGTCAACCTCCAGGGTAAAGGGCAGGGAGGGATTGGGATGCACCAATACAAGGGCTGCAACAAAAGCTGCCTTCAGATTTTCAAAAGCCAAGATTGCTGTTTGGGACCATTCAGAGGTCTTGGCCCCTTTACAAGTCATGTCAGTTAGTGGTTTGACAATAGAAGAGAAGGTTTTTATGAATTTTTTGTAATAATTCGCGAATCCCAAAAATCTTTGGATCGCATTGAGTCCCATAGGACGAGGCCATTTCAGTACAGCAGACAACTTTTGAGGGTCCATGGAGAACCCGGAAAAGGAAATGATATACCCCAGAAACGTTACCTGGGGCTTATGAAATTCACACTTTTCCAGCTTACAGAACAAGTTGTTCTCACGTAATAGGCTCAAGACTTTGGATACATCAGAACAATGGATCTCTAGCGTTGGAGAGTGAATGAGGATGTCATCATACAAATAAACAACCACACAACTTTGTAGGCGTTCTCTTGACACATCATTAATGAACTCCTGGAAGACAGCCAGGGCATTGCACAGACCGAAGGGCATAACCAAGTATTCATAGTGCCCACTCCAGGTATTAAAGGCTGTTTTCCACTCGTGCCCTTCTTTATGATATCTTACAAGCTGTAAGCAGCTCTCAGATCAAGTTTTGTGAATATTTTAGACCCTTTCACATGGTCAAAGAGTTCAGTAATCAAAGGTATGAGATAAGCATTCTTGACCAACAGTTTGTTCAAACCACGAAAGTCAATGCACAGACATAGGTCTCCATCCTTTTTCTTGACAAAAAAAAAAAATCCAGCACCATTGGGGGAAGTGGATTTACGAATGATGCCTCTTGCCAGTGCATTTGAAACATACTCCTCCATAACCTTATTTTCCTCAACAGATAAGGGGTAGATACGACCCCTATGAGACGTAGTACCAGGCAACATTTCCAAAGAGCAGTCATAAGGCCTATATGGTGGTAAAGACCCGGCCTTACTTTCGTTAAAGACATCTTTAAATGTGTCATACTCCTCGGACATGACAGATAAGACTTAGTACATTGTGGAGACCAAGCCACAGTGTCACACGTGTGCCAATCCATCCTGGGGTTATGTTTCTGTACCCAAGGAAACCCCAGTGCGATGGCATAATGCGGAGAGTTAATCACCTGAAATTCAGGGTTTCAGTGTGGAGGGCTCCCACCCTCAGGGTTAGCAAAGCGGTTTCATGCGTAATATGTGAGGGCTGCAAGGGTCGCCCATCAATGGCCTCTAAGGCCAGAGGAGAAGCTAGCAGCTGCAAAGGGATATTATTACTGACTGCAAATTCTGCATCAATAAAGCAGCCAGCGGCCCCCGTGTCCAGAACCGCTGGAACTGAGATTGACTCTTCTGCTCAATAAATGCAGGCTTTCGACATGGACTTATCCTGGACTTATGCCTGGACGGACTGGACAGGACCACAAAAAATGTCCAGATCCACCACAGCACAAAGTCCCTCCCTCCTCCAGATGGCCCTAATCTCTTTCAAAAGCTGGGTAGCACCCGCTTACCTGGGTTCAGTGCCCTCAGAGGCCAGTACAGGAGTTGTGGAAGGTAAGTCAGAAGGATGAGAGGACAATCTACCCGTAGCCCTCTGCCGGCGCTCATGAAACGGGCCTCTCTCCCCGATAATGGCATTAACTTGCATGGGTTCGCAACTATCAGAAACAAGCCCAGGAGGCATGGGAGGTGAGGGAGGACAGGGCAGGCCAGAAGAACGAGAAGCCCATCTGCCCGAGGGCCTCTGCAGGCTCTCCCTAAATGAAGGTCTCTCCCTGGTTCTAGTGTCAATCAGGATACAACACAAAATCAATTTGTCCAAATCTTTAGGTAATTCGCGCACTGCGATTTCATCCTTCAATGTGTCACACAGCCCTTGGGAAAAGGCAGCTATCAAGGCCTCATTATTCCAGCCTACTTCCGCAGGCAGGGTGCGAAATTCAATAGAGTAGTTCACCACAGTACATGCTCCCTGACAAATGGTCATAAGGTTTTTTGAAGCCGAGACCATGCGGCCTGGCCTATCAAAAATTTTCCTGAAGGAGAACACAAACTCCATACACAATGGGTTTGTCCATCTCCCATAGTGGGTTAGCCCAGGTCAATGCCCTACCAGTGAGGAGAGAAATCAGAAAGCCAACCTTACTGCGCTCAGAAGGGAAGGCATGCGGCACCATCTCAAAGTATATGCCGAGTTGTTGGAGGAAACCACGGCAAGCACCTGGGTCACCACCATACCACTGTGGGAGCTGAACGGAACCTGACAACTCCCTGATCATGCCTGCATCAGAAGAGGTTTGAGCCACTGGTGCCGGGGAGGGAGCGGGGATGGCCACCACTTGTGGTTTTGTGCGTTCAAGTTGTGTGGTGCGTTGCAACAACATTTGTATGGCAAAAGACAATTGGTCAATACGTTGATCCAATGCCCCCATACTCTCCAGCATGCTTTGAAGAACTGCATTCTATCACCGTCTGAATTTGTGGCCCTAGCGTACTGTCACTGTTTCCCCAGAGATGTTCAGGAGTCAGTAAGGTATAGTTAAATGCAACGTATTAAAATATAAGTAAGGTAGTAAACAATCGTAATATAGCAAGAACAAGCAGAGGGTCACAAACCAGCAAGCACTGCTATCAGAAATAGCATGCTGCCAAGATTAACCACATTGCTAGAGACTAGGCCTCAGCCACAGGTAGTCTCTGCTGGAACTGGAACACAGGATCTTGATCCGATGTAGTGAGGGGGCTACCTGACTCATGCCTGCAGTCAGAAGTATAGCAGAGGATACCTGACTCAGTATGGAGAAAGAGGAAGCTTGACTCACGCCTGCAGTCAGTTTAATAGCTAGTCTACTAGAGCCCCAGGTCCGCACTAGATTGGGTGTCTGCTAGGTACAGGGGAATAACAAGAGAATAGTCAGACAGAGCCACAGGTCAGCACCAGAGAGGGTAGTCAGACAAGCCAGGTCATACACAGTTCAGGTAGTCAGCCAGGGCCACAGGTCTGCACCACATTGGGTGTCCACTATAAGGATAAGGCAGGAGAATAATCAGACAGAGCCACAGGTCAGCACCAGACTGGATGGTCAGACAAGCCAGGTCACACACAGAGCCCAATGACACAGAACTGCTTTGTACAACAACGCAAGGGCAACTGAGTCAGGACTCAGACTGCCCTTTAAACCCCTCCTCAGGAAATAGGTAGGAGGAACCTACAGGAAGCATGGCATAAAACAGAGGCCTGCTTCACTCTGAAGCCTCGCGTCTGTAGATGATGCATCGAATGACGCAGAGCTTCGCTGAAGCGGCAGCGCTGGAAACAAGGTAAGCTGTGACAATTATCCCTTGTTGGTGGAGTATCACCTTCACCTCCTCCTTCGTGGTACTTGCATCTTGCCCAGGGTCTCATTACGTGTTTGTCACACAAATTCAAAACCTCAAACCGTACTGAAAGTATTCACGATCAAAACAAAAAAAAATGTTGTAGGGTGTGAATTTTCAGAATAATGGTAATGCACTATCTGATCTTCATGAGGAATTTATGAAGCAAAATCCAACCCCTACAACATCAGAGAAATGAATTCCATACTCATTGAGGTGTATGGTGACAGTGTATATTTCTTGTCCATGCATCCAACATTGACTAAGGTTTGGTTGTAAATAAAGTACTATCTACTGATGTACTTACAAAATGTGCTACTATACTGTGTGAAGAAGCAAAAAGTTATGACTTTAAATTAAGTGGGAAGTTTGGTGAGACAGGTGACCTACAAAAATCTGAAATTGAATATAAACAGTCACAGCCAAAGCAGTGGGAATGGTTCCTAAAAGAACTAGGACCTTCATTCTGTAAATCAGCAAATACTCTACGTAGATGTGATACTCTGTTTCAGATTGCTTATTTCCTTATTAACAATGGCTTTAAAAAAAAAACACTGCATATTGCCAGTGCTCATGCAATACACAATTTAAGAAGATCAAAAATGCTCATTACCATATTCACCCATCAAGTACTATGTTGCAGGTATGATGATGTACTTCATCAAGACCAGATGCTAGCAAACAGAACTATCAGGCCTGAAGGACACCATGTCTCAATACCACCTTCAATAAAACCTGATATCCTTGTCTATGGATAATTTCAATAGAGAAGCAGCGGCAAGGTCAGGCATGCATGTTACATGACACAGTACTAGTTTTGTTCCAAGATCAGATCAGGTTCATGATAAACAACTGGATGTTTTATTAGAAGAAACTGATGGTCCAGAAAAGTACAAATGAACATTTGGTATTGATATTATATCACAAAGTTTCAGTTAAGAAATAGGGGCTCAAAAAATAGTGTACTATCAAAAGCCAAAGAATAGGTGCACTGTTTCCAATACCTTCGTTCCAAGCAGTAACATAAATACAGCAAAAGAAATACAAAAAGGCATGACAAGATATGGATCTTGTGTGGTTTCTTTCTTGATTTCTCAAAGAATCAAATATAACTGAACTAGATTTCCCTAAAGAAGTTGAGATTCCATCTAGAAATGCTTTTATGAGTGCATTGTCTAAGCATTCATCTCACAGGACAATTACAGGATTTACCCCAATCCTGCAAGTCAATATGATTCTATTTATCCATCAGAGTAAAACTTCCAAGATATTATGTGCCAGTTGAATCTTCAAGAGGGTTCAGTGTGGTATGATGGAGTATATCACATAGCCAATTAAATTCAGCTTCTACATCCAGAAAAATGTTCCAACATATTTCGTGACCTTGAAGGGTTTTAGCTCCAAAAAGTGGTACTTTCATGTATTGAGCTGTACCTCAAAGGCAGTGGAGCTTCGAAAATTCTTGTTCAGACTCAAATGATGGGCCCACACTCTGCTGAAAGTGCTTTAAAAGGCAACCACTATACCAGGGGAGTTAGAGCAATTGGAATGCTTTGTGAAGTAATGCAAACACTTAAGTGGAAGGCATTCATGGAACACAGTGATAAAACTAAGCATTCTGAATTGTTCTCAGCTATGAAACACATATGGTTATCAGTGTACGAAGAGCAACATTTGTCAGACAAAACCAAAACTGATATCGATAACCTGAGTGACATAACATGCAAAGAAAGGCATTTTCTTACTGGGACCAGTTTGTCTCCACATTGGCATCTCTTATTCGAGACCTAATCCAAGCTGACAGAGAAAATAACTTGGACTTATATGTATGCAGCATAAGAGAGTATTTGACACTTTTCTTCTACTTTGACAGAACAAATTATGAACAATGGTTCTAAAACGATTGCTTGAAGCTGGAAGAAGAGCACCTTATATGATCCATAATGACTTCAAGAATGGTCATCTCACAGTTAAAAATACTAGCAATAGATGCTTGGATCAAGCACTAGAGCAACACTACAATAAGCCAGCAAAGGGATTGGAAGGCAAAATCGGAATTATGAGACTAAAGAAGGCTGTGATCTTATGAAACATGAAAAAAGCCTTACAAGTTTTTTAAGAATATTTTTTGGCCTTGATAAAGACAATGAGTTTACTCTTCATAAAGAGTTTGCCAAGTCACTAACAATTCAAGACCAACAGAGAATTTCAAAGATGTTAACGTTTGTGCTTGATCGAGGAAATCCCTTCTTAAAAGATGACAGATGTGAGATATCAAACCTCATAACTGCAATAAAAATGGATCCACTAGTAGCAGATTACTTACTCCTTGTACAAGAAAAAGGAGGTAATAGATACAAAAAGTTTGTTAAAGAAAGGCTGACTAAAAAAATCCAAAAATATCTTAGATTCTATACCCAAGGAATTTCCTTTAAAAAAAATAAAAAAAAAGACATCTGCAACTGAGTCTGCACTCCAATATACGAGCGATGCTCTTCGGTGCATACCTTCAGCGCTACATATGGATGGTGTGCTGGAGGGAAATCCATCTCTGGGCCCACTACAATATGGTTACACAGAAGAAGAGGAGCTTTTAAGCCTATCATAACAAAGGAACATTTTAGAACTCCTGAATTTGTGTCACCCTGAACCTGCCAGAACTGTGCAATGGCTAGTAGTTGCCCTTTCAGAGTTGAAGATATCTTGTTGTCCATTTTGCAAAAGTAAAGAGAAGAATCTATGTATAAATAAAAGTGAAATTAAAAGAATATTTTATACATTTTTGTGTTTTACTTTTCTGTTGTCACATAAATGGAATAGCAAATTGTTTATTTGAGAATTTCATATAAAAACGTTTTAAAACATCACTTTGTATCACACTTGGAGCCCATTAATTGCTTTCTTTTTAACTTGGCATGTCTGAAATCATATAAAATGATACTCAAACATATTGAGAATCAATAATTAAAAAAATAATAATAATAAATTCTGGTATTATTTAAGATGGCGGACATTTCTCAAAAATGACCACCATTTAGAATGTGACCAATTTTTTTAAACACTATACATAGTAGAAATAGCCAAAAGAAAACCAAACATCTGGCTCTTAAATTCAAACATAATTTTCCTAGCTCCTAGACTATATTATCTTCCTTTTTGCTCTATACCCTTGCTTGTCTATGACATGACAATAGAACGTCAAAGATGGCTGGAAAAACCTCACACTTTTCAAGGTTGACATGGAGACTGTATTCCTGCAAGCTTTGTAGGACTACCCCAACATTCTGCTTGCGATCCTTTTTGTGGCAACTGTGACCAACATGTTGTTGAGCAGACGTGTGTGCCAAATCGCAAATGCCAATGCCACTCCAAAGACCATACAATTATATTGGTAAAGACCCTTGTTGGTGGTCATGGTCAGAAGATGTTTGCTCTGCAGCTAGGCTTGCTTGAGGTCAGTCTACGTGAATGTGCTTCCACTAACTACGGATGCAAATAATTCTAGGCATGGTAAGGGGTATTAGTCAATTTCAAGTTGGCTGTTGAGCTTTATTCGAAAATCCCCACACTCATATGTCTCCTGACTTCTTTACCATGGGGATGACCAGGGATGTACAATCGCCATGGGCTACTTTAGAGAGGATACCCTGTGCTTAAATATGTAACTCAGTCTCAACTTTCGCTAAAATAGTGAAAGGAATGAAACATGCCTTTTAGAATTTTGGTGTGGCCTCAGGTTGTAAACAAAGATGCCCTTGAATGCCTTTGACCTTTCCCATTTCTGAGGAGAAACCCTCTGAAATCTAGTGGCATAGCTCTGTGATCCATCGTGCAGTGTCAGTATTATGCATTGTTGTGAGATTGCAGACTTCATAGCCCACTTTTGGAATTACCATCAGATGGATCCATGAATAAGGGTGGGACCCCCTGAGCGGATATATATATATATATATATATATATATATATATATATATATATATAGCATGGAGCAGTATGACTACATGTTGTAGTTGATGGTCACCCAGGTGTACCCAGAGGCGACTGTCAGCTCTTGTGCTTCCCTCAGTGTGGAACCAGGCACTCCAGTGCTGGTCTGGGCGGCTGGTTCCCTCTGTCCTCAGCCCCTCGCGGCTCGTGCAGCGTCTTGTCACTCCAGTGGGGAACCAGGCGCCCTAGTGCTAGTTTGGGCGGCCGGCTCCCTCTTCAGTCTGCCCCTTTTGGCTACTGCTGCGTCTGTTCCTACTCTCCACTCCGGCGGCATTGTGCAGGAATCCCTCTAGTGAAGTCACGATCCAATTCTTAAAGGGACAGGTCCATTTTGTGCTCCACCTCCTGGGGTTGGGGGAGGCTACTTAAACTGCCTGGACACTACACCAGTCGCTCCTTTGTGATGTTCCAGTGCAGCCTTGTTGATTTTGGTGTCTGTGTATGATCCTTGGCCTGTTTATCCATCTCTCCCGGTGTCCAGTGTTGTGGCTTGTCTGACTAACTGCTCTGGTATTGACCCCTGGCTTGTCTGACTATCCGCTTGGTATTGACCATCGGCTCTGGCTGACTACCTGCTCTGGTTCTGACCCCTGACTTGTCTGAACTACCGCCTGATACTGATTGTAGGCCTGAGTCAGGCTGATACTCCTTGTTGCGACCTATTCTGTTGGAAACTTTCCTGGGTTCCAACCCCAGTGGGTGCTATTGCACAGTTTCCTGTATTTGAGACTGCTCAGAAGCAGTCTCCTATTTCTGGTTAGGAACCGCTAGCTCTCTGTTTAGCTCTCGACAAGTATCTGTGGCATTACGCATTAAGTATCCACGTTATTTAATAAAGGTGGTGTTTCAAATACTGTACTGTTTCCTTGTCCATTCATTGGTATCCGTGACAGCGTCATGATGTGCCCACTGTACGTCTTCAGTTTGATAGACGGCAGCAGCTTCAAGTGGAGACCCTGATCCTCAGCTTGTTTCTGCATCATGACTCACACTGCCAAGCCCGTATCTAAATCCAATGTGAGTGGTTTTCCATGAATGGTGAGGGTCTCTTGCACCCAATCAGCTCTCTAGCCTAGCTGACAAAGGCTTAAGTGAGAGAGCCAACCCATCCTCATCCAGAGCTTCCTCCCTATCAGAGGGCTGTCTTGTTCGGTGTAGAAATTAGTCTACTTTCACTGTACACAGAGTTTGTAGATTCAGCACTCCTGGAGACTTTCTGGAAAGGACCTATCTTGGTGCACCAGTGACAGACTTCATCCTTAAAGTGACATGTGTTTGCATCATGAGTAGAGGCCCCACATCTGTAGCAATACCATGTGAGACTTCCCTCTGGGCACTTTTCATGCCGTATCCAAGTTCAGGACTTCAGATTGACCACTAGTGGTAGAATCAACTGCTCTATTATGGGCCTGAAGATGAGAAGCATCCTTATCTGTCATCTCCATAGCAAGTGTGATCTCTACAGCAGATTTGTCAGTAAGGTCTTTTTCAGATAACAATCACTTCTGAACTGACTTGTTGGCAAATCCACAAACAAAACAGCCCCTTAAAGTCAGAGACAGATACATTTAAAAATTATAAGTGCTTGAGCTCCTTCAAAAAGGTTTGAATTGACTCCCAGGGTAGCTGCTTACTAGAATAGAAATTAAACGTCTCTGCGATTTCAAGGGGCTTGGGTTGATAGTATTACATTAACACTGCCAGTAACTCCCAGAGTGTTGGTAACAATCATGAGCTATTGGTGTAAAGTAAACCATGAAAAGATCTAATTACTGTAACGATCCCCTTCTTGTCACACAAACTGTGAATGAGCATACGTTCCAAAAGGCAGCACACAATACCCCAATGAGGTAGTAAAGAAATGAAACATGTAACTCACATTGGGTCCACAGGTGAAATCCTTGTCACGACTGTGGTGCCAAAAACCAGGCCACAATATTTCTTTGAGGGTGCAAACCGCAGCACTCCCTTATTTAGTAAATATAGTCCCTGGTGATGCATGTAGGCGTGGGAACATGGAGCCCAATTGAGAGCTAGCTCAGACTGCAGCCTCAGATGCTTCTCTGAGGCTTGCAGGCTTCCAACTGCATGGTACGACATGCCCAAGCTCCTTATATACCACCCCTCCATGATGACGTGCATCCTGTTGCTTTGCTGGAATACATACGAAGCAGAGTCCTTGAAAGCATGGAGGCCTCCAACCTGCAACGGACACCACCCCATGCATGCCAGGGTGTGTATGTGTATTTGTATGTGCTAATGCATGCCAGGGTATGTGAGTGCATGTGCCCAGGTGTGCACGGCAGGTCATGTGTGTTTGTGTGTGAGCACTAGGGTGTGTATGTGTGCGCTAGCCTGTGCCAGGGCATGTAAGAGTTTGTATGCATGTATACCAGAGAGTGTGTGCGCGCTAATGTGTGCCGGAGTTTGCATGTGTGTTGGGACATGTGAGTGCGCTTGCCTGTGCCAGGGTGTGTATGCCTGCAAGCTAGACTTTGCCAGGTCATGTATGTGTGCTCTCCTGTGCCAGGACATCTACGTGTGTGCTCTAGCCTGTGCCACTACATGTATGCATACGCTCTAGCCTGTGCCAGGATGTGTATGTGTGCGCTCTAGCCTGTGCCAGGGCGTGTAATTGTTTGTATGTATGTATCCCAGGGTGTGTGCGCATGCCGGAGTGGGCTGTGTATGTGTGTGATAATGTGGGCCAGGATGCGTATGTATATGTGTGTGTGTGTGTGTGTGTACCAGGGAGTGTGTGCTAGTGTGTGCCAGGGCATATGTGTGCGCTAATGTGTGCCAGGACATATATGTGCGCTAACATGTGACAGGGAATGTATGCGGGCTCTAGCTTGGGCACACCAGGATGTGTGTGCTAGTATGCCAGGATGTGTATATGTGCGCTAGCATATGCCAGGACGTGTATTTTTGCAATAGCATGCCAGGGTGTGTGTGCGCTAGCTTGTGCCAGGAAGTGTATGTGCGCAATACCATGTGCCAGGCAGTTTGTGTGCGTGTTTGCCTGTGACAGAGTGTGTATGGGTACACAAATGTGTTACAGGACATGTGAATGTGTGCTATGGGGTGACAGGGTGTGTGTTTGCCAGGCGTGTGTGCTAGCCTGTGCCAGGGTATGTAAGACTTTGTATGTACGCATGCCAGAGTGGGTATGTATGCATGCCAGGTCGTGTATGTGTGCTAATGTGTGCATGGCAGATCATGTATGTGTGCTAGCATGCTCCAGGGTGTGTGTGTGAGCACGTTTGCCAGGGCATGTATGTGTGTGCCAATTTGTGACGGTATATGTGTGCCAGGGTGTGTGAGCATGTGTGCACCAGGGTGTATGGTGGTGGTGGTGGTGGTGTGTGTGTGTGTGTGTGTATGTATGTATGTATGTGTGAGAGCTAATGCATGACTGTGTGTATGTGTGTGTGTGATATCCATTGCCAGGTCAGATGAGCGGGATGTGTGGCTGTTCAAGGCTCAGGAGTATAAGGTCTATGGGGTCAGTCCGCAATGGCTGGATACATGTCATCAGCTGCCACCTGGATTTAAGAGGGAGCATGTGCAAGTGAAAGCACAGTTGGAGGTGGTGGTGGCAGCAGAGAGAGACATTCTAAGGTGATATCTTGTGAGCCGATACGATACTTTCCCTTCCCCTCAGTCTGCAACAAAGAACATTAGCAAGCAGAATCTAATAAAAAAGGGCCGAGTTTTGTACCCTCAAAGAGAACAGTCACTCTCATTATTTCAGACACCGCAGTGGCGATGAGGATGACCACTGCAACAACCATGTGTGACCTCTGTTATTTTCATAGGTCTTATATCAGTGAGTATTATGTTCATGTGAGTCTGCTAGGCTGCTCTTGTGCATTATGAGGCTACATTTCTCTGGGGTCACACAATTTTGTCCCATTTTGGCACACTTAAGAAATTCAAGGAATCACTGTCCTCATACATGAATATGTTGGAACAATATTTTCAAGTTAGCGATATTCTGATGGCTAAGCAAGCAGGAACATTGTTGGCAGAAAACATTACGCTCTTCTCAAAGATTTATTGACCCCAAGCAAACCCTCTAACAAGTAATTTAAATAACTGGTAACTGCATTAACAAAGTATTACCAACATAATCTGCTTTTACACTCGCAAGCAATTGCCTGGGGAGTCTATCCAAGCTTACCTGCTAGAGCTTAGACGTCTCACATCCACTTGCAACTTTTAAATGCTAGCAGGGCCTGGATTTTCCAAGTTTGGATTTATAAGTCTACAGTAGAGTTTTAGCAGAGTTTATATAGATTATACTGTAATTTAAAATTGCATCTGTTATAGTGTTAGTCTGCAGTTTCTTCTAGACTTTTAGGCTACATGTTTTGTGTATTGGAACTATATGGCTGTATCCTGATCCATTCCTCTGCTGTCTCCCACAAGTAACATCCTTATCTGATCTGCAACACTTTTTTTTTTCTTTTCTTGATGTGCAATTGGGCCTGATTAGACTCACTTGCTAGTATCACATGACACCATGGGCAGCACGGTGGCTCAGTGGTTAGCATTGATGCCTTGCAGCGCTGGGGTCCTGGGTTCAAATCCCACCAAGGACAGCATCTGCAATGAGTTTGTATGTTCTCACCGTGTTTGCGTGGGTTTCCTCCAGGTACTCCGGTTTCCTACCACACTCCAAAAAAAAACCATACTGATAGGTGAATTTAGATTGTGAGCCCCAATGGGACAGGGACCAACATGACCAATAAGTGTAAAGCGCTATATAAATAAATAGGCTCTCTATAAATGATCTGCCTCTAGCAGTGCCCACTGCTAGCAGGGCCTGGATTTGTAAGTCTACAGTAGAGTTTTAGCAGAGTTTAAATAGATTATACTGTAATTTTAAATTGTATCTGTTATAGTGTTAATCTGCAGTTTCTTCTAGACTTTTAGGCTACATGTTTTGTGTATTGGAACTATATGGATGTATCCTGATCCATTCCTCTGCTGGTTCCCACAGGTAACATCCTTATCAATGCTTATCTGCAACACTTTTTTTTTTTTCTTGATGTGCAATTGGACCTGAGTGGACTCACTTGCTAGTATCACATGACATAGCCTCTCTATAAATGATCTGCCTCTAGCAGTGCCTGGATTTTCCAAGTCTGGATTTATAGGTCTACAGTAGAGTTTTAGCTGAGTTTGGACTGAGGATAAACCTGCCTCCATCTAACACAGGACAATTTCAAGTTCAACAGCACTACAGCCTGGAAAACCTGTCTGGAGATAAAGAACTAACTTTGGAGTTTTGTGATCCCTGTTTCTAAGTACTTCATTTCATCTGTCCGTGAATTCAGCAGATCTGCAAACCCAAGCACAGGACCCAGTGGGAAAATCAACTTACCATTCATCCACTGCTGACATTTAACCCTTCTAATCAACATCTCATCAATGTAGTCCTCGCCTTTTAATCAAATCTGGCTGCACCTGAATCTACTGATCGTTTGGTCTGGTCTGGAAGGAAAACTGTACTACATTTTATCTAGGCAGCTGAATCATCCTGCCTGCAAGTCACTGATCACTCACATCACCAACCTCTCACCCAGTTGAACTTATATTGTCATTATCATTACACAATGCATCTATTAATTTTCTTATTATTGTTACTGCCACCTCAACTGTGCAAAACATCAAAAACCTTCAGCCATCCCACCTGCTCATCAATCTTGATAGCTCCATCCCTCTTACACTCTCCAATGATTTGCTCACATGAGCTGTTACCTTAACTCTTCATATCCATCCACCAAGAAACAGCCCACACCTATTCACACATGCAAATCCTCCTCTCATCTGCTTTCCTGTCTGCAACTCTTCTCATGGCTGCAGGTGACATCTCTCCCAACCCTGGTCCCTCTAACATTCCCACCTCTGTCCGTTCTAGATTGCGGCCTACCCGCTCCTCTTGTGGGGCAAACCCTAGCAATCTACTAGCTGTTCCCTGCCTCCCCCCAACCCTTCCACCCTTCTCCTGTGCATTATGGAATGCTCACTCTATACTAAAACTCCACACTCCCCACAACCTTTTTCTCTCTAAATCTTTAAACCTATTTGCTATCACTGAAATCTGGCTCTCACACTCTGACTCACCTGCTGAAGCTGCTCTCTCCTATGGTAGCCTATCTTTCTCTCACATTCCTCGCCCTGATGGCAAGGGGGGGTACGACTTTTCTCTCCGCTCTGCCATCCAGGCCTCTATCCCTTCCTCCATCAATCTCCTTTACCTGTTTTGAAGTGCATGTAGTCCAGCTCTTCTCCCCTGTCCCTCTCCCGGTAGCCGTGATTTACAGGCCCCCAAGCAACCCTTCATCCTTTCTCTCTGAATTTGAAACTTGTCTCTCTCTCTTTCTGTCCTCAGACACCCCCACATTACTCCTTGGTGACTTCAACCTACACGTTGATTATGCCTCCTCATCTAATGCTTCCTGATTTCTCTCTCTGAACTTGTCCTATGGCCTTCAACATTGGACTGCTGCCAGCACTCACAGGGAAGGTCACTGGCTAGATCTAGTCCTCACCAGAAACTGCTCAGTCTCTGACTTCGGAGTTTCCCCATTTCCACTCTCTGATCATCATCTTGTCTCCTTAACACTCTCACACACCTTCCCCTGCCCTCCCTAAATCACCCTTCCTAACCAGGAATCTACACTCAGTCAAATTACCAGACCTGGCATCAACTGTGCAGTCTTCCCTCTCTGCCCTTCTACTACTACTACTAACATCGACACTCTGGTCCATGAATATAACACCTCAATAACATCTTCCATGGACCTGCACACTCCCCTCCAAAGGCAATACTCCCGCCCCAGGAATCCCAGACCCAGGATAAATTTTACAACCCCCATGCTACACACCTGTTGTCAAGCTGCAGAACGTCTCTGGCGGAAGTATCATTCTGTTGCCGACTTTCATCATTATAAATTCATGCTATCCTGTTTTAACACAGCTCTCACTCAGACTAAACAGCACTACTTCTCTAACCTCATCACTAACCACAAATCTAACCCACGTGACCTCTTTAAAATCTTTGATTCTCTTCTCAAACCTCCAACCTTAAACTTCTCCTCTTTCTCCAACACTCCACAGGACAAAAATAAGATACAGTCTATCCAACAAACCATACCCTCTACATCCTCTCCTCCTATCCCCCTGATTCCTAGTCCACCTCGAGCAACCCTCAGCTCGTTCTCCCCTATAACAGTGGAGGAGGTATCTTTTACTATCCTCCTCTCCACCCACTACCTGCCCCTCAGATCCCATGCCCTCTCAACTTAGTAAGGCTCTGGCAACTACTCTTGCACCCGCTCCCAGCCTTACAAATATCTTTAACTCCTCTCTTTCTACCGGAACTTTTCCATCCACATTCAAACATGCAATAGTCAGACCAATACTCAAAAAAACCCTCACCCGACCCCGCCTGTCTTTCAAATTACCGTCCAGTTTCACTTCTCCCCTTTGCATCTAAGATCTTGGAATGCCTTGTATTCTCTCACTTAATCTCTTTTCTCAGCTCAAACTCTCTTCTTGACCCAGTCAGGTTTCCGTTCTAACTATTCCACTGAGACAGCCCTAACAAAAATTATTAATGAACTATACTCAGCAAGGGACAAAGGACAATTCAGTATACTAATCCTACTAGATCTATCTGCTGCTTTTGATACTGTTAACCATGCAATCCTATTGGACACACTGCACACACTTGGCATCCGTGACACACCTCTAAAATGGCTTTCCTCCTACCTCTCTAAACATACTTTCAGTGTTTCTTTTGCGAACGCTTTCTCATCTTCCCACGACCTCACAGTAGATGTTCCTCAGGGATCAGTCCTGGAACCACTTCTCTTTTCCCTCTACACCCTCTCACTTGGTGACTTCATCTCATCTCTTGGGTTTAATTACCATCTGTATGTAGATGACACTCTAATCTATCTTTCTTTCACTGACCTCACTCCAGCTGTGCAGTCTCAAGTCATTCAATGTCTGTCAGCTATTTCATCATGGATGGCCCACCACCATCTTAAACTCAGTATGGCTAAGACAGAGCTGGTGGTGGTCCCTCCAAAAACCCATCCACCAACCCCCTTCTCCATCACAACAGACAACAATGCCATACACTCAGTACCCAAAGCATGCTGTCTTGGGGTCGTACTTGATTCAAAATTAAATTTTCCCCCCCATATCCAAGCTGTCACTAGAACATGTCACTTCTTCCTAAAAAATATTGCCAAAATGCATCGTTTCCTCTGCATGTCAACTGCAAAAACTCTATCTCAGGCTCTAACTCATTCTATCAAGACTTGACTACTGTAACATTCTACTCTCTGGTCTTCCTGCTTCTCATCTTTCTCCACTTCTGTTATCAATTCAGCCGCAAGAATTACCACTTTTGCTCACAGACACCTGACCTCATCTCCTCCTGAAATCCCTCAATTGGCTACCTATAAAGTACCGTATTTCTTACAAAATTCTCCTCCTCTCCTGTAAGTCTGTGTTCTTCAGCACCCTCTTACATTTCTGCTCTTATCTCCCGCTACACCCCTTCCCGTACCCTACGGTCTTCCCAAGGGTTCTTCCTATCCTCTACCTACACAACTCGAGCCATCTCTTGGCTACAAGCTTTTTCACTGGCTGCCCCTTGACTTTGGAATGCCCTCCCTATCACCATTCACCAATCAGCAACAATCATCTCTTTCAAGCATCTCCTCAAAACCCACCTGCTCAAGGAGGCATCTCAATAGCAATATCCGCATCCTTGCACAACTATAGTGACATCAGAATCTTTCTGCACTTCCTTCACCACACCTTGTACTTGCACTTAATCATCCTCCTACTGTCTCTGTATGTCATCATGAACTCTAATTAGATCGTAAGCTCCTTGAGGCAGGGTCCCTTTCCCAGTGTATGTTTCCCTTGCTGCACTTTCCCCCAAAATAATCCAATGATCACACTTAATGCTTAATGCTCTTAACCCTGTTCTGTATTTTTGTATTGTATTATTTCAAATTCTGTTAAGCGCTGTGTACATGTATGGCGCTATATAAATAAAGATACATACATACATACAAATGCACTTGTCATATGCCTTGAGGGATCAATTTTGTTTGTGGGTTATCCAACAAATCCATACAAAAGTGTCTGTTTTCTGAGAAGGATCTGACTGATGTGTCAGCGGTGGAAATCACCCTGGTGATGGACATGGCAGACAAAGATGCCTCTCAGTTACAGGCACATAGCACTACACCAGATCCATGCACAAGACAATACGGATGTTTTCAAGATGGAGTCAATGGGTAGATCCGCTGCACGAGAGAAGGGTGCTATCTGTCGCTGTTACCTCTGTGGCTCTTCTGCTCATGATGCCCAAGCTTGTCGCTTCATAGATGGAGTATGTCATCTTTGTGGAAGGGGATATCCAGAAATGTTGCCTCTGCTCCAAAGCACCCAAACCTGTTAACCACGGAAATAGACACATGTATTAAACAGAAAAAGCACACCAAACAATGGACGTGGCCATCCCTTGGATAGTGAAGGCTGGCTAGCACACCTTCGTTTGTACCAGTTGGGAACCACTTCAGACCAGATACAAGTGGTTTTAACAAGCAGATGTTGATGGATCTAGACACAGGTTCGGCCATGGCAGTAATGGCACTGAAGCAGCCGGAAGAGCGAGGACTACATTTAAAGTTGTTACCAACGACTGTGATGTTGAAGACATGCAGCAGGCATGTCATGACCATGCAGGGGTATGCCTGGGTGACAATCAACCTCAATGACAAAACCTACAAGAAAATGTTATACATTGGGGCTCATGGGGCTACAGCTCTTTTAGAAGGGCACCTATCAAGACTATTGGAATGCCAAAGGTGAACTGTGATGTATCAGCTGTCTAGTCCATGGCAGACACTGACATGGCTCTTTGGATATTGGAGCTACATAATCAGTTTGCAGAAGTATTCTCCCCAGAGCTGGAAAAAGTTAAGGGCATCCAAGGACACCTCAGGTTGCGGCCCGGAACTATCCCTAAATTCTGAAAGGCACAGTCTGCTCCATTCGCTATCATAGCAAACGTTGAAGTGGAGCTGCAGCATCTGGATGCCCGGGGAATTATTTCCAAAGTGCCTCATAGTCACTGGGTTTCGCTGGTGGTGCCAGTAGTAAAGAAATCTGGGGACATCCGACTGTGTGGGGATTTCTGGTTGGCCATGAATATCCTGCTGGAAATAGACCAATACCCACTGTATCGCCTTGAGGAATTGTTTGCTTCTGTAGTGGGCAGGAACACTTTCACCAAAATCAAACTGAGGCAAATGCACTTTCAACTAGAGATGCATCCTGACCCAGTGGCGTAACAATAGGGGTTGCAGGGGTCACACCTGCGACCGGGCCCTGCTAGATGTCTGTGCCTTCTTCGGCACAGACCACTAGCAGCTGAGCTCCCTCGTCTGCACTGTAATAATGCAGAGCACTGAGAGATTACATCATCTCCCTGCACTCTGCATTACTGAAGAGAGGATCCCGCAAAGCTTCCAGCTTCTGAGGTCTGTGCAGAAGGTGGCCCAGATCTCTTCTGCCATGCCACTGGACCACCAGGGATGTAGGAGATGGACACGGGGGGGGGGTCAATAGGGGCAATGTGGAGATGAGGGCTATGTGGGGGCAAGGTGGAGGTGGCCAATGGGGGGCCCAATGTGGTCGGGGGGACACATGGCAATTTTTGCACCAGGGCCCGGTTTCTTCTAGTTACGCCTCTATCCTGACAACAAACATCTCCTTACGATTAACACACACAAGGGCTTAAATCAATATAATTGAAAGGTTTTTGAGTGGCTTCTGTACCTGCAATTTGGCAGGACACCATACTTGTGGGTATTCCCCACACCCGTTGTCTCCTGGAAGACATGGTGAACACAGGAGAGAGGGACGAACACCACAGGACAAATGTTCGCTTAGTCTTACAGTGTATTCAGGAGTACAAGCTCAAGGTGAATTTGGAAAAATTATATCTTGTGGAAAGTCATTGATAAACAGGGCCTGCACACATCTGTCAGTCCAAGCGCCTACACCAAGGGACGTGACACAGCTTATATCTTGGATTGTTAAATTACTACTATGAATGTCAGTGTGCTTTTCAGGCTACAAAGGATTTGAGCTTAAGTTCCCAGGTCTTGGTTCACTACGATTTACACAAACCCCTGACAGTAGCTTGTGATGCTTCTCCTTATGGTCTGGGGCTGTCCTCTCACACATAATACCCAAAGGATCTGCATAGCCAGTAGCGGTCATTTCTAGATCACTGACTCCGGCCGGGAGAAGTTATTCACAAATTGACAAAGAGGCCCTAGCCATCATTTGGACTCTTCAAAAAATTATCTTGAACTCATATGGCTGCCAGATCATGCCGATTACAGACCAGAAGCCGTTACGGACCTTCTTTCATCAGAACAAAGGTATTTCAGCAAGGACAGCAGTCTGTCTTCAATGTTTTGCACTGTATCTGAGGGCTTTTGGGGGGCTTTCGGTATTTTCTGAAATACTACCTGTGCCACGTGCTACATTAGAAAGGCAATGGGAGATTAGGGAGTTAATTGTGTGGGTTCCTATAGCACTGGGCAGCCTTTTCCCTTGGGGGTAAACTTTATAGTCGTGATGGATTGAAGGGGGGCCATGGTGCTGGGCCTTAGGATGGTTAGAGGGTTTGAGGAGACTTTAAACTAGAAGGGGGGGTCCAGCAACACAGGATGGGGACGGTATAATTCAAGAAATGGAATTAAAGAAGGGGCATGGGGTGGAGGGGGGGAATGGGCTAGTTCATCTCATAGGGAGTTGCCATTGTTACAGCCTGAATACATCTGACAAAGAATGAAATCTTTAAGAATTGCAAAAAGATAAAATGTATGCATGCAAATACTTGTAGTCTGGCTGGTAAGATGGGGGGACTAGATGCAGTACATGAGCGGTATGATCTAATTGGTGTGTTTGAAACCTGGTTAGATGATACATATAACTCAGTAGTCAATCTAGAGGGTTGTTCACTTTTTAGGAGGGGTAGGGTTAATTAAAAGAGAGGAGGGGTATGCCTATATGTAAAGCATGCCTTAAAACCTAGTTTAAGGGAACATATAAATGAAGGGGCCCAGTGAAAAGGTAGAGGCCTTGCGGGCTGAAATACACACTGGAGGCACACATAATAAAAATATGTTATTGGGGATTTGCTACAAGCCACTTAATCTAGGGGAGTTGGAGGAAGATAAACTTTTACTGCAAATGAAAAGGCTTCTAGGACAGCAGATGTAATTATAATGGGAGGTTTCAACTATCCTGAAATTAACTGGAGCAATATGAATTCCGGAAACACAAACAAATAATTTTTTAAGTATGAGAAATTAAAATTTTATGTCCCAGCTAGTATAGGAGCCAACTAGAAAAGAGGCCTTGATTGACCTAGTGCTTTCAAACAACAACAATGTACAAGTAAGGAAACATTTGGGCAATAGTGACCATTATATGGTATCCTTTGAAATTTGTTATGAGAAACCCAAAAGCAAGGGTTTAACCAAAATATTCAATTTTAAAAAGGCTAATTTTACAAAGCTGAAAGAAGTATTAAAGGATATTCAGTGGGATGTAATTTTCAAAGATAAAAATGCACAAGAATCATGGAAGGTGTTTAAAATGCTCTTAAACAAATTATCACGGTGCCCGTGCTCCCCTTGTTATTGTTTTCCTGTCAGTCTACACTGTGTGTGCTCCCATTGGTTGTCCTGTGTTTGTCCCGCCCAGTATGGCCTTTATATACTGGGCTCCAGCACCCATCCGGTGCCCTTTCGTGATGTTCCTGTACCAGTGATAGTTTCTGCTCAGTGATTCCCAGTGTTCCGACTTGGCCTGCCTGACTACTCTGCATCTTGTCTCCTGATCCTATGTACCGACCCGGATTGCCTGACTATTCTTCTGCAGCTGCTTCTGTGTACCAGCCCGGCTTGGATGACGTTCCTGCTCCGTGATTCGACCCTGCTTGGCTGACGTTCCTGCTCCGTGATTCAACCCGGCTTGGTTGGCGTTCTTGATCTGACAGCCTATTGTCGCCTTGGCGACATTCTGATTCTACAGGCTATCCAGTCCCCGTTTCTGCTCCTGCAGAGTGCAAGTGTCTGCCTCCGTTACGGCTCTGGCAGTGTGCCATTGGCCTAGTCTCCTTTATCGCTCCTGCAGAGTGCAAGTGTCTGCCTCTGTTACTGCTCCAGCAGTGTGCCATTGGTCTAGTCTCCGTTACTGCTACGGCAGTGTGTCTTTGGCCTAGTCTCAGTTACTGCTCCTGCAGAGTGCAAGTGTCTGCCTCCGTTACTGCTCCGGCAGTGTGCCATTGGCCTAGTCTCCATTACTGCTCCTGCAGAGTGCAAGTGTCTGCCTCCGTTACTGCTACGGTAGTGTGTCTTTGGCCTAGTCTCCATTACTGCTCCTGCAGAGTGCAAGTGTCTGCCTCTGTTACTGCTCTGGAAGTGTGCCACTGGCCTAGTCTCCGTTATTGTTCCTGCAGAGTGCAAATGTCTGCCTCCGTTGCTGCTCAGGCAGTGTGCCATTGGTCCAATCTCCGTTACTGCTAAGGCAGTGTGTCTTTGGCCTAGTCTCCGTTACTGCTCCTGCAGAGTGCAAGTGTCTGCCTCCGTTACTGCTCCGGCAGTGTGCCATTGGCCTAGTCTCCATTACTGCTCCTGCAGAGTGCGTCTTTGGTCTGGTCTCTGTTACTGCTCCTGCAGAGTGCAAGTGTCTGCCTCCGTTACTGCTCCGGCAGTGTGCCATTGGCCTAGTCTCCGTTACTGCTCCTGCAGAGTGCAAGTGTCTGCCTCTGTTACTGCTACGGTAGTGTGTCTTTGGTCTGGTCTCCGTTACTGCTCCTACAGAGTGCAAGTGTCAGTTTCCGTTACTGCTACGGCAGTGTTCTACGTTACTCAATTCCTGATAGTACTCTGGCAGTTCACGTTTGTTCTGCTAACCTGTTCCTGGGCATTAAGTATCTTGAAGCTCTCTATATGGAAAGAGCTCTATCACAGAACTCTCAACACATGGTACTGTTTACACTCCTTGAAGACCTTTAACCCATGCAGTACCTTTGTCCTGGGAATCCAACATATTCTGCCTGACCTGTGTCAGTATAGACTGCTATGGTCTTTATGGTTATACTGGACCTGTGTAGGCATATGTATAGATAACCTATTGTGTGCCTGTATTATACTGCCTGTATACTACAGGACCTGTGAGGGTTCTTATTTTATTGTGATTTCAATAAAACTGTGTTTTATCCTAAACCACTGTGTATGTGTGTCGAACAAATCGTTACACAAATATATGCATCAGTATATACCATTGGGGAATAAGCACAAGAGGAGTAAAGTGAAACCAATGTGGCTTAATAATGAGGTTTGCAGGGAAATGAGAAATAAACACTTTAAAAGCCCATTTAAAAAATACAAAGCATGTAATAAAAGCTATAAACAAGCAATTAAGCTAGCTACTGTTGAAATATTTCAAATGAGAGCAAGAAAAACCCTAAACAATTCTACAAGTATATTAACAACAAAAAACATTAAAGGTTGATATTGGTCCTCTTAGGACTGAGACAGGTGAATTGATTAGTGAGGATAAGGCTGACACCCTAAATACATTATCGGCTTTAGTAAATACAAAGGAAGCAGCAATGACAGGCTATGTGCAAACAGACAAAACCATGAAATTTCCTCCATCATGTACATGGCTTACTGAGGACAAGGTCCAAAAGAGACTAGAGAAGGATATGGTGAATAAAGCAGCTGGACCTGACGGTATACACCCAAGGGTACATAAGGAACTTAGTTAAGTAATAGCAAGACCACTATACTTAATATTTAGTGATTCACTTTTATCAGGAATAGTGCCCTGTGACTGGAGGAAAGATGATGTAGTTCCATTGTTTACAAAGGGAGCAAGACTGAACCAGGAAATTATAGACCTGTGAGCTTGAATTCCACAGTGGGTAAGATATTAGAAGGGTTGCTAACTGACAGTATTCAGAATTATGTGAAGGCAAACAATTTTATTAGTAGGAATCAGCATGGTTTCATAAACAATAGATCATTTCAGACTAATTTATGTGCATTTTATGTAAGATTCAGTAGAAATTTGGACAAGGGAATTGCTGTTGATGTAGTATACTTGGATTTTGCAAAAGCCTTTGATACAGTGCCTCACAACAGGCTACTGCATAAATTAAAAGGCTTCGGGTTGGGCGGTGTTATCTGTAGGTATCCTTTTAAAAGGTTGCACGTGAAAGAGCATGTATCATCATGACCCATTAACTATGTCGCTATAATAAAATTGGCAACATGAGAATCTCGCACTGCATGACAGCGTGAGATTCTCATGTCAGGTAGTGAAGGGTCGCATCATGCTGAGCACTCCCTGGCTCTTTCTCCCCAGATCTCCTCCAGCCATCATATGTTAATGAATCATATGTGAAAGCAATAAAGTAATTGCTTCCCTTCTCCAGTTGTTGTAATGCCACCAAATATATTGGCATACACTGCAGAAATTGTGGGGAACAATGTATTAGTTTTAGCAGAGAAGTGGAGATAAAGCCAGGGTATGCAACCTATCTCTGCTTCTCTGCTAAATCTAATAAAGCGTTTCATTGTTTCCCACAATTTCTGCAGCGTATGCCAATATAGTGGCCTAGGTGGCACTACAACTGGTGAAGGGAAGCAATTACTTGCTTTCACATCCGATGCTTTAACATATGATGGCTGGAGGAGATCTGGGGAGACAGAGCCGGGGAGCACTCAGCAAGATGCGACCTTTCACTACCAAACATGAGACTCTCGCACTGTCATGCAGTGCGAGATTCTCATGTCACCATTTATAATATAACGACATGATTAATGGGTCTTGAAGTTGCATGTTCTTTCGTGTTCAACCTTTTAAAAGTAAACCATTATCTGTACATGGATTGAGAACTGGTTAAATGATAGATGGCAGAGAGTTGTTGTAAATTGAACCTTTTCAAATTGGTCTAAAGTTGTAAGCTGGGTGCCACAAGGTTCAGTCCCTGGCCCAATACTTTTTAAATGGGTTTAATGATCTTGAAGTGGGAATTGAAAGTAGTGTCTCAATCTTTGCTGATGGCACTAAGCTATGTAAGGAAATACATACAGAGCTGGATGTTTTTTCTCTGCAAAAGGATTTAGATAAACTGAATGAATGGGCAAAAAAGTGGCAGATGAAATTTAATCTAGATAAATGTAAAGTTATGCATTTGGGTTGTAGAAACAAACTTACTACATATACTCTAAATGGGAAACAACTTGGGAAACCCTCATTAGAGAAAGATTTAGGAGTACTGATAGACGATAGACTTCACAGCAGTGTGTAGAGTCACTCAGCTGCTGCAAGAGCAAACAGGGTACTAGCCTGCATACAAAGAGGTGTAGATGCAAGGGATGCTAATATTATCCTACCTCTGTATACATCCTTGGTTAAGCCTCATCTTTTTTGTAGGTGTGTGTGTGTGTGTGTGTGTGTGTGTGTGTGTGTGTGTGTGTGTGTGTGTGTGTGTGTGTGTGTGTGTGTGTGTGTGTGTGTGTGTGTGTGTGTGTGTGTGTGTGTGTGCGCGCGCGCACTTGCCAGGGTGTGAGTTAGTTGTATGCCAGGGTGTGTGTATGCGAGCCAGGGTGTGTGTGTGTGCCGTGTGCGAGTGCCAGGATGTGTGTGGATGTCTGCCATGGGGTGTGTGCCTGTGTGTGACAGGTTAGATGTGTGTGCTAATGTGTGCCAGTGTGTGTGTGTACGTGTGCTAGTATGTGTCTGTGTGTTTGTGCACGTTAGTGTGCATGTGTGCTAGCGTGTGTGATGGGTGTGTGTGCTAGGATGTATTTTTTATTTATAATATATATATATATATATATATATATATGCAAAATGTACTTCTGTGATCACGGCGATTTGTGTGCAGATAAATTCACTATTTAACCTCTTCTATGATACAGTCAACTAAATCGCTACTATCCAATGCTCGTATAGTGTCCCGAGCTCCAATTAACTACAAACTCCAATACAGAAGGAGAGCGCTCAAGTAGACTGTATAAATTTATTAAAATAATATACAATAAAACATATAACTTATTATGTCATATATATAATGCTATAAATTACTGACAATAACAGTGCACAATGCATATAAAAAACCATAGACCACCTATAGCTCCGGAGCTTAACATACGTTGGTGCACTTAGTCCTCAGGGGTCCTGTCTGTCTGAGTGTCACAATCTTAGATGATAAAGAATTCTCAAATACATACGGACCGCATAGTTCTAAATGGTAGTAGATGTGTCAGATAGAGTTAGGGGTTAGCGGGCAGTCGCTTAGAGGTCTAAGCTGTAACTTTAAGACTCTCAGCCGTAACTTTTAGACTCTCCCGTCTATTATGGAATCACCAGTCTTTCTGATCCTACAGGTCGTTAGGTCTGGCAACTTAAAAATAAAAGTTACCTCCAATATCGATCCCACCTTAGTATCCGCGGGCAGAGTATGAGTTAGGCAATCTTTTTTCCCCAGCAGACTCCCGTCTATCAACCCCTCCTCCTGGACTTTCAATATTTGTTCACTGGATACATTCACATAAACCGTTCTATGATTTTCCTCCTTTTCCTTTTCTTTTACGGTTATATTGTATCTACTGCGACCATAGTAAAAGAGAAAACAAATCTGAAACACTCCTCCGACATCCAAACAGTAACAATATAGCGTGTCTTTCTTCTCAATGACAGAATAGTATTTGTGACACTCAGACAGGACCCCTGAGGACTAAGTGCACCAACGTATGTTAAGCTCCGGAGCTATAGGTGGTCTATGGTTTTTTATATGCATTGTGCACTGTTATTGTCAGTAATTTATAGCATTATATATATGACATAATAAGTTATATGTTTTATTGTATATTATTTTAATAAATTTATACAGTCTACTTGAGCGCTCTCCTTCTGTATTGGAATATATATATATATATATATACACATACACACATACATATACACATACACATCAGTGGTTCTTAACCTTTTTTCATTCAAGGCACCCCTACACACTGTCTGGAATTCTCGGGGCACCCCTAACTTCTCAACAGTACTTTAACAGTGTGTAATAAATAGCACATATATAAGAATAATTGCTTTTACCTCCTAAAATCATAAAAACATAATTGGGCAGAGCAAAAATTAGTTATACAGACAAGAACTGATAAAAATGGACAGCACACAGACTAATAGTGAATTTTAGGGACTTAATAGCAGTCCAGCATAAGGCAAATGACAGTAAATGATAAGAAATATGTTATCCCTCAAGCAGCACTTTTTCAAAACTATGCCAAATGTGTGATGTGACAGGAAAAGAGTAAACCAAGTACAAACAAAATTCATACAACTTTTAATCAGAAACTGAACACTGACAGAATAAAAATAACACATTTCTATAAAATGAAATTCATGAGAGCTACTCTATGCTGTTTAGTGTGATACTTGAGCTTGTTTAAGCTTGCAGAGTTTGTCAATCCTTGGACGAATTGATGATAGGCACACTCTTAATTCATCCTCCAATGATAGCAGCCTCTCTCTTTTTTGGGTTTTAATGTTTGTCATGAATGAGAGTCAGTTCACAGAGGTAAGTGGTTGAAAACTGTAAAAGAAGAGCAACTGCTTTTCTTCCAATGTTAGGATGTTCTCCAGAGACAAGTATCCAAAAGGTGTCCAATGACAGTTCATGGTATTTAATTTCCAGGCTGCGATCGTGTCTCATATCAATTAATTCTTCTTCATCTTGGCAGCTGAATTGTCCATCACTGCGACTAGCAAGCTCTGAGAATGTATTACGAATCCAATCATAGTGACCCACATTCAGACGTGGGAAGTAGCTTTCTATTTTCTGTTTCAGTGTTGCTATGTGATCTGATATAATCTTTTCTTTAGTTTTTCTAGCATATATGAGAGGAAACATCTCCAGATCACCCTCATTTAGACGCTTTTTCCACAGACTTAATTTTTCTTTGAAGCTATGTAGCTTTTCAGAAGAACTCAGGATGTTCTTTCTTACCTTGCATACTCAGGTTCAACTTGTTTAATATCTGAAATATGTCAGCCAAGTAGGCCAGCTTGCAAATCCAGAACTCACAGCTGAGAAATTCACATAATTCATGTTTTTCAAGAGTTAGGAAAGTATGAATTTCTTCCCTAAGCTCATAAACGCGAGACAATACATTGCCCCTTGAGAGCCACCTGTTGCGGTTGGTAAGCAGAACCAGGAGTCAGACTGTATAGTTAATATAACCTTTATTATGAGAATAATACAGTAATGCAATATAATATATACACCGTGAGTGATCGAAAAGGCGAGTACTGTATCAGGAATAGCAGTCTCCCAATATCCACACCTCACTGTCCGAGACTAGGCCTCAGCCTGCTGGAGTCTTGCGGTATGGAAACGTCCAAGAGTGATACTGACTCAGCCTGCAGTCAGAAGCTGGGAATCTGATAGCCCCAGGTCAATACTAGAAAGGATGTCTGAATAACGGAACCAACCCTAGGAGCGAACAGACAGGGCCTTCTAGTAAGTGCCAGATAGGATAGTCAGATGAGCCAAAGTCATACACAGAGCGGGTAGTCAGCCAGAGCCACGGGTTTGCACCAGATAGGATATCCACTGAAGCGATGGAATGCTGGATGCGCAGTGGACAGAGCCCCAGGTCAACACCAGAGTGGGTAGTCAGACAAGCCTAGGTCATACCCAGAGCGGGTAGTCAGCCAGAGCCACTGGTTTGCACCAGAAAGGATATCTGAGCCAAATCGGAACGCACAAGGAGAATAGTCAGACAGAGCCACGGGTCGACACCAGAATGGATGGACAGACAAGCCAGATCATACACAGGAATCAGGAATACTAGATAATGAACTGTTCAGAACACCAGCGCAAGGGTAACTGATACACAGGCCCATAGAGGTTTATAAAGGTGAAGGAGAAGGCAGGACCAATTAGGTCCCCCAGGCTGGGCCTATAACAGGCGTCCAGGCAAGTGCCTGATTCAATGCTGCCAGTAACCAGACTAGGCCGCAGGCAGAGGAATGCTGCTAGTGATGCAGGAGCGTCTGTCCAGAACCCTACTCCTGGCTGAACGGCGCAGGCAGAGGTAAGGCACTGTGACAGTACCCCCCCTCAAAGCCCCCTCCTCCGGACAGGATCGAGGCTTCCTAGGAAATAGAGCATGGAATCTGTGCACCAAGACAGGAGCATGGACATCATCACCTGGAATCCAGGAGTGCTCCTCAGGACCATATCCCTTCCAATGAATAAAATATTGTAAGCGCCCTCGTACTACACGGGAGTCCAGAATATTTTGAACCTCATATTCCTCATGATCTGCAACTATCACGGGAGCAGGACGGACAGGAGAGGAGGTATACCAGTTGCAGACCAAGGGCTTTAACAGGAAAACATGAAAGACGTTATGTATTCGCATACTGGCAGGCAGTTCCAACGCATAAGCCACCGGGTTGATCTTGCACAACACCTTGAAGGGACCAACAAATTGAGGAGCCAGTTTATTGCATGGGACCTGGAGGTGCAAATTACGGGACGACAACCACACTCTATCTCCAACCTGGAAGGTCGGAGCTGGCAGATGTCTACGGTCAGCCTGCCTTTTTTGTCACTGCACTGAACCACGTAGGGTATGCTGTACCCGGACCAATGAGGAAGGGAGTGCCTGCAAATGCTCATCCAGAGCTGGAATAGCTTGTGCACGGAAGGTTTCAGGAAGAACAGAGGGTTGGAACCCATACAGTGGGGCAAAAAAGTATTTAGTCAGCCACCAATTGTGCAAGTTCTCCCACTTAAAAAGATGAGAGAGGCCTGTAATTTTCATCATAGGTACATTTCAACTATGAGAGACAGAATGAGACAAAAAAAATCCATAAAATCACATTGTCTGATTTTTAAAGAATTTATTTGCAAATTATGGTTGAAAATAAGTATTTGGTTAATAACAAAAGTTCATATCAATACTTTGTTATATACCCTTTGTTGGCAATGACAGAGGTCAAACGTTTTCTGTAAGGTTTTCACACACTGTTGCTGATATTTTGGACCATTCCTCCATGCAGATCTCCTTTAGAGCAGTGATGTTTTGGGGCTGTCGCTGGGCAATACAGACTTTCAACTCCCTCCAAAGGTTTTCTATGGGGTTGAGATCTGGAGACTGGCTAGGCCACTCCAGGACCTTAAAATGCTTCTTACGAAGCCACTCCTTTGTTGCCCGGGCGGTGTGTTTGGGATCATTGTCATGCTGAAAGACCCAGCCACGGTTCACCTTCAATGCCCTTGCAGATTCAGTCTTCCCAGCCTGGTGCAGGTCTACAATTTTGTTTCTGGTGTCCTTCGACAGCTCTTTGGTCTTGGCCATAGTGGAGTTTGGAGTGTGACTGTTTGAGGTTGTGGACAGGTGTCATTTATACTGATAAATTCAAACAGCTGCCATTAATACAGGTAACGAGTGGAGGACAGAGGAGACTCTTAAAGAAGAAAGTTACAGGTCTGCGAGAGCCAGAAATCTTGCATGTTTGTAGGTGACCAAATACTTATTTTACCGAGGAATTTACCAATGAATTCATTAGAAATCCTACAATTTGATTTCCTGTATTCTTTCCCCCCATTCTGTCTCTCATAGTTGAAGTGTACCTATGATGAAAATGACAGGCCTCTCATCTTTTTAAGTGGGTGAACTTGCACAATTGGTGGCTGACTAAATACTTTTTTGTCCCACTGTAATTAATCAAGAAAGGGGAACTCTGAGTGGAACAGTTCACTGCACAATTTCTGGCAAACTCCGCCCAGGGCAACAGGGTAGCCCAATTGTCGTGGTGGTCAGACACATAGCAGCGGAGAAATTGCTCCAAGGCTTGGTTCGACCTTTCTGCCGCATAGCTGGATTGCGGATGGTATGAGGAGGAGAATGCCAACTGAATTCCCATTTGCTCACAGAAATACCTCCAGAAGCGGGACACAAACTGGCTTCCTCTGTCAGACACGATCAACTTCAGGATACCATGGAGTTGGAACAACTCCTTTGCGAATACCACCGCCAATTCCTGAGCGGATGGTAAGCCCTTGAGTGGCACAAAGTGAGCCATCTTTGAGAATTTGTCCACAATCATAAGTATTGCAGTAAAGCCCATGGACCTAGGAAGATCGGCCATAAAATCAATGGATAAATGAGACCAGGGGCGTTCCCCATTGGCCACAGGCTGGAGTAATCCCACCGGCAGATGTCGGGGAGACTTATTTTGAGCACATGCGGTGAAGGCAGCAGTAAAGGCGGCGCAATCAGAGTGGGGGCTCGGCCACCAAAACAGTCTAGACAAGGACCAGATTAACTGGTCGCGCCCAATATGGCCAGAGATTTTGGAAGCATGGTATGTCTCCAGGATTTTAATGCGGAATTGAGCCGGTACAAAACATCTCCCACTTGGAGTCTCTGCTAGGGCAGATGCTTGGTTGGCCAGTATCTCCTCTCCCAGAGGAGAGGTAATACAGGTACGAATTGTGGCCAGAATGCGATCAGCAGGAATGATCGGAGCGGGGGAAACCTCCTCCTTGAACCTACTACAAAATTGGCTTGACAGGGCATCAGCTTTCACATTTTTCAAGCCTGGAAGGTAGGAGACCATAAAATAAAACCTGGATAGGAATAGTGCCCATCTGGCCTGCCGGGAGGACAGCCGCTTGGCTTCAGACAAGTATGTTAAATTCTTATGGTCCGTAAGAATCAAAATGGGAGAACTGGTACCCTCCAACAGATGATGCCACTCTTTCAATGCCAAAATTATAGCCAGCAACTCCCTATCACCAATCTGATAAACCCTTTCCGCCTTAGATATTTTTTTTCGAGAAGTAGCCACAAGGGCGCAAAGCCTCTCCAGGAGCTGACCGTTGAGAAAGGAGGGCACCTACTCCAATCTCTGATGCATCAACCTCCAGGGTAAAGGGCAGGGCGGGATTGGGATGTACCAGGATCGGAGCTGCGGAAAATGCTGCTTTGAGATTGTCAAAGGCAGAAAGTGCATCAGAAGAACATTCTAACACTTTGGTTTCTTTCCGCATCATGTCAGTGATGGCTTTTACAATGGTCAAGAAATTTTTTATAAATTTACGGTAATAATTAGCAAAGTCCAGAAATCTTTGAATTGCCTTCAGTCCATCCGGATGAGGCCACTGAAGCACAGCCGACAGTTTTTTGGGGTCCATTGCAAACCCAGATGCGGAAATAACATACCCAAGAAAGGTAACTTGGGTCTTGTGAAACTCACACTTTTCCAACTTGCAGAACAAGTTGTTTTCTCTCAGGAGTGAAAGAACCTTGGATACATCCTCGTAGTGGGCCTCCACCATAGGAGAATGGATAAGGATGTCATCCAGATATACAACAACGCAGCTTTGCAAAAGTTCTCTCAGGATGTCATTTATGAATCCTTGGAAGACAGCGGGAGCGTTGCACAGTCCAAAGGGCATGACCAGATATTCATAATGCCCGCTCCAGGTGTTGAACGCTGTCTTCCATTCATGTCCTTGTTTAATCCTGACCAAATTGTAAGCCGCCCTCAAAATCGAGCTTAGTAAAGATAGTAGAACCTTTGAGGCGGTCAAACAGCTCAGTAATCAATGGTATGGGATACGCATTCTTTACCATAAATTTGTTTAAGGCACAATAATCAATACAAGGGCGTAGTTCTCCGTCCTTTTTTACAAAAAAAAAATCCAGCACCCGCTGGGGATGAGGATTTCTGAATGATGCCCCTCTCCAAGGCATCAGCCACATACTCCTCCATGACCTTATTCTCCTCCGCAGATAAAGGGTACGTACAACCCCGCGGAGGGGTAGTCCCAAGCAAGAGCTCGATCGTGCAGTCGTATGGTCTATGGGGAGGTAAAGCTCCTGTCTGGACTTTGTTAAATAACTCGGAAAACTGTGAATAAGCCTCAGGTAGGCCTTGAGACTCGGCACAGGCAAGTCTGATGGGATGTGAAAGACACGACTCCTCACAGTGAGTCCCCCAGGACAATATTTCACACGTGCTCCAGTCAATTTTAGGGTTATGTTTTTCTAACCATGGGAACCCTAATACAATAGCATAATGCGGGGAGTTTATTACCTGAAACTTCAGGGTTTCCTTATGCAGGGCTCCAACGCTTATGGTAAGTGGGGCCGTCTCGTGGGTAATATGTGCTGGCAGCTGGGGTCTTCCATCAATAGCTTCAACCGCCAAAGGAGTGTCACGAGGCAGTAAAGAAATCCCAAAATGCTCAGCGAATGCGGGGTCCACAAAATAACCTGCCGCGCCAGAATCTATAAGAGCAGGCACAGAGATAGACTTTTTGGCCCAAGATAGAACTATGTCCAGCAAGGGTTTAGCCTGAGAGGCTTCAGGGGACTGTGAGATGCCACCTAAGATCTGTCCCCGACAGGATCTTTTGGTGCGAGCGTCTACCGGACGTACCGGGCATGATTTCAGGAACTCGATCGCGTATTCCGCCACCGTGCAGTTACCCTGACGGATGGTCATCAGATGTTTGGAAGCCAAGGTCCCATGACCTGGCACGTCAAATACACTTCTAAAAGAGGCCACAAATTGAGAAAAATCATATATTATGGGTTTCTCTGTCTCCCATAATGGATTCACCCAAGCCAATGCAGTGGACAGAGCCCCAGGTCAACACCAGAGTGGGTAGTCAGACAAGCCTAGGTCATACACAGAGCGGGTAGTCAGCCAGAGCCACTGGTTTGCACCAGAAAGGTTATCTGAGCCAAATCGGAACGCACAAGGAGAATAGTCAGACAGAGCCACGGGTCGACGCCAGAATGGATGGACAGACGAGCCAGATCATACACAGGAATCAGGAATACTAGATAATGAACTGTTCAGAACACCAGCGTAAGGGTAACTGATACACAGGCCCATAGAGGTTTATAAAGGTGAAGGAGAAGGCGGGACCAATTAGGTCCCCCAGGCTGGGCCTATAACAGGCATCCAGGCAAGTGCCTGATTCAATGCTGCCAGTAACCAGACTAGGCCGCAGGCAGAGGAATGCCGCTAGTGATGCAGGAGCGTCTGTCCAGAACCCTACTCCTGGCTGAAAGGTGCAGGCAGAGGTAAGGCACTGTGACACCACCTCACTTCGGTGTGTAAAATTAGCCTCACGTGATCAGAAACACAAGACTCACATAGCTTTGCAAAAAGTCGTGATTTTAATGGTCTGTGTTTAATATAAATCACAATCTGTACAGCTTGGCTAAGAAGATCTTTAAATGCAGGAGCTAATGTTTTAGCTACAAGAGCCTCTCTGTGCAGAAATCAATGAGTACTAATGATATCTGGGTGTTGCTGCTTGATAAAAGATACAAAACCTTTCATTGATGGTGCATCATCAGTGCAGACACCTACACAAGCATTCCAAGAAAGGCAAACAGATTCTAAATATGCTGTTAATACGTCAAAAAAGTCTTGGCCATGGGATTTCTCAGTGAGCTCCTTACAGCACAAAAAATGTTCTACTATATTTTGTTCATTAATAAACTGGACAAATGCTAAAATCTGGGCTTTTCCACTTATGTTTGTTAACTCGTCAACTTGTATGGCAAACATATTTGTGATTTTTAACTTTTTTGTTACTAATATTTCAATGTCTTTTCACATGTCATTAATTCACCTGCTAATTGTGCTGTCTGACAAAGGGATTTTGAAAACTTTTTTTTCTGCCTCAGGACCAAATAGCTTATTAACTATTTTACAAGTGGCAGGTAATATTACATTTTCTGCTATTGTATGTGGCTTCATTTGCTTTGCAACAAGTTCAGCTACCAAAAAACTGCCCTCCTGTGACTTGTCAGAATCTCTGAAAGTTTTTGAAATTTTCGTTGCCAGACGTTTGAGAGTCCAGCAGTGTTTTGAAATATTCTGTTTTTTTACCTAACAAGTTAAAGTGGTTTGTTGTAAAATGACGTTTTAATTTACTAGGAACCAACGCTTCATTTACCAGTTTTCTGCCACAAATGATACATTCAGGCTGAGGACAAGACTCTTCACCGCACCAAGTAAATCCCATCTCTAAGTAACTGTCACTGTACAGATGATATTTGGGAGCTGCTGCTGTCTTTGACTTGGTGCCAAGGTTTCCACTTGTACTGGCTAACTGCCTGTCCCTTTCTTCACTGTTTTCCATGCTGGTGTTTCCTTCTAGTGTCATTTTTGGTTTCTTTATAACAAATGCATCCATTGTGAAAGAATTAACACACATAGCTGAATTCCAAAGCTAAATAATAATAATATATAAAACATCTTTCTGACATCTTTCAATCTCTTCTGAGCTAAATTATATATAAATAATAAATATTCTGTCATGCAGCAGATGCCATCACTAGTATTAACAGATTATCTCCTTTCCATTTCCCCATTTCATTAACCCCCAAAATTCATATATGCCACTCCATTCCCCAGTCTATTAACCCAACGCATTCCTCAGCTGATTACCCTATGTAAGAGCCCAATCCAGAAAGTCCTCTTTTTCTAGTATTTCCAAGGCCTGTCAGTTTCCCTTGACACACCTGCTCCCCTAACTCCAGATCTGCTATTACTTGTCATCTTGTCTGCAGTCTTGGACACCCCTGAGGCCTGTATCAAGCAGTCTCACAGGCACTAAGATGCACATGTATTGTGTCTTTCTGACTAGTGTTCCAGAGCTATTGTATTCTGTGTTTGACCATGGTTTGTGAATCCTGCCCATGTTTGTTTGCTGCCTGCCCTGATCTTAGAAATGGGTGTACACCTTGTTTTTTTTTGTGAGCTTTTAGTTCTGTTTCTTACCTGATTGTGCCACTTGCTGCTTCCATCGACGATCAAGTGAAACCATCCTGGTCCAGGTCCAGCTCAAGTGGTCCTTGCTATTCCACTTTGTGGTTGCAACATTTCCCACTGGCTTCTGCATACAGCAAGGCCATGCTAGCCGTTGACACTGCTCACTAGCAACGCTCCCCAGCTTCGCTCACAAGCTGCACTTCAGAGGCAGCCTTGAGTTTGCTTTATTTACCAGTCCATGGATCCCCAGTGTCCTATTTCACTCTTTCCTGTGTCTATTCCCGGCTGGTGTTTCAGTGTCTGTTCTGCCTACAGGTCCACCTTTTGTCCAGCTGCAGCAGTTAGTCAGCATCTCACATCCATATCTCTGGATCTCTGACTAGTAAAGTTCTTCTATCCCCAGATCTCCCTCAGCAATTATTACTATGTGATACAGTATAATAAACAATATTTTATTTATTAAAATTAAATTCTGTTGCCATAAAATTGATTTTGAATATATTAAACATGAGAGAGATAAAAGAAGAGAGGGTGAGAGAGAGATGGAGACACACAGCCTGACAGAGAAAGACAAGTAGACACAGAGGGAGACCTACAGTGAGACAGAGTGAGTGAGTGAGCGAGAGAGAGTGAAAGAGAGAGAGAGAGAGTGAAAGAGAGAGAGAGAGAGAGAGAGAGAGAGAGAGTGTGAGAGAGAGAGTGAAAGAGAGAGAGAGAGTGTGAGAGAGAGAGAGTGAAAGAGAGAGAGAGAGAGAGAGTGAGAGAGTGAAAGAGAGAGAGAGTGAGAGAGAGAGAGTGAAAGAGAGTGAAAGAGAGAGAGAGAGAGCGAGTGTGAGTGAGAGAGAGAGAGAGAAAAAGAGAGAGAGAGTGTGTGTGTGTGTGTGTGTGTGTGTGTGTGTGTGTGTGTGTGTGTGTGTGTGTGTGTGTGTGTGTGTGTGTGTGTGTAATGGAGACAGGATGCTGATAAGTAAAACCAGAGGAATCCTGGGACAAATAAACTGCACCATTGGGGACAAATAAAACCAAAAATTCCCATTGATTTAAAGTGGGCTTTTTACCCCTTTAATGCTAAGCAGGTCTCTTTGGAGATCTCTCTAGCATATGAGGGGTGTAAAGTCCAGTTTAAATCAATGGAAATTTGGGGAATTTATCCACAATGGTGCAATTGGTTTGCCCCATAATTTCTCCAGTTTTTCTCATCAGAGAACAAGTGAGACAGAGATAGTAGTGAGCACTAATAGTAATGAACAGTTCATGCTTTTTTATTATTTTTTTAAACTAAATGTCGTAAGTCCAACTCCATAAGATACATGATTAAGGGCACAATATGGGACTGATTGTGCCCCCCTGATGTACTTAAGTAGCACACTGGTAACCCACTGATTCTTCCAATATGCCAGATGTGTACACAGGGGCATCAGATGAGCCAGATGAACCACTATGATGCCCAAATGTACCCCTCAGACTCAGAATGAACCTCCAGAAAGGGGTAAGATGGATGAGTAAATTTGGGCACTGGATGATCTCATCTGATGCCCCAATGTACAACTCTGGGGCATTATAGGGGCAGTGGGTTACTAATTTCCTATATATGGGCATCAGTGGGGCACAGTTAGTATTGTTCATTGGCCATATGAGTGAGGGGGCAGAAGGGGCAACTAAATGCCCATATATAGGACATTAGTAGCCCAGTGCCTCTATAATACCCCAGAGGTGTACATTGGACCATCAGAGGAGCCCATCCAGTGCCCATATTTACTCACCCGTCTTTCCCCTTTCTGGAGGTTCATTCTGAATCTGAGGGGTACATTTGGGCATAAGAATGGCTCATCTGATGCCCCTGTGTACACTTCTGGGACATTAGTGGCACATCAGAATCAGTGGGTTACTGCTAGTCAAGGAAATTAGAGGGGGCACAGACTGTCCCATATGGTGCACTTATTATTAAGATGGGAGTACATTTGGTCACATCTGATGCCCCAATGTGACCAAATGTACTCCCATCTTAATAATAAGTGCAACATATGGGACAGTCTGTGCCCCCTCTAATTTCCTTGAGTAGCAGTAACCCATTGATTCTGATGTACATTGGCCAGTGAGGGGAACACAAGTGATACCTATTCACCCTACCAGTAAGCCTTGACACTGGTTGGGTGTTTTAGTGCAATTCTGTCTTCTCTTTACAATGCAGCTGAGCATAAACTCACACTGTCCCTCGCTGGTGTGTGACTCTATGGCAGGCCAGGACTTGCCATCAGTAAAAAGAGAGGTGGGATTGTGATAGCCTATCACAGTTGTCCCACTTCCATCCAACAGGCCAATGAGGATGCTCCTCCAGCAGATGCACTGCATTGGGCTTCGTCTTCCCTGAGTGCCTTTTTGGACACACCAGCCGTGGAAAACAAAGCATCGGCGGTGCTCCATCATAAGTAAAAATTATGCCGCGGTGCTTGGCGCTTGACTAGACAGGCAGAACTGAAAAATTTTGTGGCACCCCAGAAGGGTGTCCGCGGCACACAAAAGTGCCACAGCACCCCGGTTGAGAAACACTGGACTAAAGTGAAGGATAGTATTCTTCTAATAATAAAAAATAAAACTGAAAAAGGTAACACTAAACTAAATAGTGTGAGATATTATAAAACAATAACAAAATACATATACAGATAAAATATTCAAATATAATATTCAATTATATGGTACATAAAGAAAATGTCCAATCAAATATAAACACTGTAGTATTTTGATTGAAGGTGAAGCTTCATCAAATCCCTTTTACAAAACTGTGACAGGATTAATTCGGATCGTCCAACATGGTAAACAGCCAAAAAACAGAAGTTTGCAGCAACACCAAAAAAGGAAACAAAAAGTGCACACAATCTAAGTGTAGTCTAAGTATTACTCAGTTTTCTCTTTTATTCTTGAACCTTCACCAAGCGAGTTTCTATTTTTTAAAAATGCACCTCCTTCACTGTGGGAGTCACCTCGTCGTTAAAATAGGTGGTTGACTCACCTTTAGTAGAGGCAATCCAGCCTCTTGGTGTTTTTGCCTTCACTGGACAACCCCCAGTGCGGGTACCTTTGTGTTTCCTCCCGTCTCTTGTCTCCGCTCCCTTGGCATCTCTTCTGGTCCTCCTTCTGCAGATTTAGATGTTCAAATATCTCTGTCCTCTATTTAGGACTCTCTGCTCCATGCGACCAAGATGAAAGGAGGGAAAGCCCTACTGACGCTAGAGCTATATAAGACACTAGGCTATGTAGACGCTAAAGTATTTGAACTTTTATTAAAATAAAAATAAAATATATTTGCACAAATATAGGTACAAAAATATAAAATACAAAATATATATAAAATACCAATAACACTACTTGTGTGGAATCGACCTACGCGTTTCTCAGCTTTGAGCTGCTTCATCAGGGGCCTCGTATATCAATAAAATATACCTAATTTTTTCCACCTATATTTATAGATTTGTCTGTCCTCCAGTTTGGTGCCAAACAATACACATGACTAAGTTGATCCAGGAAGAGATACCCACACTTAATGCAACCGTGTAGAGACCCTGACCTACTGGAACATACATGTGTTCCACTCCCTTCTTTCCCCCCAGTAGCAATACTCCGGATAGAGCATGCCGACTTCCTTCCAATTGGTATCCACTTCCTATATGTCCTGCGCATGCTTTTCACTCCATCCCAATTTTCCTTCCGTATCTCCTTGTCATGGGGTGTGCATGCTCTACAACTTAGAAGTGGAACCACTACCGATCTCATCAGCATCTATGTCCTATGTCTTTGCTCACTGGTTGGACTTGGGTGCACAAACCCATAATGTTCCAGCTATGATGTCAGCACACAAGTTGCCATTTGTTGGGCACACTAACAGACACCAAGTTAGACCCACCATACCTACTACAAAATGTATCTCCATATCATCTCCCTCAACCTACCTATCTATGCCTTTCTGGAAGACAAATCATCACCATTTTAATTTCAGGACGTCTATATTCCATAGGAACAGAGAGCCTTCGATAAAGCCAAAAAGCTAGATACGGAAAAAATCTTGTTTCCCAAAAAGAAGAATGGAAGATCATATGAAAATAAAATCCCATTTGTGACGAAATACACTTTCGCAGTTGGTAAGTAAAATTTTAAGTATGCATTGGCAAATATTAGAACAGGATCCACTCCTTAAAGGGATAGTAATACTTCGTTTTAACTTTATTTTATTTTGTAGGCATTAAAAAAACATGAAGAATGATATAAGTCTTATCTCTCAAACCTTTATGGTTTAACAGATATTCACAAGCAAAGTTTCCCCCTCCCGTCCCTTTTTCCTAGTGTAAGCCATCTCTTCTCAGATGTGAATCTGGTTGTAAGTCCAGACAGATAACAGCAGGGGACAATCTTCTTTGTATGAAAAGAATGAAAGCCCTTCCCCCCCTTGACAAGTTTTTCAGCTTTTTCCCTTATCTTAATTGAAGATTTCCCTCTCTGCAGTCTACCTGGGCACCTCCCTTCTTATCTGGCTGAACAGGGGGGGATACTTTGCTTGTGAATATCTCTTAAACCATAAAGGTCTGAGAGATAAGACTTAGATCGTTCTTCATGTTTTTTTAATGTCTACAAAATAAAATAAAGATAAAACGAAGTATTACTATCCCTTTAAGGATATAATAGGTAAAAAAACAGTAATGATTTACAAAAAAGGGAAAAATATGAGAAGCTATATAGCCCGAAGCAGACCAAAACTTCTATCTTTAAATCAAAATAAAATCTGTTTATCAAAAGTGGTAGGGAACTACAGATGTGGTAAACCCAGTTGTTTAGCCTGTAAAAACATAGAATTTAAAGCAAATGCATTATAGGGAAAGTTAGAATATTAACCAATTTATCAACTGTGACACAACACATGTAGTTTATATGATTAGTTGGGTGATTCTCACAAACTCTTGGTTTCAAAGATTTCAAACATGACATTTTTAAAGAATTCAATGAACAAATGTCCTTTTTAGGCATTTATAGCAAGGTCTGAAGTGTTTGTGAACATTAATTTAAAACTATTTAGTTACAATTTAAAACCTTTTTGAACACATTTTTCAAAACAAGTCCCTAAAAATCTCATTATCGCAAGTCTACAAAAGTCAGTACCACTATGAAAGCGAACACATTTTCACAATTTTAAAAAATGATTATTACCAGTCATGAACAATTACTTGAAACTCTGACATAATATATATTTTTTAATTAACATTTTTATTTGATTTTGACTGATTTCTATCATTACCACAAACATCTAATGTAATCTAAAACCTAATATTTTTGATATTTCATTGAAACCTTACATTTTCAAAATGATGTTGCAAACCTGAAAGGATATGATGTACAGATTCTGCACATGCATTTGAAAACAAACTACTATGTTTCCATTAATTAAAATAACATTAAATGAACACCCTTTATGGTAATGATACATAGGTTACAGAAATGATGTTGATGATTTTGGCAATAATAAGTATACTAAGACTGAGGTATGGTTAAACACATAAAATTTAATGTGGGAAATAAATGAGAGAATATTGTCATAATCATGGATTCAATTTCATTTTGCAATGTTTCAAAACTTCATAACATACATAGGCTAAAAAGAAAGGACACAAAAGAACAACACAAACAAAAACATTAGAACAGGGCTAAAAAGGGCAACATTACAACATATGCTAAATACACATGAAACATTTTACTACTGAAAAATTACCAACCACCAAGGGTTTTAATTCACTATAGAAAATCAATCAGCTAACCAGCTAACTGGGGTTAAATTGCCCTCTGCCACACTGAGATCAACTTGGAGGAAGGGTGCACGTGGCCACTGTATGCCAGTAACCAACCCAGTCTAGTCCTATAACCACCCAAACGCCTCCTGCAACCCTCTCTCTCTCCGGCTTCCAATTCCAGTGTTTTACACACATTTGTTTGTGTACTTTGCCCAGATCTCAGGACACACAAAAGTGTCAAGTGGACGATGTGACAGGTTGTGGCTTTGGGATGATGTCTTTTATGTCATCAAAATAGTACCAGACTTTTTCTCCCTCAAATCTGATGGATGGAATGAAAAATCTGTTCTGCCCAGCACAACTCATAGTGTCGACCTCATATTGACCAATGGCAATCTGGAAAGAAAGTAAAACAAAAATACTAAATAGGATTGTTCATGAACAATGTGACATGTCCATACCACCAAATATTTTTACATCCCTGTGTGATGGTGCCAGGGAACAGTTTTTCGTCATATTGTACGAGGGCCCACTTTCCCACTTTCAAAACTGGCTCAGTTTTCTCCTTTTCTGACCCCACTTTGTCTTGGAAGTCAAATTCTTTTGGATTGAAGAATTCACAGGTAAAATCATAAAAGCAGGACACCTCTCGGGTGTGGATAAGGCCTGATTTTGTCGATGTCAGCTTAAGCAGAAGAGAATAGTAATTTTAGGTGAAATTCAATTCAGACACTAAACTCAGACACGTGTTCGCATCAGTATTTGACATTAGTATAACATGCAGAAAACCGAAACACTGTATGTCAAAAGTAGAGAATGATGCTCAATATGGTGCTACATCTAATGTCTTTAAAGTCATAGGGAATACATACTGCAAATATTAATCTTTACACTTGCATCACATACTGAAAAAACTTCTTGAATCCAACTAAATAGGTAAAGTATGAGAGCAAGCTTTGAGGTTCGCTTGACAAAGCTGGCCTGAAAGTTTTGAACTGATTCATCAGCTTGAAATTTGGGGTTCAAAGAAAGAAAAGGTGTTACAGACTTAAAAGGAAGCAAGAAAGAAGCTGACATTTAGTTTGAATGCTCATCCCAGGTACTTCCTTCAGGAATGGAGGTACAAATTCACTACTTGTTTTGATGTCCTCCTCTGTTATTTTGAGGAGCCTCACAGATTATTTGAGATTCAGCTGTTCAAAGAGTGTGTCAGCATCTGGTATGCTGGAACCATAAGACACAATTCTATCAGCCAAGTTTTTCAGGGCACCACCCACTCCATCAGGAGCACCCTTTCCATGGGACAACTCTGTGAAATTCCATGTTACATGCTTAAATTCTCGTATAAAAGACACTGTTGAGGCTAGGAAAATGTTGGTTCTATCCAGATATCAAGATGTGGGCCCACCTGAGATGAAGTTGATGTTCCTGGCATTGGGATGCTCCTCAGTAGTGGGTCAAGGAGAGCCCATATGGCTGTGGCATTGTGCTGAAGGCATGCTGACAGCGATGCAAATGACTTCACCCTGCCTCCGCCGAGATAGATAACTCCTGTATAGAGGGTTACTTGCTGGTTACCACCTCCAAAATAAGTTTTTATTTCCCTGGTGTATTTACAAGCATAGTTCTCACTGTAGTCTATGTAAACCACTACATCATTCAGGGTCAGGGTTTCTCTCAATCTCCTCAGTCTTTCACACTGATGCTTGATGTTATAAATGTGTCTGGAGAAGTGTGAGAGGTAGTCCTGTGTGAGTTCCACCAGCTTTTCAGTGGCGGTAAATCTCTTCTCAAGAAACACATTCCTTACTTCCTTTTTTCAGTGGACCCATCTTTGGTACAGATTCAGTGACTCACTCCTCCCACAAGATGCTGATTGCTTTTATTGAAGGATCCAGAATTGTGTGAAATGACTTATCCTTGCAATTTCTGCGTGTCCTATACATGCAGGACATATTGTCACTACACACACTGGCCTGTACAACATCCCCTGGAGATTATGTTTATATGACCCTGAGCTGGTGCAGCATCTTCATCTTCAAGGCAAAGTTTTCATGCATTTTGCAAGCACATGTTTCTATGTATGTGACTCTTCGCTGGCCAATCCAAAATGGCTTAAGCTTACAGAATTGAGCCATTGAAAGGTTGTGCCTGGGATTTTTAGATATAAACTTTTTATGAAGAGTTGCCATAGTGTCCATTATGCCTCTCTTACGGAATATATGGCCCTTTTTCTGAATTTCTCCTGATTTCCCATTTATTATAGTGGAGACTTCATCTTGAAGAAGGAAGCGGCTAACAAGTGTGCACATTAATCTTCTCTGGCTGTTATTAGGTAATTGTCTCTGATAGCCTCCCCTTCTAGTTTTATTCTGGACCACTCTGCCCTCCATGTTGAAACTTACCTGCCTCCTCTTGGCCATCATCTCAAGTCTTTTCAATTTTTTTTTTAGATTGGCAATCTCTTTAGTACTTTCCAGAAGCTTCTTTTCTGTGTAACACAACTTTGACCTCAGTTTTAATAGCCTTCTGTTTCTTATGTTGCTCTTTTTGGGGTGATTCCTTTAGGGTAGATGTCATCATTTGCCCTGGTGTCCTGGAAGTCTCTCTTCTTTTAGGAGTTGCTATGATGGAAGAGACATTTACCTGCTGAGGTGAGAATGTCTGTTCTCTTGGGGGGGCTATCTCTTCTAGTAGATTTTGCTCTTCACCATGTTGAAGTGTACCTTTTTCACTTGATGGTGTCATGTTCAATACATCTTTAAACTGTTTCTTTCTTCTATAAAACCTTTTGAGTTTTCCCACCACTGTTTTTTCTTCTTTTCATGTTGTTTCTTTGTCAGATCTTCAATTTTTTTTGATTTTACCATTTTGTTTTTGATGTCTGGAAATGGAAAGGAAACATGCCATGAAATAAGCATGTGTCAAAACATGGGAAAATTGTTACTTTTATGGACACATCATCCTCTAGTAGGGATTGAATGGCTTACAGACTGTGTGTGATGACATGCGCACGCTTGTGTAGACTTCATAACACTGTAAGGTGTTAGGCTTCCTATAGAGTATGGGCTAGATTACATTTGATTGGTAAGCTTTACCAATGCACTGGTTAAATTTCCAACTCCATTAAAGTTTAAGGAGTTGGAAATTTAACCAGATTCATTGGTAAAGCTAATTGTAACAGGATCCTAAGTCCTCAGATTGACTTAGCCTGCTATGCCGGGTCTCTCTCTTGCAGGGGCCGCCAGGGAAGGGTGATGTCTCCGGTGCTCCGCTCCAGCTATCCCAGGATGGGGGTCAAAAGAAGACCCTTGATACCACCCCAAACGAACGACACAGCACGCCAGTCAGGTTCCAAAACTGAACACACTTTATTTTGGCTGAATTCAGCTCTTTTAAGCAGAGTTAATTGCATCAAGTCAAACAGTTAACAAAAGGGCACAAAACATTCTATAATTAAATTAACATGATTAAATTTAGCAACAATGGGCACACAATGTCACAAAGGGCTGAACTTCATGGATAAGGGACAGGGGTAAACATGGAAACAATGGGAACTCAGACTCAGTGGAGCCTCTGCATTTTGGCCGCTTTGGTGAAAGTCAGGTCTTTTTTGTGAACCAAGTGAACCTCCATAGTCACAGCCTAGGGTCCGTTACACTAATCAAATGTAATCTAGTCCAATACATTTGATAATTACGTTTTTTAAAATAATAACATTTATTGTAAACTTTTTTTTTTTTTTTAAAGAATTGATAGTGCCATACAATAATATCAGATACATCAGTTTTGCCAATAGTAGCAAATATATCATTACAAAGAAAAGAACACCATTATGATTACAATAATGCATGTGAAACAAATATCTGGGATACAGTAGCAATAAGCCAGGACGATCCAGGAGAAGATAAAGAATAGACCATGTGAAAAATGCTGACCTAGCACTATGCTTTATAATTGCTAATTATGCTTGCTGTAAACCTTTCCAACCTCTAACCTCTCTCTCTCTTTCCATCTGTGTACTCTTCCAGCAGATTTGGGATAAACATTTCCGCTGATTTTTTTTTTAGTCTAGCCTTCACTAAAGCTTTTGGTGTGCCACTAGCTAACTGTCTGCAATGAAACAGGACATAAAGCAAACATATCAACAGTTAGTAAATAATATTTAAATGAATACTTCATAATATACATTTAAAAATAATCTGTATGATTAAATTCTCATTATGAAACAGAAGGTCTCTCTACCGCAACTGGCCTTAAATTGTAGCGGTGTTGTGGAGGATGAGTAACCTTATCATGTTTTGCTAACAATGAAGAAGCCATGATGACTAAGCAAATTTTTACTCAGTGTACATAAGTGGACATTAATGAAGTACATTTTCATTGAAAATTTTAAATGCAACATTTTTCTAAAAGTGGAAAACTACCTGTATTGGTAATTATAATTAATACTGTCGTGTACACAGTCTGACAAGAGAATGTTTAACTTTTAACTGGAGAAATATAAAGAGATCTGCTTACCTGTTATCCATCTTGAAGGTTCTGGCAGATGTGCTGCTTCTTTCCAAATCAAACTTTATTTAAAATTCTCTGTGTGCGGGTAAACAGTTATTTAAAAATGTTGCGGAGGATGAGAACATCAGTCATGGACACTTCCTTTTTCCACTATATTTTGATTGTTATTATACATGATTATTCGGTTAATCATTTTTCTGTCATGTGAGAACTTGTAGTAGACGATACTTATATTTTTTCAGAAAATTTTCATTTTACATTGTTTAAATTACAACGTAAGCATTACGGTAAGAATTTTAGCACTAAATGCAATAAAACAAAAATAATGAATTCTTATGCTGAAAATATTCTTTGTGCAAGGTAGAGAACACCATTATCTTTATTATGATGTTTTCCTATATTCCCGAATTACAAGTTTTACATTAAGAGGATTTTAGTTTTACCTGTTAAATCCTTCTTCCTTAGTCCATATAGGTTACTGGTAACTTTGGGTAGATGATCCACCCCTTTAAGTAGGCAGGAACAATTCTAGAAGTGAATGCTGGGGTGAAGCCTACCTTCACTCCTTGGCTGCAGCTAGCCAATCACCTCCAGTAAAATCTGAGACACTAACTATTGACTAGATAGTAAGAAGGGAAAGAAAACTCCAGATAGCATGAACCTCAAAGGACCCCCACATTCTGCCACAGGAGAGCCAAGTATGGTCCCTTGACAGGGTGGGAGACCAGTAACCTATATGGACTAAGAGAAAAGGATTTAACAGGTAAACCTAAAATCCTCTTTTCTGTCATCCAATATAGGTTAGTGGTAACTTTGGGATGTCCAGCCATTGAGTGTCCCCAGAGGCGGCAAGTAAGGTAAGGACCAGGCGCAGGCCCCTAAAGTCACCAGAGCATATATGAACCTTCAGATCAGAGATAGCCCAACATGACGTGTCAACAGACCGTAAGCAGGGCAAAAACACCCTAGAAACTGTTACACAGCACAATGAACTAGAGCCAACTGGGCTCAAAAGTGAAAGAGTACTGAAGACACAAGGAGATCCTAGACAGGCAAGACTGCCTCCAGGATCTTCCTCCCAAAACGGACATCGACTGATACCAGCACATCAACACGTTAATGTTTTGAAAAGGTGTGCACAGACGACCACATGGCAGCCTTGCTCAACTGATCAGCCTAGGCTTGATTCTTGTAAGCCCAAGATGCCCAAATGGACCTTGTAGAATGAGCTGTGACCCAAAAGGGAACAGACTTCTTCCTAAGTTCGTAAGCCTTACGAATACTGGACTTGATCCAAGAAGCAATGGTTACCTTGGAAGGAGGCTTCCCTGTCCTGGGAGCCTCAGAAATGACAAAAAGTGTCAGACTACCTCAAAGGCTCAGTGCGATGCACATATAGATCTTGAGACAACGCACAACATCCAACAGGTGAAGATCCTTCTCCTTGTTAGAAGTAGGGTTAGGGCCGAAAGAAGGAACCACAATCTCCTGATTAATGTGGAACTCAGACACCACCTTTGGAATAAACTCCTTCGAAGTGTGAAGCAATGCCTTGTCCTTGTGAAACACCAAAAAGGGTGGCCTACAAAACAGAGCATGCAGCTCCGCAACACGGCAAACAGGCACAATTGCCAGGAGAAAATCCAACATCTACGTCAGCAGACGGAGAGGAATAGTGGGCAAAGGCTCAAAGGGAGGGCTCTGAAAGATACCCAAAGCAAAGTTAAGATCCCACCGATGAGCGGGAGACTTAAACACAGGACAGGTATGGGCACACCCTGGAAGAAAACCTTGACAACAGGAAGAACAGCAAGGCACCTCTGAAAGAAAACAGAGAGGCAGAAGTCTGAACATTAAGAGAACTCAGATGGAGACCCTTATCCATACCATCCTGGAGGTAGGAAAGGACTGTAGGAAGATCAAAATCCTGAGACAGGTCCCTATCAGCATACCAAGAGAGAAAGGTAGACCAAACTCGATGGCAGGCTTTAGAGAAAACCGGCTTACGGGCACAAAGCATAGTTGCCACCAGACCAGAAGAAAATCCTTTCTTCTTCAAAATTGAGGATTCAATCTCCATGCCGTCAAAGCCAGACGATGAACATCCTCCTTCCACATGTAACCTTGTAGAAGAAGATCTGGATGAAAGGGAAGCTGAAGAGGTTCCGCCATCGAGAGATCCAGAAGCTCCAGAAACCAAGCCTGCAGAGGCCAGTACGCAGCTATCAGAATGAATGGGCAGCGATCCATTTGCAGTTTCCGTATCACATCACCCTGTGCAACAGAAAACCCCACCTCTGAACAATGAGGTTGAAGACCACTTCATGTAGTTCCCTCTCTCCGCTGTCCACTTTGTGCCGACTGAGGAAGTCTGCCAGGACGTTGTCTACGCCAGGAATATGAACTGCGGATATGGCAGGAACATGTTCCTCTGCCCAGGACAAAATAGCCTTGACCTCCAACCAAACTGCAAGACTTCTTGTTCCGTCTTGCTTGTTGATGTAAGCGACTGCCGTGGTGTTGTCGGACTGGACCCTGACCGGACAGTCCTCCAGCTGGCGGGTTCAGTGGGGAAGGGCATGAAATATCGCCAGAAGCTCCAACATGTTGATGGGAAGGAGAGATTCCTCCAGAGACCACCGTCCCTGAGCATTCAGGTGACCCAGAACCACTTCCCAGCCGGACAGGCTGGCGCATCTGTCGTCATCATGGTCCAGAAGGACACCAGGAAGGACTTGCCCTTCAGCAGTTTGGAGTGGTTGAGCCACCATGACAGACTCAGTTCCACATGAAGAGGGAGGGACACTGACATCTTCAGAAGGTCCGGCTGACCACTGCACACCTGGATCACAAACCTCTGGAGCTCTCTGGTGCAAGCCATGGCAAACGGGACTGCCTCTATGGTGGAAATGAGCTTCCCCTCTACAGAGAGCAACTTCTTGGCTGTAACTGGATCTTGAGCCAGAACAGCGGAAACCCTGTTGGCGATCTGGTGAGTCACCTCGTCGTGAGAAACACCATGCACTGCTGAGTGTCGGAAAGAAGGCCCAGAAAGACCAGCCTCTGAGATGGTACAAGATCCCGCTTGTCCGTCTTGCGAATCCACCCAAGATGTGTGAGAGCATGAATGCAGTCCTGAACCTGCCGATGAAGGAGTCCCACATACGGTGCTTTCAGAAGCAGGTCGTCCATGTATGGAGTGACTCTGATGCCGTTCCAAAGGAGGACGGACACTAAGGCTCCCAAGGCAATGATTGAGGACTGGATGAGCTGTAGTCAGACCAAAGGGAAGAGCAGAAAACTGAAAATGCCCTTGGTCGCAGGCAAAGCTGAGATACTGCCGACTCTCTGGATGAATGGCAATGTGCAGATACGCATCCTGAAGATCCAAAGAAGCAAGGAATTCCCCAAGGGACATGGCAGCAATCACCATCCGTCGGGACTCCTGGGGATAATGAGTCTTGAACAAACAGGTTTGAGTAAAAACAAAAACCCCTATCCTGAATGGGAACTGGTTCCAGAACCTCTTTATCCAGGAGGGCCTGGATGGCGCCACTAAACAGACGGCGTTTCTCTACACCCTGAGGTGTGTGAGAAGGGAAAAACCGGAAGGGAGGAAGAGAAGTGAAAGGAATCCTGTACCCCTCTGCCATCAACTGCAAAACCCATGGATCCACCACGGAGCCCTCCCAGACGCAGAGGTAGTGGCGCAGATGGCCACCCACAGTAGCATGGGGACCTGGGTTCGGTGAGTCATGCCAAAGAAGATTTGGAAGCCTTGGGCTAGGTGGAGGACTTAGGCTTCCATTGTTGTTTGGACTTGGAGGAAGAACGTGAAGCCTGGGGAACCGCCTGGTTCGCGAGCGTCTCAGTCTGAAAGGAACGAAAAAGCCGATTACATTTGGTAGGCGTCTTCTTTCTGGAGACCATAGGCAGGAGGGTATCCTTGCCCCCTGTGGCCTCACTAATCAGATCCTTAAGTTCTGTCCCAAACAGAGAAGTGCCCTGAAAGGTATCACGGTACTGTGATTCGGTCTGAGCGACATTGCGACTTCCGGGTTGTACTCCGCTACTCTTATTGGCTCAGTGCTTCAGCCCCGCCCAGGGCTGACCTTTATATACTTCCTCCTGTCACTAGGTCTTAGCCCTTTCGTGGTGTTTCTGACCAGACATCTGTGATTACGCTCCAGTATCCTGCCTGTTCCTGATCGCTGTGTACCGTCTCGGCTTACCTGACTACGCTCCAGTATCCTGCATGTTCCTGATCGCTGTGTACCGACTCGGCTTGCCTGACTACGCTCCAGTATCCTCTTTGTTCCTGATTGCTGTGTACCGACTCTGCTTGCTTGACCACGCTCCAGTATCCTGCCTGTTCCTGCTCGCTGTGTACCGACTCGGCTTGCCTGACTACGCTCCAGTATCCTGCCTATTCCTGATCGCTGTGTACCGACTCTGCTTGCCTGACTACGCTCCAGTATCGTGCTTCTTCCTGATTGCTGTGTACCGACCCAGGCTTTGGCTGACAACCGCTCTTTGTGTACCGACCCAGGCTTTGGCCGACGTCTGCTCTGTGTGTACCGACCCAGGCTTTGGCTGATGTCTGCTCTCGGTGTACCGATTCAGGTTTTGGCTTACTACCACTCTGTGTACCAATCCAGGCTTTGGCTGTCTCCCGCTCTGTGTACCGATCCAGGCTTTGGCTGTCTCCCACTCTCTGTGTACCGATCCAGGCTTTGGCCGTCTCCCGCTCTGTGTACCGATCCAGGTTTTGGCTGAATTCACTCTCTGTGAATCTGAGCTGGGTAGTGCTGCTCACTGCCACTGTTGCCTCCGATTTCAGAATAAGCCTACCACTGTTGCCTCTGGGTACACTATAAGCCTAACCTCTGTTGCTCCGGTTACACTATAAGCCTAACCACTGTTTCCTCCGGTTACACTATAAGCCTAACCACTGTTTCCTCCGGTTACACTATAAGCCTAACCTCTGTTGCCTCCGGTTACACTATAAGCCTAACCTCTGTTGCCTCCGGTTACACTTAAGTCGGTCCACGGTTGCCTCCGCCTACGCTATCAGCCTAGCCACTGTTGCCTCCGGGTCACTATAAGTCTTGCCGCTGTTGTCTCAGGTTGTGCTACCCGTGGCTGTCGGTTGCCTACCGCTCCCCTCCCTCTCAGATATGATGGGGAACCCAAACTTTGCCGAGGGTTCCTGAACCAGCTTGAGATATTTCTGGAACTAGTACCTCAGGCTTTTCCCTGTGAGAGGAGTAAGGTGGGGTTCATAATCTCGCTACTGACGGACAAAGCACTAGCTTGGGTGTATCCGATCTGGGAGAATGGTAAACCCATCACTAATAACTTTCCAGAATTTGTAAGGGCATTCCGCAGTGTATTCGAGATCCCAGGGCGTGCCACCTCTGCTGCTAAACGCCTTATGAGAGTCCAACAGGGCACATGTACTGTTGCGGATTATGCCATCGAATTCCAAACACTAGCAGCAGAGGTAGGCTGGAATGATGAGGCGCTTGTGGCTGCCTTTGCACAAGGCCTCGAGGACAGGATTAAGGATGAGATTGCAGCTAGAGATTTACCAGAGGGCCTAGACGATTTCATTGGCTATACCATTTTGATTGACTCTCGCATAAGGGAGAGGAGCATTTACAAGGATCGGTGAGCAAGATCCTTAATCAAGCCTACTACTAGGGCAAATTTCCCACCCTTGCCTCCCTCTCCTCCCATACCTCCGGGTCATAGGAATAGTGGGAGTGCTGAACCTATGCAGGTGGGGTTCACGCGACTATCTAAGGAGGAACGTTCCTTTCGCCGCAAACAGGGCCTATGCATGTATTGTGGTAAGGCAGGCCACTTATTACAGACTTGTCCCATGCGGCCGGGAAAAGCACGCACCTAGGATCAGGCAGGGGACCGCTCCTAGGTGGAGTAAATCAGTCCCTGGAGGGCGCATTAAACAAACCAGTAATTAATATTGTTGTCTCGGCTTCCGATTCTGTAAGCATTCCGGCTCTCATTGACTCCGGCGCGGCCGGATACTTTATGGATAAAGATTTTGCTAAATTGCATAATATTCCATTGCTTGACAAGAACTCTCCCCTTGATATTGAGGCCATTGATGGGAGACCTCTGGTACCGCCACAAGTGACCCAGGAGACTGTCCCATTAACCGTTAGTATTGGGGCGCTACACAAGGAGACTTTACAGTTTCAGATCATACAGTTTCCTCATTTTGGGTTTTCCATGGTTATACGGTTATACACACATAATCCCAAAGTGGATTGGAAGACATGCGATGCGATGTCTTGTCCTGGTCCGAACACTGAGATGCATTGCCTAATGCACCCTATTAAGATTCTGTGTACCTCTCCCTCTCTACCACAGGAATACCAATCATTCAGCGATGTATTCAGTAAGGGAGAGGCTAGCACTTTGCCGCAGCATCGTCCCTATGATTGTGCTATTGATATTGTGCCGGGCTCCATGCCACCTAAGGGTAGAACTTACCCACTGTCTTGTGATGAAAACAGGGCCATGGAGGACTACATTAGTGATGCCTTGACTCGTGGGATCATACAAAAATCTTCCTCGTCTGCGGGGGCTGGATTTTTTTTTGTTAAGAAAAAGACGGGGAACTACGTCCCTGCATAGACTTACAGGGGCCTCAACAAGATTATGATAAAGAACGCCTACCCCATTCCACTCATCACCGAACTGTTTGACCGATTAAAGGGGGCATCCGTTATTTCCAAGCTTGATCTCAGGGCAGCTTACAATTTGGTCCGGATTCAGGAAGGTGATGAGTGGAAAACCTCGTTTAATACCCGCACGGGGCACTATGAATACTTGGTTATGCCATTTGGTTTGTGCAATGCCCCAGCGGTATTTCAGGAATTTATAAATGACGTCCTGAGGGACTTTTTGCAATCCTGTGTGGTGGTATACCTCGATGACATTTTGGTATATTCGCCTGATCTGGAGACCCATCGCAGACAAGTCTCGGCTGTCCAACAGAGGCTGAGAGAACACAAGCTATATTGCAAACTTGAGAAGTGCGATTTTCATGGGTCCAGTGTATCCTTTCTGGGCTATGTGATCTCTAAAGAGGGCTTCTCTATGGGCAAAGACAAGCTTGCTGCGGTATTAAACTGGCCACGTCCCACTGGTCTCAAGTCCTTGCAACGATTCTTGGGTTTTGCTAATTATCGGAAATTTATTCAAAACTATTCTGGAATCATTAAACCTCTCACTGATTTGACGCATAAAGGGGCTAACGCCTCCGAATGGTCCATGGAAGCGGTTAGGGCATTCGAACAGTTGAAAATCGCTTTCTCTACGGCTCCGGTTCTGTTGCACCCCATCCTTGGGCTACCATTTACATTAGAGGTAGACGCCTCAGAGATTGGAGTAGGGGCTGTTTTGGGCCAGAGACCAGGTCCTGATAAAACATTGAGACCATGCGGGTTCTTTTCAAAGAAAATGACTAAAGCCCAGAGTTTGTATGAGATCGGTGATCGGGAACTCTTGGCAATCATCTTGGCTCTTAAAGAATGGCGCCATTTGTTGCAGGGCACTAGGGCACCCATACTGATTCTTACCGATCATAAAAACCTGATGTACCTTTCTGAAGCCAAGAGACAAAAACAGGCCAGGTGGGCGCTGTTTTTGTCTCGCTTTAACTTTATAGTCTCCCACTTACCAGGCACCAAGAACGTGCAGGCAGATGCATTATCCAGACAATTTGGTCCTGATCCTGACTCCGACTCTGTACCTGTGCCTGTCATTTCTCCGGACCGTATACTTGCCACATTACGGACCAGCATCACATCTCCTTTGGGGGAGGAGATCTTAGATTCTCAATGCTCCCCCCAGAAAAGCCTATGGGCAAGTGCTTTGTGGGTGAACCCTTTCGGACTAAATTGATGGAGTCCTACCACTCGTCCTGGGCAGCTGGCCATGTGGGCAAGAATCAACTAATATGGTCTCTGTCCCGTATAATCTGGTGGCCTGGTATGAGAGACGACTGTGCTGCATTCACCACAGCTTGTAATACTTGCACACATTCTAAGACTCCTAGACACCTTCCTGTGGGCCTGTTGCAAGCCGTTCCTAACGGTGACCGTCCCTGGTCACATGTGTCTATTGATTTCATGGGAGAGTTACCTGTTTCTAAGGGACATACGGTAATTCTCATGATAGTTGGCAAGTTCTCTAAAATGGCCCATTTTGTGCCCCTCCCTGGCTTGCCATCTGCCAAGGAATTGGCTACCATATTCGCCAGGGAGGTCTTTCGGCTCCACAGGGTACCCAAGGTACTGGTCTCAGATCGTGGAAGTCAATTTGTGTCGAGATTTTGGAGAGCTTTTTGCAACCAGATGGGGATTCAGCTGTCCTCCTCCTCCGCCTACCACCCCCAGACCAATGGGGCCACTGAACGTGCCAATCAGGGCCTGGAGCAGTTTCTGCGCTGCTTTATTGCCAACCATCATGACAATTGGGCTGACTTGTTGTCGTGGGCGGAGTTCGCCAGGAACTGTGCTGTGTCTAATGCATCCGGGAGCTCACCCTTCCTGATTATGGGTTTCAACCTTGCTTGCTCCCAGACAACTTCCAATCACAACAGATTCCGGCTCTGGAGAAGCATATTAGGCAGCTCCGCTCCACATGGGCACAAGTGCGGAATTCCCTACGTGATTCCTTCTCAAGAGTCCAACGGCATGCCAACAGCAGACGCCTGCCAGCTCCTGTATTTCAAGTGGGGGACCACGCCTGGCTGTCCTCCAAGAATCTTAGGTTGCAAGTCCCTTGCTTTAAGTTTGCTCCTCGGTTTGTGGGTCCATTCCGGGTACTCCGTCGAGTCAACCCTGTTTCCTATGCATTGGAATTGCTGGCATCCATGAGGATACATAATGTGTTTCATGTATCTCTTCTCAAACCCCTGGTGTGTAACCGCTTTACCACCCCCTCTGTTGTCCCAGGTCCGGTGCGCATCCAAGACCATGACGAATACGAAGTGCAGAGCATTCTCGATTCTCCCAGATTCCGTGGGCAAATCCAATATCTGGTGCACTGGAAGGGATACGGGCCAGAGGAACGCTCCTGGGTTAACCACTCAGATATCCATGCTCCAGTACTGTTGCACAGATTTCATGCTAAGTTTCCTGCCAGGCCTGGGCCTCCTCAGGTCAGGAGGGGGGGGCCTTTGAGAGGGGGGTACTATCACGGTACCATGATTCGGTCTGAGCGACATTGTGACTTCCGGGTTGTACTCCGCTACTTCAGCCCCACCCAGGACTGACCTTTATATACTTCCTCCTGTCATTAGGTCTTGGCCTTTTGTCTTTTGATTTGTATGTCTCCATTACTCCTTCAAGCAGCGTCCTCACCTATCCAACTTAATTATTTATATATAGCACAATTATCTTTGCACAATTAGTATCACTGTAACTTTACTTTATTTTTTTCACACTTTGCCTTTAAGAGCAGGCCTTAGGCCTTCTCTAGCTTAAATGCTCCTAGTTTGGTATCAGCTATTCCTCACATGACCTGTGGGGGCTGATATAAAGGTTACATTATTATAGAGTGAGTTGTTGGATCCACAGCTCCCTCATATTCTCACAATGTAGATCCATTGGGGTCTTTTTGTATTAGGTAAGTCCACTATGTACATCTTTTTATTAGAATGTATGTCTCCTGTTTTTAATTGCACCACACTGGGACCCAGAAGCAATAAAAAGAGCACATTTAAAGGGTCCCTTGCTCTCCAACGCGTTTATAATAATATCTCCTCAGGGAATTTTAAGTTTTATTTTAATTTTTAGATAGGGCATTACAGATGTATAGAGTAGGACTTGCCGTACAGTGAGAAACCTTGGCGAGGTGGCAAGCTTATCCGCAACTTGGCCAATTTGTGAAAACTAATATCTCACTTATTTTATTTATTTAGAAATATTATTATATATGCTAAGCACAGGGCACATATTTATTTTATACATAGAGAAGCCCCGGATTGTTGTTGTCTGTTTGTTGTTGGCCTGAAGTTTGGGGGTCTGGAGAGCCCTTATTCCTGGCTGCTATCTATGTATACACTTTATATTCACATTTAAATATTAAAATTTATTTATTGTATGTATTGGTTATGGTGAGTTGGTGCTGGGAGTTTTCTTTTGTCTTTTGAGAAGTAGGAGTCTGCCAGTAGTGGAAGACCCCCTATAACTGGGATGGAAAGAGTTGTAATGTAGACCAGAGGTCTCTGGTAGCAGCCTTAAACTCTTGCACTCAAACTGGCTCTAGTGCATGGCTGGAGGTCCCTAGGGGAGACTCAGGGACAGCAGAACATGCTGGGCATAAATGACCTGAGAATTCTCTAGTTAACCCTGAATGACATGAGGAGCAATGTGCAATGGGGCACACAGGCACCCCAGTATCCATAGTCTTAGGTCTAGCTACAACGGAATAGACATTCCCACAGTGTCAAAACGTTCAATGTAAAACCAAAATAGTGTGTATGAGTAAAATTTCATCCCAGAAATCACTAAAATACAATTATCTGGCATGCAAAGGGTTAATCTGCAGAGGAGAGAAGGAGAGTCTAAGCCCTAAGAAGGATACCCATCCAGGGAAAGCACAAAATGGCTGCCATGACAGGAGCCAATCAGGAATGAGCACGCAATGCAAGCGCTCATGGGAAAAGAGGGTTTTAGTCTTACCTGTTAAATCTTTCTCTTAGTCCATACAGGTTACTGGTAACTTTGAGGTAGGCGATCAGCCCCTTTAAGTAGACAGGAACAATTCTGAGAAGTGACTGCTGGGTGGAGCCTACCTCCTCTCCTTAGCTTGCAGCTAGCCAATCCCCATCCAGTAAGATTTGAAAACTAACTTTTGACTAGGTAGTAAGAAGGTAAAGGAACACTCCTGTGAGCATGAACCCGAATGGATTCCCATGTTCTGCCACAGGAGAGCCAAGCATGGTCCCTTGACAGGGTGGGAGACCAGTAACCTGTATGGACTAAGCAAAAAGGATTTGACAAGTAAGACTAAAATACTCTTTTCTCTGTCATCCAATACAGGTTACTGGTAACTTTGGGATGTCCAACCAGTTCCCCAGGCTGGGAAGAAAGGCAAGGACAAGGCGCAGACCCCCAAAGTCACCAGAGCACCAATGAACCAACAGATCATGAATAGCTCAACAATAACTGCAAAGTGTCAACAAACACCGAACAGGGGTAAAACAGACCCCAGGAACTGTTACACAGCACACTGAACTAGAGCCAACAGGACTCAAAAGTGAAAGATTACCGAAGAGACGAAGGAGATCCTAGACAGTCAAGGCTGCCTCCAGGATCTCCCTCCCAAAACTGGCATCAGCCGATGCCAGCACATCCACACGATAGTGTTTGGAAAAGGTATGCACAGACAACAAAGTGGCTGCCTTGCACAACTGATCAGCAGTGGCCTGATTTTTGCAGGCCCAAGATGCCCCAATAGACCTCGTAGAATGAGCCATGACCCAAAATGGAACAGGCTTCTTCCTAAGTTTGTAAGCCTTTCGAATGCTGGACTTGATCCAAGAAGCAATGGTTACCTCGGAAGCAGGCTTCCCTGCCCTGGGACCCTCAGGAATGACAAAAAGAGTGTCAGACTGCCTCAATGGCTCAGTGCGATGCACATAGAACCTGAAACGCACAACATCCAACAGGTAAAGATCCTTCTCCTTGTGAGAAGTAGAAGGAATCACAATCTCCTGATTAACGTGGAACTCAGACACCACCTTTGGGAGAAACTCCTGCGCCTTGTCCTTGTGAAACACCAAAAAGGTTGGCCTACAGGACAGGGCATGCAGCTCCGCAAGACAGCGAACAGACAAGATCACTAGGAGAAAAGCCATCTTCCACGTTAGCAGACAGAGAGAAATAGTGGTCAAAGACTCAAAGGGAGGGCGTTGAATGATGTCACGCCCAAAACCAAGTTAAGGTCCCACTGGAGTCTTAAACACAGGACGGGTATAAGCAACGCTTATCAGCACACCAAGATAGAAAGGTAGACCAAAATCGATGGTAGGCCTTAGAGAAAACCGGCTTACGGGCACTAAGCATAGTAGCCACCACACCAGAAGAAAAACCCTTCTTCTTCAAAACTGAGGATTCAATCTCCATTGTCTGGCATTGATGGCATGAATATCCTCCATTCCACAGGCAACCCTGTAGAAGATGATCCGGACGGGAGGGAGGCCGAAGAGGGTCCGCCACTGAGAGGTCCAGAAGCTCAGGAAACCAAGCCTGCCGAGGCCAGTACGGAGCAATCAGAATGACTGGGCAGCACTCCAAACGCCATTTCCGTATCAACCTGTGCAACAGGGGAATGGGAGGAAAGCGGTATGCCAGAGGGAAATTCCAAGTGATCAACAAGGCATCTACTGCTAGAGCCAGTGGATCCGCCCAGCGAGCGCAGAACATTGGAACCTTCCTGTTGTGTCTTGTCGACCATCAAGTCGATGCATGGTAGACCCCACCACTGGACAATGAGGTTGAACACCTCTTGATGCAGTTCCCACTCTCTGCTGTCCACAGTGTCGACTAAGGAAGTCTGCTAGAGCGTTGCCTACACCAGGAATATGAAACTGAGGAAATGGCAGGGACATGCTCCTCTGCCCAGGACAGAATAGCCTTGACCTCTAGCCAATTCGTGAGACTTTTTATGCCGCCTTGCTTGTTGATGTAGGCTGCCACTGTGGTGTTGTTTGATTGTACCGTGACCGGGCAATCCTCCAGCTGTCGTGTCCAGTGTTGCAGGGCATAAAATATCGCCCGAAGCTCCAGGACATTGATGGGAAGGAGAGATTCCTCCTGGGACCACCGGCCCTGAGCATTCAAGTGTCCCAGGACCGCTCCCCATCCAGAAAGGCTGTCATCTGTCATCACTGTTGTCCAGAATGGCACCAAGAAGGGTCTGCCTTTCACTAGATTGTTCAGGTTGAGTCACCACGAGAGGCTCAGCTCCATGTGAAGATGGAGAGATAGGGACCTCTCCAGGAGATCCGGTCGACCCCTGCATGCCAGGATTAGAAACCTCTGAAGTTCCCAAATATGAGCCTTGGCAAACAGAACCGCCTTCAGTGCTCTCTTATATGCCACTTCGTCTGTGAGAAACACCATCCCTCTCTGGGTGTCAAAATGGAGGCCCAGAAACACCATCCTCTGTGGAGGAACAAGGTCCGACTTGTCCAGATTGATGATCCACCCGTGACGGGACAGAGCATGAATGCAATCCTGCACCTGCTGATGGAGTTCCGGAGAAGATGCCTTCAAAAGGAGATCGTCCATGTACTGGGTAACTCTGATGCCGTCCTGATGGAGGACGGAAATCAATGCTCCCAGGACTTGGTTGAAGACTTGAGAAGCTGTGGTCAGGCCAAAGGGGAGGGCTGAAAACTGGAAATGCCCTCGGTCGCAGGCAAAGCAAAGATATTGCTGACTCTCTGGATGAATGGTGGTGTAATAAGCATCCTGAAGATCCAGCGAGGCCAGAAATTCCCCAGGGGACAGGTCAGCGATCACCATGCATAGTGACTCCTGGCGATACTGGGACCTGACCACAAAGGAGTTGAGATCCTTCAAATCCAAAATGGGACGGCAGCCACCATCCTTCTTGGAAACCACAAAGAGGTTGGAGTAGAACCCCAACCCCCATTCCTGAGGAGGAACCGGTTCCAAGACCTCCTTTTCAAGAAGAGCCTGAATGGCTCCCTCGACAAGGCGGTGCTTTTCTGCACCCAGAGGAGAGCGAGAAGAGAAGGTCCGAGAAGGGAGGTGAAAGGGATCCGGTACCCCATAGCCACCACCTACAAAACCCACGGGTCCACCACAGAGGCCTCCCAAGGCGTAAGTGGCCACCTACCTGTGGGTGGGGATCTGGATTTGGCAAGTCATGCAGAAGGCTGGGGTATAAAATAAGGAAATTGGGGCTAGGAAATGACCTTTGCAATTGGATACAAAACTGGTTGAAGGATAGGGAACAGTGTGTGGTTGTAAATGGACAATTCTCCAATAAAGTTAAAGTGGAGTACCTCAGGGTCCAGTATTAGGTCAGCTGATTTTTAACATGTTTATAAATGTCCTAGAAATAGATATAGAAAGCAAATTATCGATATTTACAGATGACACTAAATTATGCAGGGTAATTAATTCAGAACAGGATAATTGCTCTCTACAGAGGGATTTATATAAAATGGCAGATTGGGCAAACAAATGGTGTTTAATGTGGGGAAGTGTAAAGTCATGCATTTGGGAGGAAAATCCCAAGGCTACTTATAAACTTAATGGAATCATTTTAGGGGACTCGGTGCTAGAGAAAGACCTTGGTATCCTTGTCAACTACAAACTTGGAAACAGTGATCAGTGTCAAACAGCAGTAGCAAAGGCAAAAAAATCCTGTCTTGCATAAAAAGAAGTATTGAAGCAAGAGTGGATAATATTATTTTGCCGTTATACAAATCATTGGTAAGACCTCACCTTGAGTATGCAGTGCAGTTTTGGGCACCAGTTCTGAAAAAGGATATACTAGAACTAGAGAGGGTACAGCGAAGAGCAACAAAATAAGTAAGGGAATGGAGGACTTTACGTATGAGGAACGACCAGACAAACCTGGTTTATTTACTCTAGAGAAAAGACGACTAAGAGGAGACCTTATCACATTGTACAAATATATGAGAGGATCTCTGCAGTGAGCTATTTTTTCCAAGGCCTGATCAGATGACGAGGGGACACCCCTTGAGATTAGAGGACAGGAGGTTTAAACTTCAGCAGAGGAAGGGGTTTTAACAGTGAGGTCTGTTAAATTGTGGAATTCCTTGCCCAAGGAGGTGGTTATGGCAGATACAATGGATACATTAGGAAAGCTATAAAATTACTGGGGTATGAGGAGAAGGTTGAACTTGATGGACTTGTGTCTTTATTCAACCTAATTTACTACGTTATGTTTGGAAGCCTTGGGCTTAGCGGAGGACTTGGCCCTCCATTGCTGCTTAGGCTTGGATGAGGAGCGTGGAGCCTGAGGCACCGCCTGGGTTGCCTGGCGTAAGTCAGCCTGAAAGGGACGAAAAAGCAGATTCCTTTTGACAGGCACCTTCTTCCTCTGGACCGCTGGCAGGTGAGTATTTTCCCCCCAGTGGCTTCACTGATCAGATCCTTGAAATCAGGCCCAAACAGTGAGGTGCCCTGAAAGGGCAAGGACAGGAGAGCCCTCTTGGAGGCCGTGTCAGCAGACCAGATCTTGCACCAAAGAGCATGTCTGGCTACCACAGACATAGTTGATGTTCTGGCTACCATGAACACAGCATGAAACAAGGCAGCAGAAACATAATGTTAAGCCTCAGATGTTGGCAAGAAGCCGCAACATGTCAGAAGTAGGAGCCCCTTGACAGACAGCTGAAGTGAGATGTTCAGTCCAAACAGCCACAGCTCTATTCACCCACGCCGCAGCAAAAGCGGGGCGCAGGGCAAAACCAGTCATTGCAAAAATAGCCTTGAGAGCAGTCTCAAGCTTCTTGTCAGTCCAGTCTTTCAGAGCAGATGCATCAGCCACAGGCAAGGCACTTGATTTAGAAAGCCTGGAGACAGGGGCATCCACTTTGGAAGGATGAACCCACTGAGCTAGGGCCGCTTCAGAGAATGGATAAAGCTTAGCAAATTTCCTATAGTTAGACTGTTTCCTGTCTGGAAACTTCCATTCCTCAGACACCAAGCAGTCAAGGGTGGTGTTAGGTGGAAAACCTAACAGGCTCCTGGAACACATTGGAGGGATCAGAGGAAACCTCCTGTACCAAGGGAATGTTCAGGGTGTTCAACACAGCCCTTATCAGGCCCTCAGCTGAGGGGACAGGATCAGCCTCAAAGGGATCCCCAAAAACTGAGGGGAAGGGACAGCAGAACAGTCTTCATCATCAGAATCCACCAATAATTCCTCTTCAGAGGAATCGGACACATCAGGTATACCTGGTAGTTTAGGCAGGGAAGATCTGATACGGGTGGGGGCCTGCCACGAGTGGAAGATCTCCTGCAAGGCGGATGGAAGGAGTTGTAAGGTGGACCGGAGGTCCCTGGTAGTAGCCTTAAACTCTTGCATCCAAACTGGCTCTAGTGCATGGCTGGTGGTCCCTGCAGGGGATTCAGGGGCAGCAGCGCATGCCAGGCAAAAATGACCTGAGTATTCTCTAGGTAACCCTGAGTGACATGAGGAACAATGAGCAATGCGGGACACAGACGCCCAGTATCCTTAGTCTTAGACCTAGCCCCAAAATCTAACAGAATAGACATTCTTATAGAGACAAATGGCCAAAGTATTAGAAACACCCACAAAATAGTGTGTATGATAAATAAAATCACCCCAGAAACGCTAAATTAGACTTATCTGGTATGCGAAGGTTTAAACTGCTGAGGAGATCAGGAGAGTCCAAGCCCTGCGTAGGATACTTGATCAGAGAAGGCACAAAATGGCTGTTGAGGCAGGAGCCAATCAAAAACGAGCGTGGGAAGGAAGTGCTCATGGGAATTGTAGTTTCATGCCCAGAACATTGACCAGATAACAGAGCAAGTGCAGACCAACCAAATGAGCCATCTCTGACCTTGCTACGTGGAGTGGTTGCAGAGATAGGTCCCAAACTGTAAAGTCCCATAAAAGTGAATGGAGCAATGCAGTCTATGCAGTAAACACGTGCCTTAAAGGTGCGGAACACATAGTTAACAAGGTGAATACCAAAATGTAAAACCACTCAAAAGCCCTACTAGAACAAGTCAGCAGACCCAATAAACACTGGTCCCAGGAGGGAAAGTGCCCACCATGCCCCAAAAGATGCTAACCAGCAGCAAAGGGGTTAAGTTACCACAGAAACGTGCTCCAAACAGCCCACGGACATACAGATAAACCCAATGAGTGCACGAGTATGTAATAGGAACTCCAAATGAGACCCCTGTATGGAGGGAATGCATGGGACATGTGGACCTCAGCACTCAAAGGATGCTCAACTTTTTCAGCAGATCTTGTGTCTTGGGATTACCATATATCAAAAAGAAGCCTCAGTGGGCAACTCCTGGGGAAAGAACTTGTAACCAAGATTTACCCCCCAGGGCTTAATCCACAAAAGCACCTGGTAAACTGAGCTATCCACATTTGGGTGATGGGAATTGTCAGTGATGGTAATCCGCCTAATGGTGGTATCCCATATCTAACAGAAAAATAATAAAAAAAAGCTAAAACTATAGCAGAACTGTTCTCTTGCCTTGTGTCTTGACCAAGCAACAAATCTTACTGGATGAGGATTGGCTAGCTGCAAGCTAAGGAGAGGAGGTAGGCTCCACCCAGCAGTCACTTCTCAGACTTGTTCCTGCCTACTTAAAGGGGCTGCTCGCCTACCCCAAAGTTACCAGTAACCTGTACTGGACGACAGAGAAATGTAGTTTTCCCAGAAAAAGTACCCCAACAGTGCCCGAAGCCCCCAAGCCCCCCAACAAACACCAAGTGTTGACCTGATAGTAGACAATCAAAATGAGCAAATGAGCAATCTCTGAAGTTGTTATGATGAGTGGTTGCCGAGATATGTCCCAAACTGTAAAGTCCATTAGAAGTGAATGGAGCAATGGTGTCTATTTTGTAAAAGTGCATCTTGGAACACAAATTTTGCAAGGTTGTGACTATGAATTAATTTTGTATCAAACACAACTAGAACATGACACCAGACCCAAAAAACACTGAACCCAGTAGGTTCCACCAACCCCCCAAAAGATGCTAAACCAGCAACCAAAGGGTTAAGTTACCACAGAAACTTTCTTCAAAACACCTGACACAGATAAACCCAATGAGTGCAGAAGTATGCAATCAGAACTCCAAAGGAGACCCCTGTGTGGCGGGGAAGTGTGGGACATGTGGACCTCAGCACTCAAAGGGTTGTTCACCTTTTTAGTAGATCTTGTCTTCAGATTACCATTGCTAAAGAATAAGCCTTAGTGGGCAACTCCTGAGGAAAGAATTTGTAACCAAGATTTCCCCCCCAAGGCTTAAGGTCCACCAAAGCACCTGGAAACTGAGCTATTCACTCTAAGGAAATTGTCAGTGATGGTAATCCACCTAATGGTGGTATTAAATATCTAACAGAAAAATAAAAAAATAGCTAAACTGTTCTCTTGCTTGCATCTTCATCCAAGGAACAAATCTTACTGGAGGTGATTGGCTAGCTGTAGCAAAGGAGGGAAGGTAGGCTCCACCCCAGCATTCACTTCTAGAATTGTTCCTGCCTACTTAAAGGGGCGGATCACCTACCCAAAGTTACCAGTAACCTATATTGAACAACAGAGAAAAACCATTACTGCCATGGTGTTTTAATGGTTTCGTGAGAATGACACAGTTGTGGTTGTGGAAAAAAAGTATATAGGTCGCACAGTGAGGGAACTAAAGAAAAGAGCAGGGGAACATAGAAGAGGCATATTGACAAAAATTATAGAACACAGTGTACCACAACATTTTGCTGATTGTGATATGGGTGCAAGAGGAGGGTTCAGAATTAAAGGAATAGAACATATTCCATTATCTGCTCCAAATAGTTATTGATTCCATTATCTGCTCCAAATAGTTATTGATTATAGTGCAAAAAGGAGTCCTTCTGGATCCATACACTTGGGACTATGGCTCCAGATGGACCCAATGAGGAAATGGATTGGGGGAGCTTCCTGTAGGATAAAGGAGATAAAGGTTTAGAGAAAATTATTTGCTTGCGATAATAGATCTGTCCCCATTTATGGAGAGGGATTCTATATTAAATGATGAATTTTGAGAGTATTACTATTTAAAAAAAAAACCAAAAAAAAAAACAAAAAAAACAAATAAGGAAAACGATAAAAGTATGAGTTTCAATCAATGAAAATTAAAATGAGAATCTAGATTATTTTGTATTGTTCCTATGGAATATAGAATATAAGAGGTTTGTAGAAGTCCTAAAATTAAAATGGTTGATGATTTGTCTTCCAGAAAGGCATAGATAGGTAGGTTGAGGGAGAAGATATGGGGATACATTTTGTACTAGGTATGGTGGGTCTAACTTTATATTCTTCTGGTGTCTATTAGGTTGCCCCCAAAAAATGGCAACTTGTGTGAGCACATGATAGCTGGAACATTATGGGCTTGTACACCCAAGTCCAACCAGTGAGCAAAAACATAGGACATAGATGCTGATGATATCGGTAGTGGTTCCACTTCTAAGTTCTAGCGTATGCGCACCCCATGGTGAGGAGATACGGAAGGAGAAATGGGATGGAACATATAGGAAGTGGATACAAAGTAGGAAAGAAGTCAGAATGCTCTATCCAGAGTATTGTTACTGGGGGGAAAGAAGGGAGTGGAACAGATATATAGTTCAGTAGGTCAGGGTCTCTACATGGCTACATTAATTGTGGTCATCTCTCCCGGAGCAAACTTAGTAATGTGTATTGTTTGGCGCCAAACTGGAGGACAGACAAATCTATAAATATAGGTCGAAAAAATGAGGTATATTTTATTGATATACAAGGCCCCTGACGAATCAGCGCAAAGCTGAGAAACGCATAGGGCAATTCCACACAAATAATGTTAGTTATTTTATCTATATTTTGTACCTATATTTGTGCAAATATATTTTATTTTTATTTTAATAAAAGTTCATATACTTTAGGGTCTACATAGCCTAGTGTCTTATTTAGCTCTAGCTTCAGTAGGGCTTTCACTCCTTTTCATCTTGGTCATATATATGGAGCAGAGAGTCCTAGAGAGAGGACAGAGATATTTGAACATCTAAATCTGCAGAGGGAGGACCAGGAGAGACGCCAAGGGAGCGGAAAGAGGAGATGCAAAGGTACCCGCACTGGGGGTTGTCCAGTGAAGGCGAAAACACTAATAGGCTGGATTGCTGCTACTAAAGGTGAGTCAAATACCTATTTTAACGATGAGGTGACTCCCATGGTGAAGGAGGTGCAATTTTAAAAAATAGGAACTCGTTTGGTGAAGGTTCAAGGTTAAAGAGAAAACGGAGTAATTCTTACAGTCTACACTCAAACTGTGTGCTCTTTTTGTTTCCTTTTTTGGTGTTGCTGTGTTATGGAGTGAGGACTTTGTTGCCAGATGTCTTTGGAAACAAGCTGCACTGCTGGAAAAGGACGGTTGTGGGAACTCTAACAAGTCAAGTGTTACAATTAACCTTTTTATTTTATACTTAGATTTGAGATTATCGGATTAAACTATATATTGTCTGTTGTATTAAACGCTCAGGGTTGAGATCTATTATTAAAAAACATAAGTTGCACTAGTTGATTCTGCCAGGGATCATGGGGTGGTCATGGAAGCAGAGAGATACTTTACTACAGTGACTGATCCACAGCCAGCGTTATATTACCATCTACCTAAGATCCACAAGTCCCTCTCTGCTACACCTATCTGCCCCATCATCTCTGGTATCAACTCTTTAACATCAAACCTATCTCAATTAGTTGATTACCACCTACAAAGGTTGGTAGTAAGTTTGGATTCATATCGTAAAGATTCCACTCATTTACTATAGTTATTGAGCAAATTAATTTGGAGTGATAAATGCCATTGGGTTACTCTAGATGTCAGTAGTCTGTATTCAAATATCCCACACCAGGTGTGATTGAGGCAGCTAATTTCTTTTCTACAAAAAGATCTATTAATGCCTGAAAGACAAACTATTTATACTAGAGGCCACTGAACATATATTAACCCATAATTACTTTTCATTCCAGGGTCAATTTTACTTGCAGACCAAAGAGGTGGCGATGGGGACAAGGATTGCCCCAAGCTATGCCAATTTGTTTATGGGTTATTTTGAACATACCCATTTTTGGCATGGCCATTCTTCTAGGTGAACCTCGCCTTCTATCGTCACTACATAGACAACCTCCTTGTCATATGGGAGGGAGAGGTCTGTGATATACAAAAATTTGTGGACTACCTTAACAATAACAGTTGGGTTTTAGGTTTTGCATATAAAGCTAATAGCATGTTTTTTTGGATTTGATATTATTCTCTGGTATTTTCGGTGGAATTAGTACTATTACCCATTTTAAAGACGTTGATGGAAATAGCTTTCTATATTTTGACAGTTGTCATTATAGAAGTTGGTTTAAGAATGTCCCATTTTCCTAATTTTTATGGCTACGTAGTAATTGTGATTCCTTTGAGAATTTTTTAAATGCAGTCAGAATTTAATAAAAAATTGATTTCTTGAGAAAGGTTATCCTGAAAATGTGGTTAACTGTGCAATTCTTAAAGCATCTAGGGTAAATAGGGAGGATCTCCTTAAGTATAAAAATTCTGGAAAAGGAAAACTAACACGTGACAAACTCTGAAATCAGTGGTGATTTTCAGGTGTCTTTAATCACCGATTTCAATTGTGCACATAAAGACATTAGAAATGTGTTAACAAAATACTGGTCCATTCTGGGCCATGATGTGTATCTAAGGGACTTAATCCTTGATAAACCCCAAACAGTGTTCAGAAGAAACAGAACCCACAAGAATTTAGTTGCTCCAAGCAGACTTAGTAGTAGTAGTCCCCACGGGTCCTCCATAATTCCCAAAATAGTTTAAAGCATGCACACATATACAACAAGGTGGTAATTATTTTAAATCACATACTACTGGGGAAAGTTTTCAAATCAAACATAGATTGGATTGTGATTCCAGCTATGTTATTTATCTTATTAATTGTATATGTGAAATGCAGTATGTGGGGAGGACGACCCAAACCATTAGGTCAAGATTTGATCAACACAGACGTAATGCCGCTAAAGGATTAGAAATGCATAGCGTATCTAAACACGTTAAGGATAAACATAATAGTGATCCAAACGTACTGATATTTGTTCCCACTGAATAAGTGACTTCATCTTCTAGATATAATAGATCTCAAAAACTCAATAATAGGGAATGTTTTGGATATTCCAATTGAGGTCCATGTTTCCACTTTATTTCACACACACATTCAATTTAAAGGAGCAGTAAACTTTTTTTATGAAAACAAATTTTACAGAGCTTTTCCTGCTGAATAAAACAAGGTCGCTCCCATCGCTGTCAGATGTTTTATTCAAAACTAGCAATGTGGGACGGCGTTGCCCGTCAGGATATATAGGGAATTAATGCGCACACACACGGATGCAAGACAAACACACACAGAGAAACACACGCAAATGCACACGCATTCACTGAGATCCATAAAGATTGACACGGTCATACATACATACATACATGCAGTGCACAACATGCAGACACATAGAGTGTGATACAGACATGCAACACACACAGTGAGGAACACACAGGCACACACAGAGACACACACGCACACACAGAAGTGAGTCATAAGGGGGTGACTTATGTGTCATTGTTATGAGTTTGTGTTTGTACTTATGCCTCCACTGTGGCATTCATTCATGTAGTTGAAATGCATGTGGGAATTGCAAATACTATGGTCGAAGGTGGATCGTGCTGGCTCCCAGGGTGTGAGTGAGACTATGGTGGAAGGTGGATCGTGCTGGCTCCTGGGGTGTGAGTACGAGAGTGAGTGATTGCGTGAGTGTGTGTGATTGAGTGAGAGTGTGTATGAGTGTGAGTGTTTGAGTGCGAGTGAAAGAGTGTGAGGGATTGAGTGTGTGATTGAGTGTGAGAGAATGTGAGTGTGTGAATTATTGTGTGTATGATTGTGTGTGATTGTGTATGACTGAGTGTGTGTGAGTGATTGTGAGTGTGTGATTGAGTGTGTGTTTTTTGTCTGATGTGTTTGTGTCTGTGGTGTAGGAGCGAGTGGCAGCCATTTTGTTTTTTCAGTTACTTAGATAGTGGTGGGTGGGCTGGATAGTGGGGGCAGGCCAACTCCCTGCATGATTTAAATCACTCCCCCATTGAATCAACCAATGGGAGCAGTAACTCTTCCTTACTTAACCCTTTGAGTGCCAGAGGGGTACGCAACGCATTGCTTTGCAATGTGTTGTGTACCCCAGGGGCATCGCTAGGGGTGGGCTAAGGGGGCTGAAGCCCTGAGTGTGTCAGACAATCAGCAGACTCACTCTTCCTGCTGTTTATCCTGAGGCTGGCTGGCTGCTGCCCAGCAACTTGTGAGCATATATAGCTTGGAACAGCAGGCTGCTGCTTTACTCTATTCTCAGCTTCAGCCCAAAGCCATCCTCTCCACAGTGGCTCTTCTAGCACTTCCTGGTGCTTTGCGATGAGGTCATCAACATGCACCTGAAGTACCAGAGGAGGCAGTGTGGAGCCCATGGCTCTACACTGAAACAGAAAGCAGAATGGGGCAGAGCAGAAGAGAAGGTATGAGGGACAGTATAGATGGGGGAAATATATGGCTACCAGTGGCAGGTAAACAAGGCTGGTGGGTGTCACATTGTATATGTGGAGAATTTGTGGGCTGGCTACCAGAGGACAGGGGAACAAGGCTGGTGGGGTCACAGTTTATGTAGGGAATCAGTGGCTACCAGTGGGTATTGGAATAAGGATGGTGGTGGTCATATAGTGTATGTGTAGAATCTGTGGCTTTCAGTGGGCAGGATAATAAGGCTGGTGGGGTCCACAGTGTATGTGGGGAATCACTGGCTACCAGTGGACAGGGTAATAAGGCTGGGGGAGGTCACATAGTGTATGTAAAGAAATATGTGGCTACCAGTAGGCAGGGGAGCAAGGCTAGGGGGGTTATATAGTGTATGTACAGAATCTGTGGCTACTAGTGGTTAGGGCAATAAGGTTATTGGGGGGGGTGTCACATAATGTATGTATAGAATCTGTGGCTATCAGTGGGCAGGGGTGAAATGCAGTTGGGAATCACAGTGTATGTGAGGAATCTGTGGATACCAGTGGGCAGGGGGGGCACACGCAGTGTTTGTGGGGAATCTGTGGCTTCCAGTGGGCAGGAGAACAAGGCTGGTGGGGATGCACAATGTATGAAGGGAATCTGTGGTGACCAGTAGGCAGTTGTAGAAGGCTGGCGGGGTAACACAGTGTATTTGGGGAATCAGGGCAGAGAAACATGGCTGTGGCTACCAGTGGCACAAGGCTGTGGTATAATAAAGCTTATGTGCGTTGTTCTGTGGCTTCCAGCGGCCAATGGAAAAATGTCGGCAATCAGACAGTGTATGATTGGCTACAGGTAACCAGTGGAACAATGATGGGGTATCACACATTGTATGTATGGTTCTATGGATACCAGTTGCCAGTAGAAGAAGACTGAGATATCGGTTCATGTGTGGGCCTGGTGCTACCGGTGGCAAACCACTTGAGTATCAGACAGTGGATGTGTGGCTAATAGGGGCTAGAAGGGCAAGGTTATCAAGCAGTGTATGAGGGGTTCTATGGCTACCAGTGGGCAATGGAACAATGTAGGGCTGCAACTAACGATTATTTTGATAATCGATTAGTTGGCCGATTATTTTTTCGATTAATCGGATAAAAAAAACAATATGCTAATTTTTCATTATTTAAACTGATTTAATGAACAGTGTTAAAAACAAACAGCAGAATAAAAAACTTTACACATTAACATGTGTCATTGTTATTATTTTACTATGGGGTCTATGCACCTCTTTCTCCCCCTTGCACCTCTATTTCTCCCCCCTTGTACTTTGCTCTCTCTCCCCCTTGTGCCTCTATTTCTCCCCCCCTTGTACTTCTCTCTCTCCCTTATACTTCTCTCCCCCCCATGTACTTCTCTCTCTCTCCCCCCATGTACTTCTCTCTCTCTCCCCCCATGTACTTCTCTCTCTCTCCCCCCCATGTACTTCTCTCTCTCCCTTGTGCCTCTTTCTCCCCCATGTACTTCTCTCCCCCCCCATGTACTTCTCTCTCCCCCTTGTGCCTCTTTCACCCCCATGTACTTCTCTCTCTCTCTCTCCCTTGTGCCTCTTTCACCCCCATGTACGTCTCTCTCTCTCTCTCCCTTGTGCCTCTTTCACCCCCATGTACTTCTCTCTCTCTCTCTCTCCCTTGTGCCTCTTTCACCCCCATGTACTTCTCTCTCTCCCTTGTGCCTCTTTCACCCCCATGTACTTCTCTCTCTCTCTCTCCCTTGTGCCTCTTTCACCCCCATGTACTTCTCTCTCTCTCTCCCTTGTGCCTCTTTCACCCCCATGTACTTCTCTCTCTCTCCCCCTTGTGCCTCTTTCACCCCCATGTACTTCTCTCTCTCTCCCCCTTGTGCCTCTTTCACCCCCATGTACTTCTCTCTCTCTCCCCCTTGTGCCTCTTTCACCCCCATGTACTTCTCTCTCTCTCCCCCTTGTGCCTCTTTCACCCCCATGTACTTCTCTCTCTCCCCCTTGTGCCTCTTTCACCCCCATGTACTTCTCTCTCTCCCCCTTGTGCCTCTTTCACCCCCATGTACTTCTCTCTCTCTCTCCCCCTTGTGCCTCTTTCACCCCCATGTACTTCTCTCTCTCTCCCCCTTGTGCCTCTTTCACCCCCATGTACTTCTCTCTCTCCCCCCCTTGTAACTCTTTCACCCCATGTACTTCTCTCTCTCCCCCCCTGTGCCTCTTTCTCCCCCATTTACTTTTCTCTCTCCCCCTTGTGCCTCTTTCTCCCCCATGTACTTTTCTCTCTCCCCCTTGTGCCTCTTTCTCCCCCATGTACTTTTCTCTCTCCCCCTTGTGCCTCTTTCTCCCCCATGTACCTCTCTCTCCCCCTTGTGCCTTTTTCTCCCCCATGTACTTTTCTCTCTCCCCCTTGTGCCTCTTTCTCCCCCATGTACTTCTCTCTTTCTCTCCCCCTTGTGCCTCTCTCTCTCTCCCCCATACCTCTTTTTCATACTTTTCCACACTGATGACATCCGGGGTGCAACCACTCCAAACGCGGAGACGCCGTGTTGAGAGTGCAGGGGTTTTCTTCCTCAGTCTGGGCGCCAGTTTTAAACTGACCTCAGAACAGAGGAAGAAATTACCTGCATGCTCCACGCGGCGTCTCCGCGTTTGGCATGGTTGCGCCCCAGATGTCATCAATGCGGGAAGTAAGAAGACAGCAGTATCCGGCGGCTGTGGGGATGCTGGGCGGCACAACTAATCACTGCACAACGAATCGATAATGAGAATCGTTGGCAACGATTCTCATTATCGATTCTTATCGATTAGTCGTTGCAGCCCTAGAACAATGCTGGGTATAAGCATACCTCCCAAGTGTCCCTCTTCGAGCCCCAAATCCCTCTGTCCCTCTTTCACACCCTGGTGTCCCTCTTTTTAGGACATCAGACTGGGTGGTGGGTATATAAGTGTATCACATTGCTCCACAGCAATAAAACTCACATTAATGTTTGTTTAAACATCATTATATTTACTTATACATTATCTGTGTAAATAAAATACTTTGGTGTTGCTCTTGATAATTTATTCAGTTACATCAATGGCTCATATGTATTAAAGCAACCTGGTTTTATTCTGGAGTAAACCAACTGCACAATAGGTGACAAATAAAAGTTCTTAAAGTCCACTGCACTTGAATAGGGTTTTTAACCTCTTGAACGCTAGAGAGGTCTCCAATGCATTGCTTTGCTGTAACGACGGAGACCCAGGAGAAGGGATACCTACAAATAGCCCTCTCTAACCAGGACCTAGAGTGAGGAAGGTCAGACTCCTCCAACAAGGGATAGAGGAGCGAGCGGCTAGGGAACGACGCTGGGGTGCGTCGCTCGCGTACGGAGGTTGTCAGAAGGGTGACGTGCAGCGGCCACGGCCGTATAAAGGTGCTAGCCGCAAGGCTAGATTGGACCCCTTTGGTTGAGCCAAAGAGATCCCGCGATGCCCCCCTCCAGACAATCTATACTACCGCTATCCCCAGGGAGAAAACAAACTCCAACAGGAACAGTACTCACTCAGGTGATCAGAAGGACTAAGAGGAGGTCCCAACACGAATCCGAAGGATGGTCAGCCAAGCCGGGTCATACACAGGAGAAACAGGAACACCGCCGGAGCCGCTAGCACAGGACGCAGACGGGCATCAATCGGGACACTCACGGAGGCCTACAGGAGACAGAAGATGACACAGGATCAGGACTAGCAGGAACGCAGACAAGAAGAGCAGAGAGAGAGTCAGAGACAGCTCTACACAGCTACAGGACGCTATAACAACGCGTCCATACAGACAACTTACCCCCCTGATAAGCAGAAGAGACAGGAAGGGGCAGGGCTGGAGGTCCACACGCTGGGCACCGCAATGCGCATGCGCCCAGTACCGCAGGCCAAAAAGAGAACGGCGCATGCGCTAGGATAGCCGGATCCGGCTACTGCGCATGCGCACAGCGAGATGCGGCCCCGGGAAGGAAGACGCCGAACGGGAATCGCGCAGGATGCGGCGCGATCCCCACCGCCGGTATGACACCACCCCCGACCCAAGGGCCGCCACCGGAGGCCCCTAGATAGGCCTCTCAGGACGGCGGCGGTGGAAACGATGACGAAGGACAGAGGCGTGAACGTCCTGAACAGGCACCCAAGAACGCTCTTCAGGACCGCAGCCCTTCCAGTTAACCAAATACTGCAGACCACCCCGGACCCGGCGAGAATCCAAAATATCATCAATGACGTACTCATCCCGTCCATGAACGGAAACAGGAACCGGGACAGACACACGAGGATGAGGAAACCGAGCAGGAACCCAAGGCTTCAGGCGGGATACGTGAAAAACGGGGTGGATCCGTAAAGTACGCGGCAAGTCTAAACGGTACACAACCGGGGATAGGCGTTGAAGGACTCGGAAGGGGCCCAAAAACCGAGGACCCAACTTAGCAGAAGGCTGCCGGAGATGGGCGTCGAGGTCATCCAAGATGGGCGACTGGCGATCCAGTAATGGAGATACCCAAGCCAGCGCCTGACCGCGAAGTAAGGATATGATAAAGGTAATACGAGTCTGATGCGTAGAAAATACCTCGGGCTGACAACGGAAGTGCAGAAGGCACTGATTCAGGAAGCCTCTCAATTCTTTGGGATTGCCATCGAAGCGGTCCGGCAGAGGAAGACGAGGGACTACGGAAGGCATGGGCGGATCGGGAGAAACCGTAGGTCTGGAAACAGCTGGTCTGGGAACTTCTAGGCTTTGCTGTAAATGCTGCAGCATATCTGAGATGGAGTCCAATTTACGGTCCAGGTTTAAAATCTGAGCGGCGTGATGTTCCAGTACCGCGCCTTGCTGTACCACTGCAGCGGACAATTCCTTCGGGTCGGTAGCCATAGAGAAAAGGTGGCGTTGTTATAATGTAACGACGGAGACCCAGGAGAAGGGATACCTACAAATAGCCCTCTCTAACCAGGACCTAGAGTGAGGAAGGTCAGACTCCTCCAACAAGGGATAGAGGAGCGAGCGGCTAGGGAACGACGCTGGGGTGCGTCGCTCGCGTACGGAGGTTGTCAGAAGGGTGACGTGCAGCGGCCACGGCCGTATAAAGGTGCTAGCCGCAAGGCTAGATTGGACCCCTTTGGTTGAGCCAAAGAGATCCCGCGATGCCCCCCTCCAGACAATCTATACTACCGCTATCCCCAGGGAGAAAACAAACTCCAACAGGAACAGTACTCACTCAGGTGATCAGAAGGACTAAGAGGAGGTCCCAACACGAATCCGAAGGATGGTCAGCCAAGCCGGGTCATACACAGGAGAAACAGGAACACCGCCGGAGCCGCTAGCACAGGACGCAGACGGGCATCAATCGGGACACTCACGGAGGCCTACAGGAGACAGAAGATGACACAGGATCAGGACTAGCAGGAACGCAGACAAGAAGAGCAGAGAGAGAGTCAGAGACAGCTCTACACAGCTACAGGACGCTATAACAACGCGTCCATACAGACAACTTACCCCCCTGATAAGCAGAAGAGACAGGAAGGGGCAGGGCTGGAGGTCCACACGCTGGGCACCGCAATGCGCATGCGCCCAGTACCGCAGGCCAAAAAGAGAACGGCGCATGCGCTAGGATAGCCGGATCCGGCTACTGCGCATGCGCACAGCGAGATGCGGCCCTGGGAAGGAAGACGCCGAACGGGAATCGCGCAGGATGCGGCGCGATCCCCACCGCCGGTATGACATTTGCAATGTATTGAAGACCGCTCTAGCATTCAAGGAGTTAAAACCCCTATTTAATGTGACAGGAATTTTGATTTGTTCCCTGTGGTACAGTTGGTTTACACCACAATAACTTCAGTTAGTTAGAACAAAAAACAATGGCAAGAGTTGAACATAAAATGGCTTACTTCTTAACTCTTTGCATTGCATTATATATAGATTAGTAAAATAAACATATGTTGTGTAAGGATAACTCACCCCACACTACAGCTTTATCATCACTACCACTGGTGGCAAGCACTCTGTTGAATTTTGCTGTGGGCTCTAGCCCCAGATCATTTTGGAACCTAGAAACACCCCTGGTGTATCCCTCTGGCACTCAAAGGGTTAAGTTGAGGTAACATAGCAATATAACATACAGTGGCTCTTGAGGCAGCGTAGCAATATGCTGAGGGAACAAAAAGAAAGTGGTGTTTGAGGCTTGCCCTCTGTAACATACAGCAAAACATCTCTCTCCCTTTAAGGAGAAAGAAAAACACACAAAGACAGAGGGCGCCCAATAGTGCCTGTAAACGTGATTATTTAAGTGATAACCAAAAGCATAAAGGTTACACTCACAATTTGTAGTTGCTAATTACAAGGCATATGCCCAGAACCAGCACTTTAAGCTTGTGGAGAATTCAAAGTCTGTCTCCACTAAGATCTGTTTGTAGAGATTGTTCTAATGAAAACCAGTATCCAAAGGAGCAAGATGATTAAAAAGAAAAATGTAGTAGGCTGCTAAAGTTTCTAAAAACAATCAGCTTTTTAACCCCTTAAGGACCGGACATTATGGGACATTTCCGTCCCATAACGTCCGCATAGGGGCACGTTGACGGGCCGGTACACGTGACCTGTCACGTGTATCGGCGCGTCATTATGGGGCTTGAAATAGATCGCTCCGATCTTGGAGCGGTCTATTTCATGCCCCATTTTTACTTACAGCGCTCCCGGTAGAGCGCTGTAAGTAAAATGTACGTGACGTACCAGGACCGTCAAGGGTCTTTCAAGAAAGTTTACCCTTGACGGTCCTGGTACGTCAAGGGTCCCTAAGGGGTTAATATAAAATAAAATAAAACAACAGACCAATTGAAAAAAATATAATAGTAGCGTAACGTTTCGCAGCTCAAGGGCTGCTTTAGCAAACCAACTGGAATGTTATGTAAAATAATACAAAGAAACAAACATGGCAGCCTGACATTTAAAATTTCCCTCCTAGGTTCTCATTGGTTGAACTATTACATCAGATGACCTTTGAGGTTAAACAAACTTCTGGTATTTGCAATCTAAAGGTTAAACATATCTTAATATACTCTTCCTAAAAAAACAGTACAACAAGATACTTAAAGGGATAGTAATACTTAAAATGTAAAAAAAAAAATATGTTGTAAGGTTTATCCCCCTGAGTAAAACAAGAGTACTCCCACTGCTGAGAGGTGTTTTATTCAAAAGTTATTAATTTTCAAAGTTGAATTTTTTTAGATGCAATATCACAGTGGCCTGAAATTGTACAGTGGCGCTGTTGCTACACGATCCTATGGACAACTCTAGTCAGTTGACCATAAATCTCCATAGGATGGTGTAGCAACAGCGCCACTGTACAATTTCAGGCCACTGTGATATTGCACCTAAAAAATTCAACTTTGAAAATTAATAACTTTTGAATGAAAGACCTCTCAGCAGTGGGAGTACTCTTGTTTTACTCAGGGGGATAAACCCTGCAACATATTTTTTTTTACATTTTAAGTATTACTATCCCTTTAAAGGTAATGTATAAATATTTTGAATATTTCAGAGAGTAAGTGATAATTTATACGAACAAAACTTGATGTATCAATAAAGCTTCATTGAAACACAAGTCCTACCCTGTCATATGTATGATCCAATAATGATCTTCATTCATTTATTTTAGATTTTAAATAGGAAGAAATACGGAGTATCCAAAAAACAATATAAAATATGAAAGCCCCTATAACAAGTAATAATGGAAGTATACTTACAATAATGCAAACCCAAATATCAATCGAAAGAGACATCCATACAAAGTATAATAGTATAAAATACATATACAGTATAAAAGACTACAACAAAATGGAGACTAGCACAGCCTAAAATAACACACTACTGTACATAATAACGATTGAGTACATAGAAATGTACTTCGAAGAAAAAAACAAATAACAATAAAACAGATAACACTAAAACAAACAACAATATAAAATATAATCATAATACAAAGGTACAGGACTACAACAAAATGGAGGCTGATACTCACTAAAAAACTACTAATACATATAATCAATCAAATACATGGAAATATATTCTAAGCATAATAAATATATCAATTACATGTCAGAATAAAACTACAACAAAATATAAAATAAAATCACACACATAAAATGGACGCACTACTATATATAGAAACAATAAATAAAATAAATAAGGGTGTACTCCAAAAAAATGGAGACTGACCTGAAAAAAACACCCACATAATCATATAACCTCAAATATATCTAGACAACATAAACGAAGGAAGGACAAAAATTACTAAAAACTGTCATTCCATATATAAACTCATAACTTACATATCTATATTCTACAAATCATAAAACAAGTATAAAAAAGAACTCATAAGCTTTGAAAAAACATCCTCACTATAATATAAATGGAGGTGTACTCCAACAAAATGGAGAATAGCCTAGAGAAAAAAAAGCACTTGCCCAAATATATAGTATCAGTTGTATCTAGATGCTATATAGCATCTTGAATCTAAAAGGTAAAATGTGCTAAAGATAAGAAACTATCAGAGTTTTACCTCTGTAGTTACAGGGGAGACTTTTGCCATCAATGGCGTTCTGGGCTGTGACACCAAATTTGTCATCTATTTACTTAGCTGCCCTTGTAATCTGCAATATGTGGGTAGGACGACTCAGCATTTTAAAGCACGTGTTATCAAACATAGATCTAATATCAGGAGAGGACATCTATTACATAGTGTCTCAAGACATTTTTTTCATCATCATGATCAGGATCCTAAGGGTCTACAAATATTTCCCATTGAACATATAGAATCCAGTATAGGACAGAATTCTCTCAAAAAATTAATTATGAGAGAATCATACTGGATTTTTAGACTAGACACCATGGTACCAAGAGGCCTCAATGAGGCCTGTGACGTAGCATGGTGAATATATAGATATACGTTTTTTTTGGTTTTTTTTACATTTATTAAATTAAAGGAATTACTTTATATTTCTTATGGATGATATATTAAGAGAATTATCACAAATAAAGTATGATATATTATTATTTAATTTTATAAGATATATGACACATTAACTTAAGGATGGGGATCATGTACTAAATATATGGTTGTTCTCTATGATATATAGTTCTATATATTGAATAAAAGAGGTTTAAATTTTTATTTAAATTTTCACTTATATATGGTTTTAAATATTGATATATCTATATATTTGTTAATTTATATGTGAGGGTTATTTAACTATGAATGGTGTCCCTCCGAGGTTGTCAAGCTTTTCTTTATCTGTTTTTAGCCCTATTCTTCGTATTTGTTGAATATAGAAGTATATACTGTGTGTTTGTTAGGAGTTTGTATATGGTATGATAGTTTCTTATCTTTAGCACATTTTACCTTTTAGATTCAAGATTCTATATAGCATCTAGATACAACTGATACTATATATTTGGGCAAGTGCTTTTTTTTTTTTTTTTTTCTCTAGGCAATTCTCCATTTTGTTGGAGTACACCTCCATTTATATTATAGTGAGGATGTTTTTTCAAAGCTTATGAGTTCTTTTTTATACTTGTTTTATGATTTGTAGAATATAGATATGTAAGTTATGAGTTTATATATGGAATGATAGTTTTTAGTAATTTTTGTCCTTCTTTCGTTATATGTTGTCTAGATATATTTGAGGTTATATGATTATGTGGGTGTTTTTTTCAGGTCTGTCTCCATTTTTTTGGAGTACACCCTTATTTATGTTATTTATTGTTTCTATATATAGTAGTGCGTCCATTTTATGTGTGTAATTTTATTTTATATTTTGTTGTAGCTCTATTCTGACATGTAATTGATATACTTATATTTATTATGGTTAGAATATATTTCCATGTATTTGATTGATTATATGTATTAGTAGTTTTTTAGTGAGTATCAGCCTCCATTTTGTTGTAGTCCTGTACCTTTGTATTATGATTATATTTTATATTGTTGTTTGTTTTAGTGTTATCTGTTTTATTGTTATTTGTTTTTTTCTTCGAAGTACATTTCTATGTACTCAATCGTTATTATGTACAGTAGTGTGTTATTTTAGGCTGTGCTAGTCTCCATTTTGTTGTAGTCTTATATACTGTATATGTATTTTATACTATTATACTTTGTATGGATGTCTCTTTCGATTGATATTTGGGTTTGCATTATTGTAAGTATACTTCCATTATTACTTGTTATAGGGGCTTTCATATTTTATATTGTTTTTTGGATACTCCGTATTTCTTCCTATTTAAAATCTAAAATAAATGAATGAAGATCATTATTGGATCATACATATGACAGGGTAGGACTTGTGTTTCAATGAAGCTTTATTGATACATCAAGTTTTGTTCATATAAATTATCACTTACTCTCTGAAATATTCAAAATATTTATACATTACCTTTAAGTATCTTGTTGTACTGTTTTTTTAGGAAGAGTATATTAAGATATGTTTAACCTTTAGATTGCAAATATCAGAAGTTTGTTTAACCTCAAAGGTCATCTGGTGTAATAGTTCAACCAATGAGAACCTAGGAGGGAAATTTTAAATGTCGGTTAGGCTGCCACGTTTGTTTCTTTGTATTATTTTACATAACATTCCAGTTGGTTTGATAAAGCAGCCTTAGAGCTGCAAAACGTTACGCTACTATTATATTTTTTTCAATTGGTCTGTTTTATTTTATAATAAAAAGCTGATTGTTTTTAGAAACTTTAGCAGCCTACTACATTTTTCTTTTTAATCATCTTGCTCCTTTGGATACTGGTTTTCATTAGAACAATTTCTACAAACAGATCTGAGTGGAGACAGACTTTGAATTCTCCACAAGCTTAAAGTGCTGGTTCTGGGCATATGCCTTGTAATTAGCAACTACAAATTGTGAGTATAACCTTTATGCTTTTGGTTATCACTTAAATAATCACGTTTACAGGCACTATTGGGCGCCCTCTGTCTTTGTGTGTTTTTCTTATATGAGCTTCTTGGATATGGATGTTGAAGAGGTGCAGCCATAGAGATACATACCCTGAAGTAGACCTTTGGGACGGTCCAAGTTCCCTAAAAGTTTGGAATTCAGTGGAAATATATGTTTCACACTGAACACCTTTTTTGTGAGTAGAGTCTATCTGGTAATATTCCAATTGTGAACTATCTACATACCACACTAGGAGCACCTCCTCTCTTTGTGTTTTTAAGGAGAAAGGGCGGGAATCAGGAAGTGGAGGAGTGACAATTGAGACAATTAGTGAGGTGACTGAAGACATGAAGAGTTAAATTAAAGAGTTGCTATTAAGTTTATCCCTGAGTTTGTATTTTATGGGAACATTACACCCTCGTACTGAAACAGAGTGTATGGAGGGTTACAATTATCTGTGGGAGGTGAAACAGTGTGTTTGTGGGGTCATGATCCTGAGTGAGAGTGTGAGTGGACCAGGAGAAGTTACTGATATCCCTTACTTCAGGGGTGAGTGGCAGTTATATTTTTTTTGTCAGTTGGATAGTGGTGGGTGGGCTGGAGGGGGCGGGCCAACTCCCTGTATGATAAACATGCCCCCACTGAATCACCCAATGGGAGCAGTAAAGTCCCCATTCAATCAACCAATAGGAGTTGTGTCTCCTAATGAGACATAAATTATGTAATGAGGCATTCTGTTCAATGTGTGTTTGTTTTCTGAGGAGACATAAATTATGTTCTGTGTGTGAGGTACCATAAATTATGCAATGAGGCTTATTCTTTTATATACATAGATTTATAGCAGTTTAAAAAATCAGGAAGTGAATTTACTGTGCTTTACTTCCTGGTAGTTCTAACTGACGGGAAGTGACAGGCAGTTTCTATCACATTCTACGGAGAACTTTATGTCTCTGACTTTTCTCGCCATTAGAATCCAACAGGAAATATAATTAGAATTTGACCACTAGAGGGCACTGCTAGTGTTAAAAAACATAGGTTTAAACTGTAATAACTCTGGAAATATAAATCTCTCGGCAGTGGGAGTACCCTTATTTTACTCAATAGGAAAATCCCTACAATATATATATTTTTTCATAACAAAGGTTTACTGCTCCTTTAAATATGTTTATGAGATGTCAGCACACATAATATTGTGCTTCTAATATAACAGGTTATGATAGCACACTTTTTTTCTTTTTCCTTTCTCTCATTTTATACAAGGTTCTTTTACATAGATCTGTGGTTGTACTCGTATATATGATGGGTATTTATATATAGTTAAATTTCTATTTATCCACCACCATTTTTTTTCTTTCACATATGTAGCTTACACATTATTTTTTGTTTTATATCTTTATACAGTTTTTAAAATTTCATTTTTTCAATATGACAGCACATATATTTTTTTCTCATTTTATATAAAGTTTTTTGTTTGTTTTTTAAATATAGATCTGTGGCGCGTACATATATTGCCTATGGGTGTGTGTGTGTGTGTGTGTGTGTGTGAATTTACAGCACACTTATTTTTGTCACATTCTGATTCATTCATTACTATTCTTTTTTATATGTGTAGCTTACACATCATTTTTTGTTATATTTTTACATAGTTTTAAACATTTTACTCTTTTCTTCATCACTCATACGTCATTTTTTATTTTACACTTTTTATATATGTGGGTCACCATATTTATTATTTATTTTCATTTTTTCATTAATTTTTGTATCATCATTTATCACCATTTTCTATTGTATTCATGTGTGCTGTTTGGATGTGCAGTCCAGGATCTGGATAATTCCAGCTGTGTGTTTGTCACGGATATGTTTACAGATCTCTGCAGAGCATATCTAGATGTTTACACATTTGGATTGATGTCATTGGTTGTTATTCTTCTTTTCGAGTGAGTGCTGCTCAATGTCATTGGTTTGTTTGCTCCAATGGTTATGCAGATGGATCTTTGATTTGAGTGACGGGTTCTTGATCCAATGGGGATATTTTTAATATGATTGTAGGATTGGACACTTTGTATCGACTCGTTTGGCAGTTTATTACAATATAGTGGGCAATACAACTTGCTTGTCAACATATGTTTAGATGTTCATGTTTCCAGTTAATGTTTTTTTCTTTGAACATGCACTGCTTGATTTCATTGATTTGTTCCCCTTGTTGGAAGTTAACGGGTCTGTGATTTGAGTGACGGGTGCTAGATCCAATTGTGATAGTTCTTTTTTGTGTAGGATTGGATATTTGTATTTCTATTTGACCAGTCTGATGGTCTGTTAACACATAGCGGGTTATTTACCTCGTTTGTTAATGACGGCCCTTTAGATTCCTCTGAAGAAGTGGTAAGTGGGCCAAGCAACGTTAAGACTACATATGATGTAAGATTATATATATGTTTTTTGTTTTGAAATAAAACTTTTTTTTTTTTTTACTTATGTTGGTCCGTTTATATCCAGTCCTTTCTTCACAAGAGTGATCCATCATTGTCATTTGAGGTCTGTTTGTGGGAATGACCTACAATTATTCCCCACTGGCTTTCACACCGGTTCTGAACATAAACAGATGGGTGGGGATCCTTGATGTAAGTAGGATTCGACATGTGCATATTTCTATATCTTTTTTGAGCTCTCCTCCTGTGTGTGTATTTCTGTGATTTATCGATATCCAGCTCTTCTATGACTGAACGAATCCGAAGTGATTAAGCATCTTTCTGGAGGTTATCTGTGTGGAGGCAGTGTTAATATCCTCCCCACAGGAGATTATGCTACTTGACATCCAGAGCACCAATTGGGAAATGTGAGTGCAAAATTCTTACACTTGTTTTTATAATTCTTTATTTATTAAGTGATACACTAGGATGCTCTCCCACTTCTTTTTTTTTGGCTAAAACTAAGCAGAACTGTTCACAATCTTGCTACCAGAACAAGGAACAAATGTTAACTGGGGGGGAGTGGCCAGGTAGCCTGCTAAGGAGGAGAGGGAGGCTCCGCCCCTGCAACTTCGTAGAAGAATTGTTCCAACCTACTAGGAGTACAGAGAATTATTATAGATTTACACATACTCAACATGAAACAGTTGGTTGAGCTGCTACACCTTCTTACACTGTGTAATCAACAGCACTGGAATGTGACTCATTTCAGCTTTTTTACATGGTTGATTAATAGTACTGGTGTTAGCACTTTTGGTGAGTTTTTGAGAAATTGCATCCTCCTCAGGAGGAGGAGTGGGATCACCATCAATTATTGCACAGACTGCAGCAACCATGACTGCTGTCAGTTTTTGGACTTTACTCATATGTCCCTTCACTGCTCCTAATCCTTTCACCCTCCCCCCTACCCCTTCTGTATTTGCTGGACATTACTCAACTGTGTGTTTTTACTGTAAAGTACACAATATAACTGATTTTGTGTTATGTGTCTTGCCTTGGCCCTTTACAAAATATTCTCTTGTCAAGTATCAGTCTTCCCAGTCACAGCTTAGGTCAGGGTCCCCGTCTGTCATGTACCAATTTTTTATTATAAGTTTTACATTTTTTTATATTAACTGTACCCCCTTTCCCAGTTGATAAAAAACAGATTTCCCCGCTCAGCTGATTCCTTCCTCAGACTCCACAAACACAGCAATAACAGCCAGATCAGGATAAAACTGATCATGGCTGCTTGTGTCTTCCCAGTCATACTCAATGTTTGGGTATTTGGGGTATTTCTCCTTTGCTTCTTTCTCAACGCAATGAGTTAGAAAAAAATAAAGTGGAAAAACTGAACTGCACTTTTCGCAGGAAATTTCCCGCTGGTGGAGGAAGTGCCATTTTTCTCCTGTTTTTCTTTTGAGGAGAAAGTTTAGCCCATCCCTAGACAATACAGCCAATAAAATATTAAGGTAAACATTTCTAAAATTTAGACTACTATGCATATCGCAATGACCCTTATCTGCCCTGATTATATGCAAACTGTCATCCAATCACTTTAAGACCCCTAGTGCCAGCCTGATATGGAAGATCAACTTCCGTTAGATAATTCTGTTCAATGCAAGATCCAAAAAGAAAACATTGTGGGTCTAATTTAAAAAAAAAAAAAAAAAAATGCATTAATATGGAAAGGAACAGGAAAAAATAATACCAATGCAAAACAAGAGAAATGAGCTGTTGAAAATGTTGATTTCTGTTCTAATACAGGAAAGGTGGAGCTAGCCAACATATATTAAATATGCTGCCATGATAATAAATGAAGACTCATAACCAACTGTTGCAAAACATACTTCAAACAAGTAGTAACTTGAAATCTTAATGAGAATGCTCTACTGCCACAAACCAGCCACACTTTGTAGACTGTTCTTATGAAGATTTGCATTGTATGCAATGCTATTTCTTCTCTCCAGACAATCCGTCCAGTCCCAGGACAAGGATCCAAGTTTGTCAGCTACAGTGCTGGGGCAAGAGGGGTAAACTTCACATCTATGTTACACTAAAACTATAAAAGATATAGCAACAAGACTTTAATGCTTTGCTTTATTTAATAAGTGCAATATTAAAACTTGTATAAACCAGGTATTACTATCCCTTTAAGAGGATGAATACTTACATAACTAGTAAGTTTAATTTTGTACACATTTTGCAGACACTTAACCTTTTCATACAAAACTGTCCAGTTTAACCACTACAGATTTGACTGAAAACAAAGAGCATTTTAGTCTTACCTATTAAATACTTTTATCTTAGTCCATATAACTTACAGGTACCATGGGGAGGCAACACTCCCCCCAGTAGGCTGGAACAATTCTTCAAAGAAGAGTAGGGTGGAGCCTCCTCCTCCTCCAAAACTAGCTAGGCACTCCCCTTCTCCAGATAGTTTTGAGACAATAAACCTACTGAACTAGATAGCAAGAAGGAAGAGAGGACTCTCCTGTGAGCATGAACCCAATAGGACTCACATTCAGCCACAGGAAACTAAGCATGGTCCTTTTACTGGGTGGGAGACATGTAAGCTATATGGACTAAGACAAAAGGATTTAACAGGTACGACTAAAATCCTCTTTTCACTGGCATCCAATATAGCTTACAGGTATCATTGAGAGGTACCAACATTGAGCTCCCATGGACAGGAAGAGAAGAAAAGGACCAAGCTCCGGTTCCCCTGATACCAGAGTTCCCATGGGCTATACAGGACATGGAACAGCCCAAACTAAAAAAGTGTCAACAGCCACTGAACAACATAACACAAGCACACAAGAACAAGAGCCAACAGGTCTCAAACAGTCAAAGAGCTATAAGGCACAGAAAAGTAAAATCATAGACAGGCAAGGCTGCCTCCAGGTCTTTCCTGCGTAGCCAGATCATCAGCACAGTAGTGTTGGCAAAGGTCTGGACAAAGGACCAAGTGTTCGTCTTGCACAGCTGATCAGCAGAGGTCCGATTCTTGTAAGCCCATGAGGCCCCAACAGATCTAGTGGAGTGAGCTGTGATCTGAAAGGGAACAGGTGTCTTCCCGAGTTAGTAAGCCTTGCTGATGGTAGACTTAATACAGGATGCATGCGATGGTCACCTTGGAAGCAGCCTTACCAGCCCTGGGACCCTCAGGAATGACAAACAAGGCATCAGACTGACGAAAAGACGCACACAGAACTTAAGACAGCGCCCAACATCCAAAAAATAGATATCCCTCTCCTTGTCAGATTTGGGGTCAGGGCAAAAGGAAGACACAGCAATCTCTTGACTGATGTGGAACTCAGAAACCACCTTAGGAAGAAAGCTAAAATAGCTTTGACCTTGAACCAGGCAGCGGCGCTTCTTGTACTGCCTTGCTTGTTGATGTAAGCTACGGCTGTAGCATTGTAGGATTACCACACGGACCAGCATTCTGCCTGATGAGAGTACCAATACCTTAGAGCATGGAAAATTGCCCTGAGCTTCAAAAAGGTTGTTGGGGAGGAGAGACTCCTCCGCTGGCCAATGACCCTGAATGCTCAGGTGACCCAGGACAGCTCCCCAGCCTAGCAATCTGGCATACGTCATCTCTATAGTCTAGTAAGGGATCACAAATCGCCTACATTTCCTTAAGGTGGATGTGTTCAACCACCATTGAAGGCGGAGTTCCACCTCCGCAGGGAGGGAGACTGGGTGATCCAGAAGATCTGGGTCCCCTCGGCAAACTTGGATCATGAACCTCTGAAGGTCCCTGGCATGTGCCATGGCATATGGCATAGCTTCCATGGTGGAGATCATTTTGCCCATCAGAGAGGAGAACTTCCTTGCCAGAAGCTCATGTGTACTCCAGGGCACAATACACTTGGAGGTGATCTGCTGAACAGAATCCTCTGTCAGATAGACCATGCTCCGAATGGTGTCAAACTGGAGACCAAGGAAGACCAGGTTCTGAGAAAAAAAAAAAAAAAAAATCGAAGCAGACTTGCCCATGTTCAGGATCCAACCATGCTGGAGGAGGATCGGAGCAAATCCCTGAACCTGGTGGTCCAGAAGATCCCTGGAGTGAGCCTTCAGGAGAAGGTCATCCATGTAGGGAGTCACCTGATTCCCCTTTGTGTGCAGGAAGGCAATCAAGGCCCTTAATACCCTCGCAAACACATGAGCTGTGGTCAGCCCGAAGGGGAAGGCGGTGAACTGGAAGTGCCGAGGACGCAAGCAAACCTGAGGTACTTCTGGCTGTCTGGATAAATTGGAATGTGGAGATATGCATCCTGCAGATCCAAAGAAGCCAGATATTTCCCTGGACACAACAGTGCAAGGACTGCATCTTGTAGCGAGTATGGACCACAAACGAGTTGCGATCCTTCAAATCCAGTATGGGACGGCAGCCGCCATCCTTCTTGGAAACTACAAAGAGATTGGATAAAAATCGAAACATATCTCTGGCTGAGGAACCAGAGTTAGAACTCTCTTGTCCAAGAGAGTCTGAACTGCCCTATTGAAAAGTCTGTCCCTGAGGGGAGCGAGAAGGGAAGAATCTGAAGGGAGTTAGGGGTGTAAACGGAATCTTGTAACCTCCAGAAATCACTTGTAATACCCACTGATCCGCAACAGAGCCCGTCCAAGTACTTAAAAACTGTTGCAGGCGACCACCCACTGGTGAATGTGGACTAGGGTTTGGCAAGTCATGCCGAAGCAGGTTTGATGGATTTGGGTTTGGTGGAGGTGTGCTTTGACCTCCACTGCTGCTGGGGCTTGGGGGTGGAAAGCGGGGTGCCGACCTGAGGTGCCACCGGGTTTGTCCTATGCAATTCGCTTTGCCGGGGGCCAAAAAAGACTGTGTCTCCGCTCCTGAGGATTGTGCTTAGGGACCTGAGGCAACAATGCGTTCTTACCCCCAGTGGCTTCACTGATAATGTTTTTCAGTTCAGGGCCAAAAAGAGAGGAGCCCTTAAAGGGAAGAGAAACCAGTGATATCTTAGATATTAGGTCAGCAGATAAAATCTTAAGCCACGGTGTACGCCTAGCAGCCACAGAGAAGGCAGAGGCCTTAGCCTAAAGCCTAACAGCATCAAATAGAGCATCAGTAACAGTGCTGAGCCTCAGAGATATTGGCCAAAAGGGATAAGAGGTCAGCCTTAGGGGCACCTTTGTGGACAGTGTCAGTCAGCTGTTCAGTACAAACAGCAATGGCTCTGTTAACCCATGCGGGGGAAAGGTAAGTCGCAAGGATGCACCAATAGCAGAGACATTGGCCTTCAGGATAACTTCCAGCTTCCTATCCTTAAGTGCTGAAGTGTCCGAACAGGCAAGGCAGTGGATTTAGACAGCCTAGAAATAGGAGGATCAACCTGAGGAGGTGTAGCCCACTGAGCCAAGGCTGTGTTAGAGAAGGGACACAGCTTAGAAAATCTCTTAGATAGAGAGACTCTTGTCAGGAGTCTTCCACTCATCCAGGATAATTTGATCCAGAGTTGGATTAGGCGGAAAAACAGCACAAGACTTCTTGCGCCTTTGAAAGAAGTCAGAAGTAGACTGAGGCTCTACGGGGTTAATAGGAATGTGTAGAGTGGATAAAACTGCCTTAATGAGACCCTCAGCAGAGGGTTCAGGGTCAGCTTAGAAGGGGTTGCCATGAAATTGGGAAGAAGCCCCTTCAGAACACGCTTCATCCTCTTGACTCTTCAGCTGAATCCTCCACAGAGGAATCAGATAAATCAGGAATGCCAGGGGCCTTAGGGGCCACAAACATAAAAGAAGTTGGGGGCTTCCATGATTGAAGAACCCCCTGAAGAAAAAGAGGAATCTGTGCCACAGAGGACTTTAAGTCCTTGACCAATTTGGCTCTTGTTCATGTCTTGAGGGCCCTGGTGATGAAGCAGGGGCCACAGGGCATAAGTGATCTCTGGGAAGCCCCGTTTGGCATGAGGAACAGTAAGTAAAGGCGGGGGAGGGGGGTCAGACTCCTCTGAGTCCTTGCCCTTAGGTCTAGCCCCATGTCCTAATGGATCTGACATCCTAAAACAGGAGACGTGTCCTGCAGTAATATGGAAAACCAAACACTGTCACCCAGATTAAAGATTTCATCCCATAAAGCCTAAAATGTACTTATCTGGCAAACAAAGAGTTAATCTGTGGTGGAGAGAAGAGGAATCCTTGCGTATGATACTCGTGTAAAAGGGTATAGAAAATGGCGACCGAATAGTGAGCCAATCAGAGAACAGCCCGTGAAACAGGCATCTATATGAAATGTAGTTTTTCCTTACAAACTATCAAAAAAGCAAAACCGAATCCCCCCCCAGAGACCCCCAAGACACAGAGGATGTGAACCGTAATGTAGTGCAAGGGAAGACTAGAAGAATGAGCCCTCTTGCAACTTGGTACATAGAGAGGTTGCAGAGATACGTCCCAATGCAGCTTGTACCATAGAGATCAATGGAGCATTGCCACTATGCAGTAAAGTGTGCGCTTAAAGGCACAGCATTCAAATAAAACGGAAAAAAATGAAGTGTCCCAAAAGTGTAAAAACACATACAGAACACATAATAAAGAATAAAAACACATAAACCCAAAGGGAAAATGAGAACAAAGTACCCCAAACCATTAGCATGGCACGGAAGGGGTTAAATCCTACTAACAGCCCAAATGCTCCAAAGACTCAGGACAGAGATAATACTGAACCCAATATGAGTGCAGGAGTTATGAAGGAACTCCAGATTGCAACAGTGGACCACGGCACTCAAAGGGTTGCTCACCTTTTTTGCACGTCTTCATACTTCAGATTACCTTTGAAAGGAAGAAGCCTCAGAGACATCTTCTGGAGAGAAAAACAGCTGTTGCCAGATTATCTCCCAGGGCTGCAAGTGTCCACAAACAGCTCCTGTTAACTGGGCAATCCTCCAGGGGAAGCCAATAATGGTAATCTGCCTAATGCTGGGGGATTTTGACACCCCATATCTAAAGAAAAAATAAAATAACTAAAAACTAAGCAGAACTGTTCTCAGGCTTCCTGTCGGGTGATGGAACAAATCTTATCTATAGAAGGGGAGTGGCTAGCTAGCTAGCTATGAAGGAGGGGGAGGCTCCACCCTGCACTTCTTTGAAGAATTGTTCCAGCCTACTGGGAGCCGCCGCTTCCCCATGGTACCTGTAAGCTATATTGGATGACAGAGAAAACAACATTTCAAAACTGTGCATACATTCCTACACAACTTACCACTTACCATTACTGCTTATCACTGTTGTGCAACAGTCTCTCCTCTGGGTGCCAAATCATCACAACTTTCTCTGCAATATACATTCTTTTAATTTCTAAAATTTACCCATTAATCCTGTTCCTTGCAAGACTCACATTTTTGTTTTCGTTATGCACCAAATTATTCTTTGTTGCACACAGTACTTTTATCCATTTTAATCTGCAAATATGTTTGGGCAGAATTTTACATACCTGTTGATTCTTTTTCCTTCTGGTCACCGTAGGCAGGAGAGGGTCTGGTTATTGTGACCAGCATGAACGGGCTGCTACCGCAAGAAAATAAAGGACTGAATACAGAAGGGGATCTGAAGGAAGGGGATGGCCAAGGAGGACAGAAGTCCTCTCCTCAAGACTAGCTGCAATGGCACCGGTCTGAAGGTATAACAAACAAACCAATAGGGCCCTCTAAAACAAAAGGAGAAGAGAACTATGTTCCTGGGAGGACATGTAAACATACTGGGGGAAGGAGGGGCTGGAGAGCACTTTTTAACTCTTTTCTCCTTAACTGTCCTACTGTCCTAGCTGGGAAGCGGGACTCTCCCTCTCTCTGCACGTGCTGCCTACAGAGACCTGAAGGAAAGCCTATTTACAACACAAATAATGTAACTATCCTGCATTTCTTACCCTATACCATACAGATTATATTGATGTGTTACTATTAAGCTAAACATTTACATACAAAAAGACATCTGGAAATGTAAGAGGTGTAATCTGTTCTTTATTTAATTTAGTATTGGGGGGGAGAAAAGGGGGGAAGATGGAAGAAAAAAATAAAAGAAAGACACAAAGAGGTAGCGCAACAGGAATAAAATGAAAAATTGAAATTAGATATAAACACAAACACGCGCACACTAAAGACAGGACTGACAAAAATCCCTTAATTGTAAACCCAAATATTAAACCAGAGGTGTGAGAAATGTCACCCTTCTACCTCCCCCTTCCAAAAAAAGATTAAAAATTAAAGAAAAAAATTGTATTCACACAACAAACCAAATCACAGAAAACAGTAACTCAAACATAAGGCAGACAATACCCCCACCCATCCTAGTGCTCAAAGTGGGGGCTGTGAGATGGTTTGGTGGCCTGGCAGGAGGCACCCAGGAACAATGCTCTGCAAGTTGGAAAAAAACAACTATTGTTATAGATCTTTTGAAATTGGCGTAATCCTATGGTCACTTGTGTTTTGCTTAAAACTGGATACAATTCCAAAAGTTGTCAATTGCACTGTTATAGCACATAGTGTATATTGTGAAATACGGCAGTTATTGTAAATATACATTAGGAGATATAATCTCAAAGGTTATAAGGGAGACCATATTATCACTATTTATAATGGAAATCAGAGAGGAGCAATCTAGTTTTCCCTACCAGAAAAAATAAAACGATCACTCCATTATACTCTCACTTGTCTGGTACCTGCAGAGTATTGTTCTGTCTGGGGAAGTGGAGTAGGATTTGGGATAGTAAGGCATCAAGTTAAGAGACGGGAATTAAGAATATGGTGGCCAAAGATCTGGAGCACGACACAGTTATCCTGCCTGCCCCTTAGAAGATATCAGGACAGCCCTCCCAATCCTGTCGCTCCTTGCTCTCCCAGTATGTGCCACAGTAAATGTGTGTCAACTCCTTGCTCACAGGGTCCATCTTTCGTTCAAACCACATGGGCTTGTATATGTCCAGAGGGGATCCTGGGGAAAGAGAACAGTTTAAAGTTGAGGGTTCAAAAAGAAACGTGACTTACGGCAGCAGCCAGGTTACAGAAAATACATTACTGAAACCTATCATTCAATCTTGCTCATCTTCCTGCCTACACTTTAACTAGGCATCTCTTACCCTCCTCCCCAGCTCTCTCTCTCTCTGCCTCTCGCCTCCGTCTTGTGCTCCTCTGTTTTTCTTCCAGTCTCTGTTTTTCAGCATTGGCCTCATCCCAGTTCCCATTCTCCATTAATCTCTGGTCTGGTCGCAGGCGGCTATCTGTAGGAGCAGTGCCCTCCTCAGGGGCATTCAGAGACAGTGCTAGTTCAGTGAAGTAGTACATGTATTCAGCATTCTTCCTGTATTAGGAGAGAATGACAGCAGAAGAGAAAATAGTAAACACAAGGGGTAACTGAGCAGGTAACTATCAAAAGGAAGGCGAGCATGCAAATAAACATTTTATTGATGGTTAAAAAAAGGTGATTGCTTTATTTTTTTACTTATTGATAAACTCTTTTCAATTAGTATAACTGAGGGATGTGATGCAGGGACCAAAGGGGTATTGAGACCATCTGCAGGAGACAGGGCACTCAAATATGAAGCTCCACCCACTTTCTTCCCAATAAGTCCCTCCCAACAGCCAGACAGTTTACATATAGCAAAGCTGAGGGGTAGGGACTAAATGTGAAAATATAATGAGGAAGAGTCCTGCCTTCCTCAGATGGAGAAGAGCATTTCAGTGAACTTACCATTAAATCCTTTTTACTTAGTCCAATTGGAACACACGAACCAAGGGGTAAAGTTCCCCACCTTCAGAGGGCAGGGCACTTCAAAAAAGGCAAGGCATTTGAGGTGAGGACTCCAGTCTTTCCCTCCAACTTTACCCATGCCCCTCAGTTTCACTTATAGAAAAAAATGAGACCGAGAGAAAAAGGAAACATGAACAAAGACCCTAGGCCCCAAGAGGACCCCTGTGCCTGGGGACTTAAACTACAGTTCTACATAGTTACATAATTGACAAGGATGAAAAAAGACACAAGTCCATCAAGTCCAGTCAAAAACACCCCAGTTGATCCAGAGGAAGGCAAAAAAAAACAAACAAAAAAAAAAACAAACAAACCCTGAAGCCATTTCCAATTTAGCCCCAACTGGGTAAAACATTCCTTGCTGACTACAAATGCCAGTCAGTCAGACAGTTCCCTGGATCATTGACTAAGAGAAAAGTATTTAATGGTACATTCACTAAAATCCTCTTATCTTACATCCAAAGTAGAACACAGGAATAATGGGATATTCCAAAGAATCCATCGGAATTCCTGAGAGGGAAAAAGAGAAAAAACACTCCCACATAAAGTTGTGTTCAAAAGTTTGCATACCCTGACAGAAATTGTGAACTTTTGGCATTGATTTGGAAAATATGACTGATCATGCAAACAAAACTGTTTTTTATTTAAGGATAGTGATCATATGTAGCCATTTATTATAACATAGTTGTTTGGCTCCTTTTTAAAGTGTTAGTAATGTCTAAAAAACCTTTTTTTGCATTTAGAAGAGCTTAAAAAGCTGATCTAAATGCAAAAAAACGTATCTCTCAAACCGCAATGGTTTAAGAGATACGGGCGTTTAAAGTTTGCCGTTTCCTACTGACAGCTTTAAAGCTGTCAGCAGGAGATTCGTGTCGGTTGACACGGTGGCGCTTGAGAAGTGCCGAGATTGCGTTACTTACATGGAATACCTTCATTGGAATGGTCTAAAACGTGTGCCTGAACACCAGAAAGAAGCCTTTATTGCGCCAATGCCACAAAAAAGCCTGGTTACAGTATGCCCAACAACACCTTGATACGTCTTACAGCTTCTGGCATACTGTAGTTTGAGTGAAGAGACCAATACAGAGCTTTATGGTCACAACCATAAGCGCTATGTTTGGAGAGGGGTCAACAAGGCCTATAGCAAAAAGAATACCATCCCCACTGTGAAGCGTGGTGGTGGCTCACTAATGTTTTGGGGGTCTGTGAGCTCTAAAGACACTGGGTATATCTTGTTAAAATTGATGGCAAGATGAATGCAGCATGTTATACAAAAATACTGGCAGACAATTTGCATTCTTCTACACGAAAGCTGCTCATGGGACGCTCTTGGACTTTCCAGTACAGCAATGACCCTAAGCAGAAGGCCAAGATGACCCTCCAGTGGTTACAGCAGTAAAAGATGAAGGTTCTGGAGTGGCCATCACATCTCCTGACCTAAATATCATTTTGTCACTCTGGGGAGATCGCAAAACTTGTGGTTCATGCAAGATAACCAAAGATTTTGCATGACCTGGAGGCATTTTGCAAAGACGAATGGGCAGCTATACCACCTGCAAGAATTTGGGGCCTCATAGACAACTATTACAAAAGACTGCACACTGTCATTGATGTTAAAGGGGGAAATACACAGTATTAAAAACTAAGGGTATGTAGACTTTTGAACAGGGTCATTTCATTTTTTTTATTTGTTGCAATGTTTTGTTTTAGGATTGCTCCATTCTGTTATAACCTACAGTTGAATAAGAATCCCATAAGATATAAAAGAAATGTGTTTTGCGGCTCACTCATGTTTTCTTTAAAAATGGTACATTTATTACCAATTCTCCAAGGGTATGCAATGTTTTGAGCACAACTGTAAGAACAGTATTTCACAGAACTAACTGGTACCATATAAGCCTCAGGTGTCAACTCACACCAAACTTGGACAACAGACTGAACAACCAACAGGGTTCAGAACTCTGCAATGAGGAAAAACGAGGAAGTCACTTAACAGGCATCACTGCTTGATGGACTGTCCAGCCAAAGCCGGCCTCAGCAGAGGCCAGGACACCAACATTGCAATCTTGTATGCAAAGACAACCAGGTTGCTGCCTTACACAGCTGCTCAGGAGAGGCCTGATTCTTGTAGTACCAAGAGGTGCCCATAGATCTGGTGGATTGCGTCATGACTCTGAAAGGAAATTATTTTCTTTCTGATCAAACCGAATGTCAGAAAGTGGCCTTGATCCACAAAGCAATCCACTTTATTCAGGATTCCTTGCCCACTTTATTTAGGATGGCAGCTGCCAACCCATTCTGGACTTCAAATGCCTCAACAAGTATGTGGTTGCTACGCACTTCAAGATGGAATCTTTGCTTTCTTTCATAGCAGCAATGTGCCCGGGAGAGTACCTGGCCTCCCCCTGGACCTTCAGGACAGATACTTACACATCCTGATTCACACGGACATCCAATGCTTACCTGCGTTTGGCTTTTGCCTCCAATAATTACCAGTTTACGGCTCTGCCGTTTTGGCCTGGCTTTGGCACCTCGTGTCTTTACCACGGTCATGGCAGCATTAACAGCATTCATCCATGCCCAGGGAATCTCAGACGCCCTACCTCCTAATCAAGGCTCCTTCAGAGGAGCTCCTAGCTCATCACATTCAAGACTGTGCTTGTATTAGTGTTCTGCATGGGTGGATCCTGAATCTGCTCAAGTCGTCTCCAGTGCCTTCTCAGGTTCTGGTATTCCAGGGGTAGAAAACATTCTGGCGGACTTTCTGCATTTTGCTTTTGGCTCCAAACTCAGATATAGTAGACTGATGGACCTCTTAAGAAACTCAGACTGATAATAGGATTTAAAAGTACTTTTAAATGGGGGTGCAGCTAATTGGAAAGTCAGTGGAGACATGTAGAGGGGTTCGGCACTATTTTCTTTCCTATCCTGATATGAATCTGTTGATTCCTGATTGCAGTGGAAGAATGGGAAGAGAGAACAGCGTGATGGCCTGAAGATGGATTTTAATGTTCTGAGCGCTAATGTGTACAAGATCAGGGAGTGCACTACTGAAACTGAGCGACATCTTGGAGGTGGAGGATGAGGTGGCCCCATTGGACCATACTATGCAATCGCTGTCTCAGCAAATTGTAGCCTGGCAAAAAAAAAAAGCCTGACGACTTTAAGAACAGACTTTGACAGGATCTGGTTAGTGACTAGCATCTCTTCTAGCATCTAATTATACCCAAACAAAGAAGCTCCTGCTTCTGCCTGTTAGAAGGAACAGAACAAACAGAAAAATACTCTCTCAACCACCTGAGAATGAAAGATAAGAAAAGGAGGTTTTAAAATCTAAAATCTGTAATTTGTCCAAATGTCAAACAGGTGCAGTCTTAAGCACTAAAGTTGTCCCAAGAGTCATGGAGCCAAAAGCAAAATGCAGGTAAGTGTTGGCTGTCCGGGCAAGTCCAGGGAGGCCAGGTTCTCTCCCAGGCACATCGCTGCTATGAAAGAAAGCAGAGATTCCACCTTGAAGTGCATAGTGACCACATACTTGATGAGGCACTTGAAATCCAAAATGGTTAGGCAGCCGTCATCCTTTTTTGGGACCACAAACAGGTTGGAATAGAATCATGAATAGTGCAAAAGGGCTGGTACTGGCACCAGAACCTGTTTTACCAGCAGTGAATCCACTACCTCTTAAACAGCCTTGCCTTGTCTGGCTCTTTCAAAACCCTTAACGAAAAGAACAGATATGGAGGAATGTCAGAGACTTTGTCCTGGGGGAGCATAGAGGGTTAATTCTAATACTAGAATTTAACTGAAATTCTGTTGAGGAGATGTTCAAATTACCTCATGTTTGAACAATGGGCCATTGGTCCAAGGTAGGGAGTGAAAATAACTGTCAGTTTTACGGCAAATTGATATTCAGTTGGAGACTAAATGGCTGAGAAAGATGTAATCCTATGTGAGAAAGGCTGGTAGAATGACATGTTTATGGGGTCGCTGATAACCTTATGATCTCTCTCAGTCTTGACGAAAGCCATCTGATCTGCCACATGTAAAATTCTAATATAGAGTAATAGCGCCACCTGCAGCCTTTATATTATTAAATACTCATAATGTTCTTGTTTATATTTTATTAGCATAAGATATGAGTATCCAGTCAGGTCTGACTGGTGATGTCACAGTATAATGAGATGGATCTTTATCCAATCATTGGAAAGAGGTGGGGATTACTGATAAGGCAAAAACTGCCAATATAATCCAAAAATACGCTTAGTTCAGAAAGTTCACCTCCTGAAAAAGAAGGGTGATTCACCTCCTGCAAAAGAAAGGGGCCCTTCACCTCCTGAAAAAGAAAACTTTGGGTTCCTGGACTCTCTTGGCTGCTGACTAAATTCCTGATCCTGCCATCTCACAGAGAAATACAAAGAAACTTTGATTGGTAACTATATCATTTATTCATTTTGATTCATTTAATCCAGAATTTCATAATTTTTCTTCTGTTTGAAGAAACTTAAAGTCTTATAATTGTCTTAAGTGGACTGGCCAACCATCTGTCATAATTTATAATAAGCTAGATTTAGCTCTTAAATTCTGGAAGTAATAGAATCTATATATATATATTTATTGGGAAATGTTATAAATTGCCAATCAGTGTAATACAGTATATAGCGTGGGTTATCTATATTAGCTAATATAAATCTTGGTATTCCTAGAGTAATATTTTGTGGTTCTGGGAAGATTATAATAGTTAATATTTGATATAGGAAATTCTTTGAATCCAGGTATTAACCCTTTAACCGCTATTTGTCTGTTGTTAGTGGTGTTTTCTTTGGAATTCTCTGTATATGTGCTAGGCTTATATTTTGTAAATTGGAAGGTTAACTCAACAGACAAAATAACTTCTGGGTGTGGCATCTATTTTAAACATGTGGATTAACCCTTGGAGTGCCTATAGGTTTTATATATATGTTGCTGTAGTCAAAATTATGATAAATGTTGCATGAAGTAATTTTAAGTAGATTATTTGTGTGATTTGGATTGACTATATTAATTGCAATTTATATATTTTATTCAGAGGTATTCAATATTGAATTCAGTAGATAATTATTATTATTATTATTCTTTATTTATATAGCGTCAACTAATTCCGCAGCGCTGTACAATTGGGGAATAGACATACAGAGGTATTAAATAGTACAATCAGATGTGTAGAACAGGAGGATCAGAGGGCCCTGCTCGTGAGAGCTTACAGTCTAGAGGAAGGTAGGTTTGATACAGAAGGAGTAAGTGCTATTGTGTTTAAGTGCCTCCTGCCACATGAACTGCCAGTCAGTGGGTGGGAGTGAGAAGTGCCATTGAGTGCAGTAGTCCGTGCAAGGGGTGAATCTTGGTGATGATGTTTATGGAGGCAGTTGATAGGCCTCCCTGAAGAGGTGAGTCTTCAGGGAGCGTCTGAAGATTTGAAGGCTGGGGGAGAGTCTGATGGGGCGGGGGAGGGAATTCCACAGCTCAGGTGCAGCACGGGAGAAGTCCTGTAGGCGGGAGTGGGAGGATGTGATAAGAGCTGTGGAGAGCAGAAGGTCATGTGCAGAGCGAAGATGGCGGGCGGGAGTATATTTGGAAATGAGAGATGAAATATAGGGGGGTGCAGTGTTAGTGAGGGCTCTATAAGTTAGCACCAGAGTTTTGAATTTTACTCTGTATGCTAACGGGAGCCAGTGTAGGGACTGACAGAGGGGTGTGGTGTTAGAGAAGCGATGAGTGAGGTAGATTAGTCTTGCAGCAGAGTTCATTATGGACTGTAGCGGGGTTAGTCGGGTGAGAGGCAGGCCAATTAGTAAAGAGTTACAGTAGTCAAGACGGGACATGATGAGTGTTTGGATTAGAATTTTGGTAGTGTCTTCTGTGAGAAAGGGTCGGATTCTAGAGATGTTGCGGAGGTGGAGGCGGCATGAGTTGGAGATTGACTGGATGTGAGGAATGAAGGATAGGGCAGAGTCAAATGTGACCCCCAGGCAGCGTGCTGTAGGGGTAGGTGTGATGGAAGTGTTGTTAACGGTGAGGGTAATGTTTGGGATAAGGCTGGTTGTAGATGGAGGGAAGAGAATTAGTTCAGTTTTGCTAAGGTTAAGTTTGAGTTGATGGGAGGACATCCAGGAAGACACAGCAGACAGACAGTCGGACACTCGGGACAGGAGGGAAGGAGAGAGGTCTGGGGAGGAAAGATATATTTGGGTGTCATCAGCATAGAGATGATGGTGAAACCCAAAGGAGTTTATTAGTTTTCCAAGGGAAGCAGTGTAGATTGAGAAGAGCAAGGGTCCCAGTACTGATCCTTGGGGCACACCAACAGACAGTGGGAGGGGTGGGGAACACTGAAGGAGCGGTTGCAGAGATAAGATGAAAACCAGGAGAGTGCAGTGTCGCAGAGGCCTAGGGAGTGGAGGGCTTGGAGGAGGAGTGGGTGATCGACTGTGTCAAATGCGGCTGACAGGTCCAAAAGAATGAGTAGGGAGTAGTGGCCTTTAGACTTGGCTGAGAGCAAGTCATTGGCCACTTTAGTGAGGGCAGTCTCAGTGGAGTGATGAGGGCGGAATCCGGATTGCAAGGGATCTAGCAGGGAATGGGAGCAGAGGAATTTAGTGAGCCGGTTATATGCAAGGCGCTCGAGAAGCTTGGAGGCAAACGGGAGTAGGGAAATTGGCCGGTAATTTGACAATGAGTTTGGGTCCAGGGAGGGTTTTTTTAGGATGGGAGTGATTAGTGCATGTTTGAAAGAGGATGGGAAGGTGCCGGTTGACAAAGAGAGGTTGAATAAGTGAGTAAGGATTGGAGTTAGTAGAGGGGAGAGTTCTTGGGTGAGCTGAGATGGGATTGGGTCGAGAGGGCATGTGGTTAGGTTTGAGCGAGTGAGGAGAAGGGAGACTTCATCCTCAGTGACAGGTGGGAAGGAGCTTAGTGTGTATGTGGGAGAGGCGACAGGGCTGGGCTGGCTGGGCTGGCTGGGTGGGGGTGGTAGTGATGAAATATCATGTCTGATAGATTCAATCTTGTTCTTGAAGTGGTTGGCGAGATCTTGGGCAGAGAAGTTAGTGGAAGGTGTTTGAGTTGGTGGGTTTAGAAGAGATGTGAAGGTTGAGAAAAGGCGTTTGGGGTTGGAGGAAAGATTAGAAATTAGAGAGGAGAAGAATGACTGTTTAGCCAGGGAGAGGGCAGAGCTATACGAACGGAGAATGAATTTGTAGTGTGTGAAGTCGGCTGTGGAGCGCGATTTCCTCCAGTGCCTTTCAGCAGTGCGTGAGCACCTTTGGAGGTATCGCGTTAGTCTTGTGTGCCAGGGTTGTAGTGGGGTTGTGCGTGGGTGGCGTGGAGTTGCAGGTGCAGCGATGTCAAGGGCTGAAGTGAGAGTGCTGTTGTAGAGAGCAGTAGTTTTGTCTGGGCAAGTAAGTGTGAGGATGGGGTTGAGGATAGGCTGCAGGGAGGTGGAAAATTGTTGCTTATCAAGAGAATGTAGATTTCTCCGCATGCGCTTGATTGTGGCGGGGGTGATGGGTTTGCGTGGTATGATGAGGTTACCGGTGAGGAGGTGGTGGTCAGAGAGGGGAAAAGGGACATTAGAGAAGTTGGAGACCGAGCAGAGGTTAGTGAAGATCAAGTCGAGGGAGTGACCATCACTGTGTGTGGGAGAGCTGGTCCACTGCGATAAGCCTAAGGAGGTTGTTAAGGAGAGGAGTTTGAGGGCAGGGGGGGTATTGTGATTATCTATAGGGATGTTGAAGTCACCCATGATGAGAGTAGGGACATCAGAGGACATGAAGTGAGGGAGCCAGGAGGTGAAGTGATCAAGGAATTGTGCAGTGGGACCAGGTGGCCTGTATATGACAGCGACACGCAGGGGGAGGGGAGAGAAGAGGCGAAGTGTGTGAGCTTCAAATGTAGGGAAGGAAAGAGAGGGAACAGTGGGGAGTACCTGAAATATATGGTTAGGGGGCAGCAGGATGCCTACTCCCCCTCCCTGCCTGTTGCCAGGCCTCGGTGTGTGTGTGAATTGAAGGCCTCCATATGAGAGTGCGGCAGTGGAGGCAGTGTCTGATGATGTGAGCCAAGTTTCAGTGATGGCAAGGAGGTTTAGGGAATGAGAAATGAACAGATCATGAACAGCTGTTAGTTTGTTACACACAGAGCGGGCATTCCAGAGACCAAAGCAAAAGGGGGGGGAGGAGGTTAGGTGACGGGGTACGGTTATTAGATTGTGAGTGTTGCGTGTGTGAGTGGGTTCTGTGGTCCAAGAGAGAATGGAAGGGGGGCCTGGGTTAGGTGAGATGTCACCTGCAGCAAGTAGGAGGAGAAGGGACAGGGACATAAGGTGAGAGTGAGATTTGAAGCAATGGGTCTTTTTTGCAGGGGTAGAAGGAGATGGTGGTGATAGGGAGCGGAGGAATGAAAAAAGTTCATGGGAGCAGAGAAGTGGTGAGTGAAGAATTGAATGGCGTGACACTTAATGTGGACACAGGAGGAGGAGACTCTAATCAATGTGAGAATGGTGATGACAAAACAAGGAGTTAATTTACCCATAGTTGGGTTAATGAATGGGGCAGTAGAGATGTGCAACAGTCAGTAATCCAGGAGAGTACAGATGACTTGGCAGTCAAGGGTCAATCCACGGAGCAGAGGGTATAGGTGCCAGGGATGGTGAGGAGAGTCAGTAGCAGAACTGCAAAGTACTTGGTGAGGGTAGGAATCAGTGCAGGGTTAAATGAAGTAGTCCAATGATGATCAGGAGAGGCAGAAGTTGTAATGGTTAATGGTGGCTGGAAATCCTGGTTTCTTGCATCAGGTGGTCAGTAGTTTCAGTAGAGGAAGCAAATGTCAGTGCTTGGTGAAAATGACTGTTTCTTCATTCTGAATTCAGCCTGTTTACTTGCCTCTTGTCTTTAGGTGGCTGCAGCAGCTGTCTCTCTCCTGTCCAACTCTCTTGCCTAACTCTCAGTACTTAGATAAAGATGTACTTTGAGAAAGGTGCCAACTGCTACCCCTGGCAAATGCCACCCCAGGCAAATGCCACCCCTAACTGGGCCTGAATATATAGTAACTGGAGTCCCTAAGAACACTGAATGACTGACTGAGGGATTTCCAAATTACAAATTGTTTTGGGATGGAAGAGCTCTGAGTGCGTTCAGGTGTGACACCATTAAATCTCTGATAAGAAACAGACACAGAGAGATATAGGAGAGGAATGGGGGAGGAAGGCAATATGGAGACTGGAACAGGGGGTCAAAATGGCTAATTTAGATTAGTACATACAACAAGGGGTTAAATGGTAGAGGGAGACTGGATGAGATTGGAGTTCCAGGTGAAGGGTAGATTAGTACATACCAGGAGACTGTATAATTAATAAACAGTTGGGTTACAGCACAAGATTTTTAAGCAGACTGGATGGGAAACACATACCAGGAGACTGTATAATTAATAAACAGTTGGGTTACAGCACAAGATTTTTAAGCAGACTGGATGGGAAACACATACCAGGAGACTGTATAATTAATAAACAGTTGGGTTACAGCACAAGATTTTTAAGCAGACTGGATGGGAAACACATACCAGGAGACTGTATAATTAATAAACAGTTGGGTTACAGCACAAGATTTTTAAGCAGACTGGATGGGAAACACATGCCAGGAGACTGTATAATTAATAAACAGTTGGGTTACAGCACAAGATTTTTAAGCAGACTGGATGGGAAACACATACCAGGAGACTGTATAATTAATAAACAGTTGGGTTACAGCACAAGATTTTTAAGCAGACTGGATGGGAAACACATACCAGGAGACTGTATAATTAATAAACAGTTGGGTTACAGCACAAGATCACTATAATTAAATTATAGTGATTTAAATCTGGGATTTCATTCCAGTTATTCTCTAAATTTGATTATTATTGATATATGATACAAGGAATTGTTAGAGGAATTATTTAATTCATCTCACAATACCCTTTACATCATAATTGGCATATTCTATACAGTTTCTGGGGCAGAGGTATTAAGAGACCCTGCAGCCAACTGTATTATATTAATTGTAACAATCAATTAACCTGTTCTATGCTACTGAATGCAATTATTGTTATTATACCTCTGAATATACCTATGTGTGGTTAACCCTTGCACTGCTGGTAATCTTTATGATAATAAGTGTGGTTTGATCATCCGATTACCCCTGTCTTGTACTGTTTGCCCAAGGTCCATAAGACCTTGATCAATCCCCCGGGGAGACCAATAGTTTCCGCTAGAGGTTCCCTATTATATCCAATGGCTCAGTATGTGGATATTATGCTACAACCCTATATACAATGCACAAGTACCTTTATCAAGGACACTACTCACTTTCTCAATAGACTAAATGAGATAACGGATAATGTGGAGGATCTCATATTAGTGACCATGGACATTACCAGTCTCTACACATGTATCCCACATGAAGCGGGGAAGACTGCGACATGGCGATTACTAGAGGGGAGTGGAGATTTCTCCATGGAGGAGATTGATTATATGATCGGAATGATTGAGCTAATATTGTCCCGGAACTATTTTAAATTTGAGGACGATATCTTCATACAATTGACTGGGACGGCTATGGGGTCCCCCATGGCCCCGGTGTACGCCAATGCCTTCATGTGGGACTATGAGCAACAACATATTATAGGCTCACAGTACTGGAAATATATAAGATTTTATGTGCGCTTCATAGATGACCTGTTCATGTTATGGGCAGGTGGTGAACAGCTTTTGTTAGAATTCACACAATATCTGAATGATCTGAGCACTTCAATTAGGTTAACCATAAATTTTAGTGACAGGGAAATCAATTATTTAGATGTGTTGATTCAGAAAAGTGGCAGGAAGTTGACAACAACATTATACGTCAAACCCACAGATCGTAACACACTGTTATGTGCGCAGAGCCAACATCCCAGATCACTGAAGAGAGGTCTCCCCAAATCCCAATTGATGAGGGTTAAACGTATAGTATCAGATCCAGTGGAGAGTGAGATGAGATTGCAGGAAATGGGAATGAAGTTCATAGAGAGGGGTTACAGAGCCTCCGATATAGAACAAGATATTGATGCTGTAGTAAGAATGGACAGGGATACATTGTTGAAGGAAACACGATGTAGGGAAGACAATTTAGACCGTTTTGCTATGATAACCACTTTCTCTGATATTAGTGGCAATACAAGGGCAAGTGTAAGTAATAACTGGAATATCCTGAGCACAGACCCCGAGGTGGGACATTTATTTCAAACACCACCGATGCATTGTTACAAGAGGGGCCGTAGCATAAGGGATGTATTAGTTAGTTCGGATCCCAGAGATAAATATACCAGAAACACGCATGAGATTAGGAAAGGAGTATTTAAGTGCTCTGGTTGCGTCACATGCGCACACATGATGGTGGGGACTAGTTTTAAAATGCCCACCATTGATTATGTGATCAAGGTCAAGCAAAATATAACATGTACCACAGCTTTTGTGGTGTATTTATTGATGTGTCCTTGTGTTAAGTGTTATGTTGGCATGACAACCAGGGCATTTAAAGAACGTATGCGGGAACATAGATCTGGTATCATTAGGGGTCTGAACAATACACTGAGTGACAATCAGCTCAAAAGATCGCCAGTTGCTAGACACTTTATTCAATTCAAACACAAAGTGACTGATCTCCTATGTTACCCGTTCGAACAAGTCAAACAGGCACCACGGGGCGGTGATAGGGCCATTCAGCTAGCGAAACGAGAAATGTATTGGATATACAAGCTGAAGACCCTTTCACCGCTCGGACTGAACGAACAGTTCAGTTTGGTACACTATATGTAGCAGATAGTGATACATAGTATTGGTTTTATTAGTGAAGTTTCAGATGTGATGAGAATGGGTAGAGATGGATACATTGGTTGTCTGTCTGTTGTCAGTCGGTTGCTTTGGCAACATGACGCACATCAAGACGGCGCCAAATTCAACAATAGAGAGTATTTAAGACAGATTGGGGAGTTAGTCTGTAACTCTATTGTTCCTGATGAAAGTCCCGGTGGGGGACTGAAACGTCGAGATGTTTTTAATCATGTTTCATTAAAGAAGTATTTTTACAGATAATTCCGAGTGCTCAGCTCCTGTTATACAACATTGATTTTCTGTGTACCTTTTATAATTGCTAATCACATATATTTCATTGTTGCTGATATTTGTATATATATTGTATTTTAATAAAATATATATTTTTGCACAAATATGAAGGATTGATTCTCGTGATCAATTCGTTACTGTGAAGTAGCGTGCCAATACATATTAAAGATAAAGTTCTCGAATTATTTTATTGTCAATTGCCTATTTAAGTGAAGAAATCCAACCTGCGTGGTTCTCTGTTTTAACCCTTTGGATACCTTCATATAAATAGCCCGACAGGAAGGGTTCTTGAAATGTATATGATACCCTTCTAATATTAGCTGAAAAATCCACTGGTCAATTACGGAGGACACCCAGGTGTTTCAGAAGAGGTGGAGACTGCCTACTACAAGCAGCAACAGATCAAGATTCCGTGAGTCATGCGGAAGAGTGCTTGAATATTTAGCCTTTGCAGCTGATCGCTTGGGCTTCCAGGCTTGCCTGGGCTTTGCGGCGGGCATGCTTGAGAGGTTTGCGAGCTCTGCAGCTTCTGTGCTCCTATTTGCAGTGTGGGATGACAAAAAAAGATGCATATTCCTTGCAAGAAACTGGATGATCTGAGGTAAACTACTCTTCCCACCAGTAGCGTCACTGATAATCTGTTTCATCTCAAGTCCAAAAAAGGGACTTGCTCTGAAATAGCATGAAAACCAATGGCGTGTTAAAAGATTGGTCCGCTGACCAAATCTTGTGCCACAGTGTGTGGCACACAGGAACATAAATGGCTAAGGCCTTGGTAGATAACCTGTCAAAAAGCGATTCCGAAACATAGCGTTGGACTCCATAATGTTGGCTATAAGGACCAGTAATTATTCCTGGGGCACATCAGCACAGACAGCCTCAGTTAGCTGTTCACCCCAAATGGCTGCAGCTCTGTTAAGCCAGGCAATGACAAAAAAGGGCCTTAGGGATGCACCAGTGGCTGCGAAAAAAGCTTTGAGGATAGAGTGCAGCTTTTTATCTTCCCACACCTTGAGGCCTACTGCATCAGCCAGCAGGAGAGCCAACATGGTCCTCAGTGGGTAGAAGAGGCCCACTACGCTAAAGCCATAGTCAAAAATGGGTACTGCTTAGAAAACCTTTTATTGAGGAAATGACATGTCAGGAATTTTCCACTCATCCAGAAGTATCTGGTCAAGAGTGGCATTGGGTGGGAAGAAGTGAGAAGATTTCTTACGCCTTTGGAAAACATCTGGAGAGGTGTCAGAAACCTAAGGAGCCCCTCAACTGAGAGGAGAGGATCAGCCACCCTGGAATCTCCATAAGCGTAGGAAGAGTCCATGTCTTCATATTCTCCATCATCATCATCATCATCATCATCTTACAGTTCTGCCCCAGAGGAGGCCCTATGAATCTGTGACTGACACCTAGAAATGGGGACTTTTTAAAAGTAAGGGTAGATATCCATGACTGGAGCATAAAAATGCAAATTAGGTACCTCACCCCTACAACAAGTAGTTAGGGTGTAAATATTACTAAAGGGAATGTGCTATTTTTGGAAATTCACGATAGGAACAAAAAGGAGAAAAGCCAAAATTACATAGCACCAGACCCACCCCAATTTGACAGAAGGCAAATGTCAATGGAGACTGATACCGATTATACACATAAAATGTAACATCTATTATCTATTAAAATAAATAAATAAATAAATAAATAAATAAAAAAGCTTGACAAATTAAAAACACTTAAAACTCATACTTTGGAGGGAGTGGATAGGTATTTACCAGTTACCTCCTATTCCCCAATGTGGATCAATTATCTAATATTAAGAAGCTACAATAGACCTATAGGTAGTTATTGACTGTTATAGAGATCTTCCTGTTTTGCTATGTGCAGTATCGCGCTCACATCGCATCCTTAAGTTAATGCAGTAATCTATTATCACTGAGCTAGCTCTGTAGATCTCTGGCTCATGAAAGTCTGTCTAGTCCTGCTCTATATTTAAACAATAAGACACAACAGGATAATGCTAGGTCTCATTCCCTGAATATCGAGTGGGTTGTTACTAGATTCCTAGGCGTCTAGGTTACAACAGACGTCCTCTGTATAATGCGGTAAAGTATATTGAGTGCAATCCTGAGTAAACATGACCTGGCAACTCAGAGCCGCATATACTGGCAGCACATTGTGTGTTGCAAAGGACTTAGATGCCTGTATCTAATGCAGGGTTGAAAACAAGTAGTAGTTAAAATCCCCAAGTGTCCAGACTAGATCAGACGTCATGTGTATAATGCGTTTTGATTACCAAGTGTGATCGTGAACATGCATGACCTAGCAACTCAGTACCGCATATACAAAGGAGCATATTGCGTGCTATGATAGACTTATAGAAACATTGATTCAGTCCATTAGAAAGATTCATACTGGGGACTTTAGATAGTGGGACCTCAGCAGACCCATCAGGCTGATCCTGACGCAAGTTTCACTACCGTTTTTTCAAAGGATATCAGCCTCAGCACTTGGGCACCTATTTTATACACAATATGGTCCTGCCCCTGAATTACTATTGGTTCTTCAGGCAGTCAAAATATATATTTGAAGAAAAGAGAGACAGAAAAGGTATAGGATAATCTAACATATCCCTAGAGAGAGACTAGTTCAATAATTTCTCTCAGGAGACCATTATGGTCCAACTTGTGAAAGTATTGAACTAGTCTCTCTCTAGGGATAAGTTAGATTATCCTTTACATTTTTTTGTCTCTCTTTTCTTCAAATATATATTAAGTCAATTTTGAGACTTACGATGCGGACTGACGTTCTTAAATACTCTGTTCAAAAATTCTTCAGGCAGTCACCTGCAAATCAATCAATTCTGAGGGAAAAGTTAACATACTGTTGCTACTGAGTTCTTATATGCCAAAATTGGAAAGATTAACTTAACTCCAACGGAATATTGTTGCAACATTAACGAAGGAGGTTCACAGATTAGTGGAATTCAAAGAAAAATTCAAAATAAGAGGATTTTAGTCTTCTGTTAAATCCGTTTCTCTTAGTCCATATAACTCACAGGTACCATGGGGAGGAGACAGTTGCCCCCAGTGGGCTGGAACAATTCTGAAAGAAGTGCAGGGGTGGAGCCTCCCCCTGCTTCATATCAGGCTACCTTAGCCACTCCCCGCCAGATAGATTTGATAAAATAAACCTATCAAGTAAGATAACAAGAAGGGAAAACTCCTGTGTGAGCCATGAATCCAAAAGGATTCCCACACCCAGCCACAGAAGACCCAGCATGCTCCCTTTTGCTTTGTGGGAGACCTGTGAATTATATGGACTATGAGAAAAGAATTTAAAAGGTAAGACTAAAATCCTCTTTTCTCTGTCATCCAATATAACTCAGATGTACCATGGGGATGTACAAAAATTGGGCTCCCCAGGGTGGGAAGAGAAGGAAAGTACCAAGTGCCGGTCCCCCATGATACCAGAGTTCCCATGCACTATTTAGAACATGGAATAGCCCAAACTAACAGGGCTCAACAGTTAAAGAACTATAAGGCACAGGAAAATAAAGTCCTAGACAGGAAACCTGCCTCCAGTACTTTCCTGCCAAAGCTGGCTTCAACCGAAGCCAAAACATCCACATGGTAGTGTTTGGCAAAGGTGTGCATAGAAGACCAAGTGGCTGCCTTGCACAGGTGTTCAGCTGAGGCCTGATTCCTGTAGGCCCATGAGGCCCCAACAGACCTGGTGGAGAGTGCTGTAATGCAGAAGGGAACAACAGGTTTCCCTCTGAGCTCATAAGCCTTGTGGTTGGTATACTTAATCTAGGATGCAATAGTCACCTTGAAAGCAGCCAAACCAACCCTGGGACCCTCAGGGATTACAAACAAAGCCATCTTGAGGATGGACTCAGTGCAGGGCACATAGAACTTGAGACAACGCACTACATCCAAAAAGTGGAGATCCCTCTCCTTGTTAGATTTAGGGTGTCACAGGAACCACTGGGCCCCTGGAGGGGCCTGAGGGCAAGCCTCCTGCCCACAGACTATGGACCTAACCCTGGAACTGTTATCCCAAGAACCCCAGAGACTATGGACATTTCTGGGCCCAAAGAGACTGACAACCATGAACTGCTGGCTTGCTTCCAAGGCAATGGACCGAAGGTTAATTATTTGAGTTTACCTAAAGTTACTTGCAGTGTGTATTGTAGCCACTCAAGCCAGTGTATTGTGAACTGTAGTCAGACCCCCTGCCGTGTGTTAATTCATTCAAGCCCCTCAAGTCTTTGTGTCCACTGTCTGAGTTCAGCAACCCTTTTGTGTGTGAAACGTAATCATGCCTGAGTCATTGTATTTGTTAGACCATCTGCTGTTGGCCTTTTTGTGATTGGATTATGTCCCTATTGTAACTGCTTGGTCCAAGTAATTCAGTGTAAAGGTTTGAGTATAAATATGTGTGGTTTGTTTCAATAAAGGAGTTCTTGTCTTGCCTACAATCATTTGCCCAAAAGAGAGAGGACAGGTTGCATTCCGAGGGATGTTGTTCTCTGCCCAGCACCGCGAGATGCAGCCATGGCAGAAGCACCGGCAACAGGGAAGAGGGACCCTGTCCTCTGTCCGACTCACAGCACAGAGGCCTCATCTGCTAGCAGGAACGTTAGCCTCTGCCCAGCACGGGTCGCAGCCTTTGAGTACCAAGCAGAGGGCACAACCAGAGTCTCGCCCCAGCGGCTGTCTGAGCTACAGGGAGAGGAGGTAGTTGACCTCCCTCCCCAGCGGCAGATGGCTTTTGAAACTGAAGGTGTCATGGATGGTCACCAGAGGCACCCTGCAAGTAGAAGAGTGTGCTACTCCGACTCTTCCTGAGGCTGACCCCAGCGACCTGGTATGGACTGGTCAGAGGGTAGCAGGCGAGACTACGGACGCCTCTACCCCTTCTTTTAGGGGTGGGGCAACCATCCCCCCTGGCGGGCATTTGGCCCTTTGCCCTGTTTTTCCTACTGTGATGAATGAGGGAAAGCTCACCAGCAGCTCCAAGAAGATGGCCCCTTTGTTATTGGATACTTACCTGGAGAAAGAGAAAAGTGTGCTCTCCAGGGGCATGGATGTTACTGCCCTGAGGAATGGGACTGCGGTCTTCCTCAAGGCAGAGAATGGCCCTGAAGTTTGTGGCCTGGAAGAAGAGGACCCCAGTGGACTGAAGGAGAACAGTGCTGCTGATCCTCTTGTTGTACACCTGTGTACTGTGAACTGGTGGGTGGGAACAAATCCACCAGCCCTTATGTAACCCCTGGCCTGGTGAGTGGGAGCAAGGTCACCAGGCACTGTGACACCCTGGCCTGGTGAGTGGGAGCAAGCTCACCAGGCCCTGTGACACCCTGGCTGCGGTGAGTGGGACAACAGTCCTCATCAGCAGCCCAAAGCTTGCTACCCCTTCCGTTAAAGATGTGCCAGTATCAAGGTGCAGTGTTCCAAGGGATGGTGCAGTCAGCCCCTCGCAGCAGCAGCAGCTGTGCCTGGTCTCGGGAGTGGAGGTTGCTGCCCTCCCTCCCCAGCGGGAGATGTGTGTTTTCAGAGGGGAAGTAGTCGGCCTCCATTTGCAGAGGCAACATGGGGAGCCGGGAGTTGGAGCTGTCATGCCTTCAGTCCAGCTAAAGCGTGTGTTTCCAGGAGTGGATGCGGTCAGCATCACCCCCCAGGCAGCTGAGTGAGATCCAGGGGGAGATGGAGTATTGCTTGCTCCCTCCCGAGTATCCAGAGCAACTCTACCACCCACTCTCATCATCCTTAGCCAGCAGCGGAGATTCCGGTAATGTGCTGACTGGGAGGGCACTGTTGTTTGGGTGGGGGTTTTTACTGGATCAGAAACTCCTGTGTACCGGAGCCTGGGCTGGACGGCCTACCCGGCTCAAGGAGTCTTATGTCTAAGTCACCCTGTACCTGGAGGTGCAGGGTGCAAAGCTGGCCAGACCCCAGGACTGTAGGGGCTGGCTGGGGACAAGTACTGTGCGGACATTGCACTAGCAGAATATGTGTCTACTCCAGACAGCAGCGAGCTGACCCGTGTGGATCATGCTGTGGCTGTCGGAGGTGGACAAGGGGGAGAAATGTCACAGGAACCACTGGGCCCCTGGAGGGTCCTGAGGGCAAGCTTCCTGCCCACAGACTATGGACCTAGCCCTGGAGCTGTTATCCCAAGAACCCCAGAGACTGTGGACATTTCTGGGCCCAAAGAGACTGACAACTATGGACTGCTGGCTTGCTTCCAAGGCAATGGAAAGAAAGGGTTAATTATTTGAGTTTACCTAAAGTTACTTGCAGTGTGTATTGTAGCCACTCAAGCCAGTGTATTGTGAACTGTAGTCAGACCCCCTGCCGTGTGTTAACTCATTCAAGCCCCTCAAGTCTTTGTGTCCACTGTAAGTTCAGCAACCCTTCTGTGTGTGAAACGTAATCATGCCTGAGTCATTGTATTTGTTAGACCATCTGCTGTTGGCCTTTTTGTGAATGGATTATGTCCCTATTGTAACTGCTTGGTCCAGATAATTCAGTGTAAAGGTTTGAGTATAAATATGTGTGGTTTGTTTCAATAAAGGAGTTCTTGTCTTACCTACACTGGTGTTGTCTGGTGGGGTAAGCTTGCTGTATGCAAAGTGTGTGCTGGATACCCTGATACTAGTTTTGCCTAGTTTGGGGTATATTGCAGTATGCTGTTGGATGTCCATCTGGCTCGTAGCGGAAGAAGTGACCATTGACAGGGACACTAAGGCTGGGTGTCCACCGGTACCGTCACACAGGGTCAGGAGAAAAGGAAGGCAATATAATCTCCTGACTGATGTAAAGCTCAGAGACCACCTTAGGAAGAAATTCCTGGGAGGTACGGAGAACAGCCTTATCCTTGTGAATCATCAGGAAAGGCGGCTTGCAGGACAAAGCCTGCAATTCAGCAACTCTGCTGACAGAGACCTCAGCCACAAGAAAGGCCATCTTCCAAGTCAGAAGACGTAGAGGAATGGTAGCCAAAGACTCAAAGGGAGGCAGCTGCAAGACACCCAAGACCAGATTAAGGTCCCACTGGGGAGAGGTAGTCTTATAGGGTATGGCCATCAGCTTTGCAGCCAATATAAACTACAGGTCCTTGGAAATAGCCTGCATCCAGTTCAGCTTTGCATGCAAGAAGAATGTACAAGTATATGAAGCCAGCCATATGGGAGAAATTAAACACCCAATGAGTAATAAAAGAAAAACATACAATTAAGTCTTGGAGAGAATCAGTCCTGTTGCTCTCCTGTAAGCAGAGCACTTAAAACTGATGACTGCTGCTGCTGGGCACAGATTAATTGGAGTTGGGAGGCAGTGTCCTCCTCCAGAATACTTTAGGTTGCAAATGTAACATAGTAAATTAGGTTGAAAAAAGACACAAGTCCATCAAGTTCAACCTTCGCCTCATACCTCAGTAACTGAGAATTTTATAGCTTTCCTGCTACCAATTAAATTAGTCTTTATCAGACCTTCCTGATCAGCCTACTGATACAGTATAACTCTGTATGTTCCCTTTTGAAAGAAATGTATCTAATCTTCTCTTAAATGTATCCATTGTATCTGCCATAACTACCTCCCTGGGCAATGAATTCCACAATTTAACAGACCTTACCGTAAAAAAACCCTTCCTCTGCTGAAGTTTAAACCTCCTTTCCTCTAATCTTAAGGGGTGTCCCCCCCTGGTCACCTGATCAGGCCTTGGAAAAAATATCTCACCGCAGAGATTCTTGTATTGACCTCTCATATACTTGTACAATGTGATAAGGTCTCATCTTAGTCGTCTTTTCTCTAGAGTAAATAAACCACGTTTGTCTGGTCGTTCCTCATACGTCAAGTCCTCCATTCCCTTACTTATTTTGTTGCTCTTCGCTGTACCCTCTCTAGTTCTAGTATATCCTTTTTCAGAACTGGTGCCCAAAACTGCACTGCATACTCAAGGTGAGGTCTTACCAATGATTTGTATAACGGCAAAATAATATTATCCACTCTTGCTTCGATACCTCTTTTTATGCAAGACAGGATTTTGTTTGCCTTTGCTACGGCTGTTTGACACTAGTCACTGTTTCCAAGTTTGTAGTTGACAAGGATACACAGGTTTTTATCTAGCAATGAGTCACCTAAAATTATTCCATTAAGTTTATAAGTAGCCTTGGGATTGTTTCCTCCCAATTGCATGACGTTACACTTCCCCACATTAAACTTCATATTCCACATGTTTGTAAGTCCCTCTGTAGAGAGAAAATATCCTGTTCTGAACTAATGACTTTGCATAATTTAGTATCATCTGCAAATATTGATATTTTGCTTTCTATAACTATTTCCAGGTCATTTATAAACATGTTAAAAAGCAGCGGACCTAATACTGAACCCTGAGGTACTCCACTCTCCACTTTAACTGTACTGGAGAATTTTCCATTTACAACCACACACTGTTCCATATTCCCAGCCAGTTTTGTATCCAATTGCAAAGGTTATCTCCTAGCCCCAATTTTCTTATTTTATACACCAGCCTTCTGTGTAGCACTGTATCAAATGCCTTTGCAAAGTCTAGATATACTACATCTACTGCCTTGCCATTGTCAAGGTTGCTGCTTACCTCCTCATAGAAGCTGGAAAGATTAGTTTGGCATGATCGATTCTTCATAAAACCATGTTGATTCGTGCTAATGATTTTATTTTTTGTGTTGTAATCCTGAATATAGTCCCTTATTATCCCTTCTAACAGTTTTCCCACTACAGAGGTCAAACTCACTGGTCTGTAATTCCCAGGTTCTGTTTTAGTTCCCTTCTTAAATAGAGGCACTATGTTAACGCTTCACCAATCCTGTGGCACTGAGCCTGTGGTAATAGAATCTTTAAATAGTAAATATAGGGGTTTTGCTAACACTGCACTAAGTTCCTGAAGAACCCTTGGATGTACACCATCAGGACCCGGTGCTTTGTCGGTCTTAATTTTGTTCAGTCTTCCCATGACATCTTCTTGAGTTAACCCAATATCTATTAATTGTATTGTTTTATTTGTTACTTCTACCATTCCTTGCTCCCTTGTATATACTGATGCAAAGAAAGCATTTAAAACATTGGCCTTTTCCTTATCCTCACTAACTAACTCACCCATCTCATTTTTGAATGGTCCAATGCACTCCCTCTTAAGTTTTTTTGCTATTTATATATTTGAAAAACTTTTCAAACAGCCGCTTAGTGGTAGCTTTTCAACCCCATGGGTCCTGTGTTCCACAATGGATGAAAGAAAAAAGGAAGTGATAATCTGATAAAACTCATGTGATAACCTTGTATTACTTGAAGTACCCATTCGTCAAGATGGAATTTTTTTAATGTGGCATGAAATACTGGAGTCTACCCGCCAATGGGGGATTTAGGGGAAGACCCATGTGTCTACAGGTAGATGGAGGCTTAGAAGCACCTGCCTTGGCAGAGGACCTCTTTGAATGCCATCTAGTCTTGGATCTGCCAAAGTAACGAAAGAACAAAAGAAATTGGGTTGTTGTGATATGATACCTTTGCAATCTCTAGAGTTACAACCAGTGTTGTATCCTCTGAAATAATCTGGACATCTGTTTGCTTAAAAGAAGAAAGGAACTCTGACTTATGACCAGTAACTTGAACGAGTCTTGTCCAGTTCTGGACCAAAAATGGCAGGCTATGGGCAGAGACACAAAATTACAGAATATGAATGAAGGGTCTATTGAAAAGTCATGTGTGTTGAAATACACACTGGGGGCACACTTAAAAAAATATGTTAATGGGGATTTGCTACAAGCCACCTAATACTTGAGAGTTTGAGGAAGCCCAAATTTTACTGCAAACAGAAAAGGTCAGGAAATGTAATCATTGTAAGGGATGGTTTTTGGTGATCTCACGGTCAGTTGGGGGTTAATGCTCTGCAATTATGGTTAGCAACAGCAGAGGGGCAGGCACTGAGAGGTTACATAGTGTTTATGAGAGACACTTAGTGATATATCCAATATTCAGTGCTATATAACCAAGCACATACACATGCGTAGTGTTAGACATCACAGGGTGTAGCCTGTATTTTAACCTGTAATCAACACAATAATATTAGAGCCGTATTTGGGACTAAAGAGTGTGTACCTGATTCTCACCTCTGTCCGTGCACCTGTGTCTTATTACGGGGTTTCGTGTGACCGGGCTCTCCCGTTGATAAGTACCTTTTTCTCTTCTTTCCTTTTGTGTATTGAAGTTTGTTTTACTGATGTAAGCTCTGGCAATAGTTCTGGTTTCTTGTATTTCATCACTTGTCAAATCATTGCATGTTTAAATAAACTGTATTTCACTTCAGTGTGTTTTATCTTTATTCTGAAATTACAGACCTCTATTTGTATCAATCATAATGGGAGATTTCATCTATCCCGAAGTTGACTGGATCCATATGACTTCCAGCACACAAAAGGGCAATTATTTTTAAGTATGATTAATGACAATTTTATCTCCCAACTAGTAGAGAAGCCAACCAGAAAAGAGGCCTTGCTTGACCTAGTGCTCTCAAACAATTCTGACACGATAAACAGCATACAGGTTAAGGAACATTTAGGCAGTAGTGACTACAATATGGTATGCTTTGAAATTTGTTATGAAAAACTCAATAGCAAGGGTTTAACCAAAACATTCAATTTTAAAAAGGCTAATGTTACAAAGCTGAAAGCAGTATTAAAGGAAATTCAGTGGGATGTAATCTTCAAAATATAAATGCAAAAAAATCATGGAATTTGTTTAAAATGTTCTTAGACAAATATATGCATCAATATATACCATTGGAGAATAAGCACAACAGGAGTAAATTGAAACAAATGTGGCTTAATAATGAGGTTTGCAGGGAAATGAGTAATAAGAACAGGCTTTTTAAGTGCTTAAGTCAGACGGTTCTGATGCATCATTTAAAAAATAAATAATGTAATAATGAAAATGAGAGAAATACTGAAAATGAGAGCATGAATAATTCTAAACAATTCTACAAGTACATTAATAACAAAAAAGTTAAGGTTGATATTGGTCCTCTTAAGGCTGAGACCGGTGAATTGAGGATAAGGCTATAGCTGAGCCCATAAATACATTCTTTGCTTCAGTATATACAAAGGAGCAACAATGACAAGCTATGGACAAATAGACAAAATCACCGAATTTCCTCCATCCTGTACATTGCTTACTGAGGACAAAGTCCAAACGAGATTGGAAAAGGTTATTGTGAATAAAACACCAAGAACTGATGGTATACATCCAAAGAACTTGGTTCAGTAATAAGACCATTATACTTATATTTATTTATGGATTCACCTTCATCAGCTGTAGTGCCCTGTGATTTTAGGGAAGCTGATGTAGTTCCATTGTTCAAAAAAATCCAAACCAGGAAATTATAGACCTGTGAGCTTGACTTCCATACTGGGTAAGATACTAGAAGGAAAAATACATATGTCTATAGTGCACCACAAACTAGTCCAAAAATAGTAGTAATAATAAAGGTTTTGTTCAAAAAAGTGAGGTCCAATATACAAAGTCCAATATACTAGATGGGTTACTAAATGACAGCATTCAGAACTATGTGAAGACAAACAATATTATTAGTAGGAGTCAGCATGGTTTTATAAAGAATAGATCATGTCTGTCTAATTTACTTGCATTTTACAAAAAGGTGTAGTAATTTGGACAATGGAATTGCTGTTGATGTAGTATACAAAAGACTGTTACAGTGCTTCACAACAGGTTACTGCATAAATTAAAAGGCTTCGGTTTGGGAGGTAATATCTGTACATGGATTGAGAACTGGTTAAATGATAGTTAGCAGAGAGTTGTTGTAAATGGAACTTTTTCAAGTTGGTCTAAAGTTATGTGGGGTACCAAAGGGTTCAGTCCTGGGCCCAGTGCTTTTAATTTCTTTATTATTATTATTATTAATCTTTGCTGATGACACTAAGCTTTGCAAGGAAATACATACAGAGCTGGATGTTTCTTCTCTGAAGGAGGATATACATAAACTGAGTGAATGGGCAGAAAAGTGGCAGATGACATTTAATGTTGATAAATGTAAGGCTATGCATTTGGGCTGTAGAAACAAAAAGAGGATTTTAGTCACCTGTTAAATCATTTTCTCTTACTCCACATGACATACAAGTACCATGGGAAGGAGACAGCTCCTCCCAGTAGGCTGGAACATTTATAGAAAAATGTTGTGGGTGGAGCCTCCCTCCTCCTCATCAGGCTATCCCCTAGCTCCACCTTCTAGTTAGACTTGAGACAAGCTCACTAAATAAGACACAGAAGAATATAAAAGCAGAGTTTATTATAAAGCATCAAACTACACGCAAGACAAATGCACACTTATAGTTGTCAAAGGCACATCTCCCTCCCGGTCAGAAAAGCCATGAAACTGTTGCCTCAGGGTTTCCTGCTTACAGTTGTAAACCTCTGTATGATGTTACAGGTAGTTAACACTGCCCAGCTGAATTAAATCACATTCATGATGATATCTCCTGAATGGGATTAACACAGTCCAAGACCACTATACCTTATTCTACAGATAAAGAGAGCTTCCTCGAACTCAGATTCAGAACACTGTATTGGATGACGCAGGCTTTTCTCACAGGGGAAGTAACCGGGAGGGACCTAGAATTCGTTACTATCCTGTAACAATGCTTCATACTCTTTTCCAGTGCGTATTGTGGACTCCACTTCCTCAGGGTATTCGAAGACAAGACAGTGAGGAAGTAAAAGGGAAAGCTTCTGTGAACAACAGACCCAAGAGGGCGCCCACAAACAGCAAGTGAGACCAAGTGAAGGCCCTTTCACTGGGCGGGAGACCTGTATGTCATATGGACTAAGAGAAAAGGGTTTAACAGGTAAGATTAAAAACCTCTTTTCTCAGTCCAATATGACATACAGGTACCATGGGGATATACAAACAGTCTTGCGCAAAGACTCAGAGTGGTGCATGTAGACTTTAAGACAGCGCACCACATCTAACAAGTGGAGATCCTTCTCCTTGTCAGATTATGGGTCAGGACAGAATGAAAGCACAACAATCTCCTGATTAAAGTGAAACTCAGAGACTACCTTAGGAATGAATTCCTGGGAGGTATGAAGAACAGCCTTGTCCTTGTAAAAGACCAGGAAAGGAGGTCTGCAGGACAAGGTCTGCAACTCAAGAGGACAGCGACCACAGCCAGAAGAAAAAACATCTTCCACATCAGAAAATATTCAAAGGGAGGCCGCTGCAAGACTCCCAAAACCAGATTAAGGTCCCACTTGGGAGTAGGAGCCTTATAGGCAAGGAAAGCATGAGCAGCTCCCTGGAAGAAAACCTTGACACCTGGCAAGATGGCAGTGCATCTCTGGAAAATGATAGAGAGCCAAAGTCTTAACCTTCAAGGAGCTAACACTGAGCACTTTGTTCACACCTTCCTGCAAAACAGACAGGACCACCAGGAGATTAAACTCCTGTGAAGTCAGGTCCCTGTCTACACAGAAAGACTGAAAAATGGACCAAACCCTGTGGTAGGCCTTGGAAGAAACAGGTTTCCTATCCCGGATCATAGGGGAGATCAAGACAGAAGATAACCTATTTCTCCTCAGGATGGAGGCTTCAACAACCATGCAGTCAAAGCCATGCGCTCCACATCCTCATTCCAGAAGCATACCTGAAGGAGATCCTTTCTTAGTGGCAATGGAAAAGATCCTGAATACAACAGGCCACTAGTTCTGGGAACCACACCCTCCTGGTCCAATAGGGGGCAAACATAATGACTGCAGCACTGTCCATCCAAATCTTCAGAAGCACCCTGGTGATGAGACAGATTGGAGGGAAGATGTAAGCCAGATGAAAGTGCCATGGAATCATCAAAGCATCCACAGCAAAGGCCGGAGGCCCAATGGGAACAAAACATTTGTACCTTCCTGTTGGCATTCTGGTCTGAGGAAGACCTCTGGCCAAGCTGGAGTGCTTCTTGTGTCACAGGCTGGCATCCGGCATCACAAAGATCCAATCCTGGATCACAAAGGGTTTCCCCTGCACCAGGATGGACCTGTCCAGCCACCAGAGCAGGTCCTGTCTGACTTCTGGGGGAAGAGAGACCCAGAGATCCAATAGATCTGGTTTCCTGTGCCAAGAGCAGATAGTGAATCACTGGAGCTACCTGGTGTGGACAATGGAGTACGGAACCGCCTCCATAGTGGACACCATGTGACCCGCAAGAGTCATGAACTTGTGAACTGGAGCAAAGGGCCACTCCAGGGATTAGAACACTAGATGCATGATTTGCTGAATGGAGTTCTCCATCAGAAAAACCTTTTCTTGATGGGTATCGAACCTGAGGCAAAGGAAGACCAGGACCTGAGAGGGGACTGCTTCAAACTTCTCCATGTTGAGAATCCAATCATGGTGGAGGAGAACCTGAGCACATTCCTGGACACGGTGGTCCAGTAGTTCCCTTGACAGAGCCTTCAGCAGTCATCCATATAGGGAGTCACCTGATTACCCCAGGTGTGAAGGAATGCAATCAATGCCCCTAGGACTCTGGCAAACACTAGAGCAGCGGAGGTAAGCCCAAAGGGCAGAGAGGTGAACTGGAAATGCCCCAAGTGAAACGGAGGTACTTCTGACTGTCCAGATAAATCTGGACATGCAAGTTAGCATCCTGCAGATCCAGTGATGCCAGAAACTCTCCTGGACACATAGCTGCAATGACAGAGCGCAAGGACTCCATCATGAAGTGTGCAGTCTCCACAAAAGATTTGAGGTCCTTGAGGTCCAGGAGAGGACGACTGACCCCATATCTCTTGGCCACCACGAACAGCTGGGAACAGGATTCTGAGTCATGCAGAGGAAGACTTGCCTGACTTGGGCTTGGAGGTGGCGTGCTTAGAGTGCCACTGTTGTCTGGGCTCGGTGGTTGGGCGTGGGGTACCAGCTGAAACATGCCCGGTTTGGCAGGGATGAAAAAAAAAGGTGAAATTTACTCACCAATATTTTGTTTTCCTCTGTGTCCTTCCACGGCAATGGACTGTGGGTGTTGACTCCGCCCTCCAGCTGGTAGGATCAATCAAATAAAAGCGTTACTTCCTCCCTCCTTACTCAGTTATTGCTGTTAACCAAGCTGTAAAACATATAATGATATTATTAAATAAATACCCAAAAGTTCATGATCTTGAGGCAAATTAAATTGGAACGATACTGAAGACCAAATACCTCCAAGGGATGGGTTGCCGTGGAAGGACACAGAGGAAAACAAAATATCGGTGAGTAAATTTCACCTTTTCCTCTGTGTCCAATCCACGGCAATGGACTGTGGGACTTACCAAAGTAGTTCCTCAAAAGTCCTGGGTGGGTCTTAGCTGGAAACAGGAATGGCAGCTTCTAGCACCTTCCTTCCAAATTTCGCATCTGAAGATGCTTGTACATCAAGTTTGTAATGTTTGATGAATGTGGATATCGAAGACCAGGTGGCAGCTCTACATATTTTATCCGGAGTGGCTACCGCCTTTTGTGCCCAAGACGTGGAGATGGCTCTAGTTGAGTGGGCCCTGATTCCAATTGGAGGAATTAGCTTAGCAGCCTCATAGGCTAATTTGATGCAGTCTTTAATCCATCTAGCTATGGAGGCTTTCGAAGCCGCTGTACCTTTATACTTCCCTGCAAAATGGACAAATAAAGCCTTTGTCTTCCTAGTAGATTTAGTCCTGGAGAGATAAGTCTGTAGGCATCTGACTAAATCCAGATTATGCAATACCTCTTCTTTCTTATTAACCGGGTTAGCACAAAATGAAGGGAGAATAATCTCCTGACTGAGATGGAATGTGGATACCACCTTAGATCTAAAAGATGCTTTTGGGCGAAGAACAATTTTGTCCTGATGGAAAACCAAATATGGAGATTCATATAACAATGCTTGCAGTTCTCCTACTCTGCAGGCTGAAGTAACAGCTGTAAGTAGAACTGTCTTTAGTGTCAGATGCTTTAACGAAATGGAATCCAACGGTTCAAAATACTCATGAGTACAAAGTTGTTGAAGTACTAAGTTGAGATCCCAGGGAGGGGTAATATCCCTGATAGTTGGTTTGATTTTTGATATAGCTGTTAAGAATCTTCTGAACACATACTGTTCAGCAAAGGTGATGCCAAAATCGCCGAGATAGCAGACAGTTGTACTTTTAAAGTATATGGTTTAAGCCCCTTCTGGAAGCCCTCTTGTAAGAAATCCAGTATCTTTCCTGATGAAATACTAGACCTGTCTATTCCTCTATGACTGCACCAACTGTAAAAGGTTGACCAAACTCTAATATATCTTCCTGGTAGAGGGTTTGCGACCTGATAGAATGGTCTGAATAACTGGGTCTGAAATGCCACTCAGCCTTAGAGAGCTCCGCTCAGCCTCCAGGCCTGTAGCTTCAAGAAGCCTGGGTCTGGATGGAAGATTGGACCCAGAGATAGTAGCTGGGGATGAGCTGGCAAGGACATCGGGGGTCTGATAGCCATCCTCCTGAGATCTGAATACCAGACTTTCTTGGGCCAGTCTGGTGCTATCAGTATCACCTCCGCTTTATCTCTCCTGATTTTCTGTATGACTTCTGTTAAAAGAGGAAGAGGAGGAAAGATGTAGGCCAGCCGAAAGTTCCATCTCTGCTCAAGTGCATCCTGGCCTGCCGCTGCTGCATTCTTCCACCTGGAGAGGAACTTCTGGCATTTTGTATTCTTCTCTGTGGCCATGAGGTCTATTAGGGGTGTTCCGTAATGTACCTGTATGTCTCGAAAAACCTGAGTGTTTAGGGACCATTCTCCTGGGACGATGTGTGTCCTGCTCAGGTAGTCCGCCTGTATGTTGAGGTTCCCTGATAGGTATGAGGCTGTCACTGAAGCTAGATGAATCTCTGACCAATGTAGAATTCTGAGTGCCAGAAGATTGAGTGTCCTGCTTCTTGTGCCCCCCTGATTTAGCAGATATTGGACAGTTGTTGTGTTGTCTGATCGGATTAGTACATGACAATGATGGAGATCCTGATGCAATATTCTTAGTCTTCCAAACTGCTAGAAGCTCTAGGACATTTATGTGGAGGTTTCTTTCCTTTGGTGTCCACAGGCCCTGGACTGACCTCTGTCTCCAAATACCTTCCCATCCTAGATTGCTTGCATCTGTACTGACAATTTCCCATTGAATGGATTTTAGACTTTTCCCTTGAGCGATATTTTTCTTTTGACACCACCATGCTAGTTCTTTTCTTGTGGCAGGGAGAACTGGAATCCTTTGAGCTGTATTGGATGGATCCCTTCTGTAATACTGGAGATAGTTGAGTTGAGTCATACGGCTGTGAGATCTGGCCCATGGGACAACCTGATGGGCTGAAGCCAGATTTCCCAATAGGATAGAGAATTCTTGGGCCGTCTGCACCTCTTTTCGTCGAAATTGCGAGATTCTTATCTGAAGCCGCTCCTGCCTCTCCTGGGATAGAGTCGCTAGTGCACGCTTGGTGTTGAACAGGATTCCCAGAAAGATTACCCTCTGTGAAGGTTGAAGCTGGCTTTTTTCGTGGTTTATGATCCAACCTAATTTTTTCAGGAGATCTATGCACCTTCCTGTGCTCTCTCTTGCCTTGTGCAATGTATCTTCTACGATCAGCAAGTCGTCTAGATATGGTAGAATTCTGATCTGTTGTTGATGTAAGGCTGCAATTGCTACTGATAATACCTTCGCGAATACCCTCGGTGCTGTGGCAAGGCCAAATGGAAGTACTCTGTACTGGTAGTGTTGGTGAAAAATGTGGAATCTCAGAAATCTCCTGTGTGATGGCTGGACCAGGACATGATAGTAGGCATCCCTGAGATCTATTCTGGATAGGAAAGATCTGGGTTGAACAATCTTGAAAGCCGGTGCTACTGTTTCCATTTTGAATCTCTGGAGCCTGAGAAGAGAGTTGATCTCTTTTAGATCTAAGATGATTCGCAAATCTTTTGAAGGCTTGGGAACTGAGAAAATTGTTGAATAATAACCATGGAAACGCTGAGTCTCCGGGACCAGCTCTATTATCCTGTTGCTTAAAAGTTCTTGAATAGCCTGCTTCATTCCTTTTACCATCCTGGGATTTCTGATTCTGGTTGATCTGAATCTGTGAATAGTTGGGACAGTCCTGAATTCCAAGTTGTATCCGTTCTGTAAAATCTGACGCACCCACCTCTGTCTGGGTTTAGATCTTCCCAAACCTCCTTGAATTTCTCCAGCCTGCCCCCCACTGGAGAGACAGATGGGGTCAATTGGACTTCATTGTGGGTTCTGAAATCTAGACTTCCTCTGGAAGTCCCTGCGGCCACCTGTCTTATTACCCTGAGTGGCTCCTCTCTGTCTTTGATCGTAAGATCTTCCAGGCAGATATCTCTTTGTCTCACGAAAGGATTGTCTTCTGGATGTCTCTCTGGGAGGGGATCTATTCCTTTTCGGCTGAGGAAGAAAGGAACTCTTACCTCCTGATGATTGTTTGATAATATCTTCCAGTTGGCTTCCAAACAGCTTACCTCCAGTAAAGGGGAGAGACACTAATTTATTCTTGGAGGTTGCGTCCGCTTCCCAGGACCTAATCCAGATAGCTCTGCGAGATGAGACAGATAAAGCTGATGTTTTGGCGAGGCTGCGGATGTTATCCAATGAAGCATCGCAGGAGAAATTAATAGCGTCTTTTATAGGAACTAATTCTTTTAGGAGCCTTGACCTGGAAACTGATGAATCCAGCTTTTCTTCGAAGCCATTTAACCAGATTCTCAAGGTTCAAAAAACACAGGCCATAGCAGTAGCAGTTTTTAGATTATTGCCAATGACAGTAAACTGTTTCTTAAGTGCTGCATCAGCTCTTTTATCCATGGGGTCCCTGAGGGTTGTCCCGTCTTCCAGGAGCAAAGTGGTGCGTCTGGATATCTGTGCAACCGCAGCGTCCACCTTTGGAGCTGCTACCCAGCTTCTTGTATCCTCCTCCGTCAATGGGTACATGCGTTGCATGCGTCTTGTATTCTGTGGACGCCGATCTCCCGACTTCCATTCATTAGAGATCATCTCCTGGATAGAGCTGTGAACCGGGAAGGTGGGAGGGTCCTTCTTGTATCCTATGAAGGCTGTGTCAATTACGTTCATATCTTTTTGAGTATCCTCCAATCCTAGAGTCTTTCTCATTGCTTTTATTAAGCTGTCTATCTTGTCCAGGCTGAAGGAACCAGATTCTTCAGTGATTTCACCTTCCTCAGCAGAGGAAGCTGACTCTAATTCAAGAATGCTACTGTTAACCTCTTCATACATTATACGCGAAGGGCCCTTGTCTGGATCCGAGGTGCGCTGTCTTTTCCTAGAAGCTTCTTGCATACTGGCAAAAGTGTCTTGCATAGAAGACTTCATCCATCCCAGGAACTCTTGGAACTGGGATGGAACTTCTGGAGTTGCCAGTTTTTTGAGACAGTCAGCACAGAGTTTAGCAGTATCAGCTATGGGAAGCTTAGTCTCACATCCTGCACAACCTCTAGGCTTGGGTGCTGGTTTGTCATCCTTGGGAGCATCAGCAGAGGTTTTTTGCTTATCTCCCTTCCCCTCTTTAGAAGACATAGCCCTTAAACATCAATAAGAGACTAAATAGGCTTAGAATCTTCTTAGCATTAAGACTAAAGCCTGCCAATGCACTTTTAAGTTTCAAACAGCATGCCCAGCTGCCTGCCATTACTTAAATACACTTACCTTAACCTTGTCCTGGTGTTTCTGAACTCCTCCATCGCTCCCAGGCTGAATAAAGCTCACTTCCGGTTTTGCGGTCCACCGTTGGAACGCACGTGCGACTACTTCCGGTCTGGCTGAATAAGGCGCAATTCCTCAGTCAACCCGGTCTCTTTGCTGGATAGAGCCGGGACGCGTTCTCAACATGCAGGCAGAGGTAAGAGAGGGGAGACCAGTGCACTTATGCATGATAATGCAAGTGTTGACTGGATCTTTTGCTGTTTAACTCATCCCACGCACCCTTAGTGTGTAAGGGGACAGTTTGTCACAGGTTTCTATCTTAAAGAAAAAATGTGACTTGCATTGAAGGCAGGTCACATAACTTTGCCAAAATAAAAAAGAGCGCTCCTGCTGGTGGGAGATTAAGACACTTTCCATGCTGGGAGGAATAATGCGCCAAATCCAAAAAAAATTTTCTCTTTAGCAAGATGGAGCTAAGAGGTGAAACCTCAGTCCTCCAGCTTGGTAGGACCAAAATAACTGAGTAAGGAAGTAACACTTTTATTTGATTGGTCCTACCAGCTGGAGGGCGGAGTCAACACCCACAGTCCATTGCCGTGGATTGGACACAGAGGAAAGACGCTGTTTCCTATCCATAATAGGGTGCTTGGAAACTTGAGGCAATAGAGTGCTCTTGCCTCCAGTGGCTTCACTGCTTCAGTTCAGGCCCAAAGAGAGATTTGCCCTGAAGGGGGCCAAAGAGAGATTTGCCCTGAAGGGGGTCAAAGAGTGATTTTTGCCCTGAAGGGGGTCAAAGAGTGATTTTTGCCCTGAAGGGGGCCAAAGAGTGATTTTTGCCCTGAAGGGGGCCAAAGAGTGATTTTTGCCCTGAAAGTGGAGAAAAATCAATAACTTCCAAGATGAAAGATCAAATCTTGAGCCACAAAGTGCATCTAGTAGTGACAGAGAAGGCAGAAGGCCTAGCTGAATGTTTGACAGCATCAAAAAGAATGTCAGTGACATATGTCTGAGCCTCAGACAGGCTGGCCAAAAGGGCTAAATGTTCCTCTTTAGGTGCACCATTTCTGAGAGCCTCAGTAAGTTGTTTGTCTTAAAGGGATAGTAATACTTGAAAATAAGTTGATTTTATTTTGTAGCCCTTAAAAAAACATGAAAAATGATATAAGTCTTATCTCCCAAACCTTTATGGTTTGGGAGATATTCAAAAGTAAAGTTACTCCACCCCTCAGATTTGGAATCCGGTCACTTGACCGGTTGTGCCTCTCCAGAAGTGCTGAGATCATGATCTTTAAAAAGAATTTCTTAATTGGAATTGTCTACAAAGTGTGCTTTCAAGCCAGGCACACTTTGTAGACCGTTCCAATGAAGTAGTTCTTTTCAAAGATCGTGATCTCGGCACTGCTAAAGAGCTGCCTGTTGCTCTGTGGACTGAATTCCAAATCTGTCCACTAGATGGCAGACTTGGCTGAAACAGCCAGGAAAAGAGAACTTTTCTTTATTATACATGTGAATATCTCCAAAACCATAAAGGTTTGGGAGATAAGACTTATATCATTTTTCATGTTTTTTTAAGGGCTACAAAATAAAATCAACTTATTTTCAAGTATTACTATCCCTTTAAATGGCAATAGCTCTAGTCATCCAAGCAGGAGCCAAAGCAGGCTGCAGGAAGGCTCTAATAGCAGCAAAAATTAAACTTGAGGATAGCCTCAAGCTTCTTATCAGTCATATCTTTTAGCACTCCAGCGTCAGCCAGGGGCAGAGCTGTCGATTTGGAAAGTGTGAAAATAGGGGGGGGGGGTCAACTGTAGGAGATGAAGCATACGGAGTCAAAGCTGCCTCTGAAAAGGGGTAGAGCTTAGAGAATCCCTTAGAAGGAGAAAGTCACCTGTCTGGAGACTTTAACTCATCTAATATTATTCGATCCAGAGTGGCATTGGGTGGAAACACTGTGTAAGACTTCTTACTCCTGTGAAAGATGTCAGAAGAAGACTCTCCCTCATCAGGGGTATTGGCGACCTGCAGAGTAGTTAGAACCACCTTGATGAGACCTGCAGCAGAAGGTGTAAGGTCAACCTCAAAGGGATCTCCAAAAGTATAGCTAGAATCCCCTTCCGCACACACCTTTGCTGGACTTCAGTCTGGTCTTGAGTGTTCCACAGAGGGCCTTCCTTTGGACCTCTAGCTTCCATCTCCTTGCATCAGCTGACACTTAAGATGTTTTTTCTCTTGCCAGTTGTCTCCATACTGAGGGTATCCGAGTTGCAAGTGCTTCTTCCCAAGGTGGTCTCTGAGTTTCACATCAATCAGGAGATTACATTGTCTCTCTCTTCTGAGACTGCATCTGATCAACCTAAAGGTAGTGGGGTGTTTCCAAGAGGGATAGAGGAAACTGTGCCATAGATTACTATAAGTCCTTGTCCCAGAATGACTCTTGTTCAAGGCTGGAGGGCCCAGGAGGTGTAGTAGGGGTCACAGCACATGGGGGGGCATGGCTGTCCTCAGTATTCTCTAGGGAGCACCATCTGGCATGAGGAACAGTAAGCAAGGCGGGGTCAGAGATGTCCCTGAGTTCTTTGCCTTAGGTCTAGCCCCATGTCCTTTTGGATCCGAAATCCTAACAGAAGTGCTAAACAGTATATGAAACCCCAAATGCTGTGTCCCAGATTAATACATCACCTCAAAAAGCCCAAGAAAGTACTTATCTGGCAGACGAAGGGTTAATCTGAGAAGGAGAACAAGGATATACAAGCCTCTGAGTAGGATACTCCATCTAAGACAGAAAAATTGCATCTGTAAAACTATAATCAAATCAGAAGAATGCCGCAAAACGGGAATTCTAGGAAATTTAGTTTTTACTCAGTGCTCTATCCTAGCAACACCTGAGCTTGCCCTCAAGAGGCCCAAGGAGCCCCCAAGACAGTGGGGATGTGAATCGGGTCATAGGGCAAAGAGGAGAGAAGAAGAATGAGCCCTCTCTCAGCTCTGTATGTCAAATGGTTGAAGAGATATGTCCCATAATAGTTTGTCCCACTGAAGTCAATGGAGCAAGTGCGGCGCACGGTAAACACACCTTAAAGAAGCCGAGCACAAAAAAAATTACGGAAGAAAAGAAAAGGAAGAGCGCAAAAAATCTGAGAGCACTTCTGTATAAAACTATACCCAATTTGCTGATGTATATTATACTTACAAGATCTTGTCTTGTAAGTTTGCCTCAAATGTCAAAAAACTTGCTGATAGCGAAAACCTCCAAAGTGTTCAGGGTATCTCCAAGGATCAACTTAAAATGGCTTGACTGGACCAGATCTTTAGAGAACACCCTCTAGTAAAAAAACAAGATAGAGCAGAATCCTCTAAGGGCAACACTGTATAATAAAAGCGATGGAAAGGTCCTCAATGCAACCCTACTCACCGGATCACTGCTACAAACAGACACATCAGATAATATACACCAAACCGATCGTATCAACCAGTCTGTTTCCCTACGCGTTTCTTGCATATTAATGTACTTCATCAGGGGATAATTACAAAAGTATAAAATTACACTTACATTTATACACTTAAAGAGATCCCTCGGACCATTCGGGCGGCGGTCGCACGCAAAATGGATCCACGAGGCCTAGAATCAATGTCAACATCCGTCTCACAAGAGGAAAAGGAAATTACATAAATCGGACGTGACCTGACCCAACAGAGTCGGATCCATAGTAACGGCCGACGCTCTGGCAGCCCGAGCAGTAAAAACAAATGGAGAGACCGAAAACAGGCTCACCATCACACATTACCCATGGCTCCACACCTATGGGGTGAAGCAAATATATGTACTTATGTAGATGTAAAATAACAAACAAAATAAGTATCTTGTAATACCTTTTTTATTGGACTAACAGAATTTTGGATTGACAAGCTTTCGGGAGAACCTCCCTTTCTCAAGTCTAAAGCATTGAGGTTCTCCCGAAAGCTTGTCAATCCAAAATTCTGTTAGTCCAATAAAAAAGGTATTACAAGATACTTATTTTGTTTGTTATTTTACATCTGCATCACTGGACTAATACGGCTACAATCTCCACTCTACTACTTATGTAGACAAATATTAGTATTGGATACATATTGTTATATATTGTCAACCTGTATTCTTCTTAGTGAGCACTGTCGCTGGACTCGCCAAGTGCATTTAAAGAATAAAATACAATATACAACTGAAAAATAAAAATATTGATAAATATATAAAAACATGATGTGTATATATATATTCGTGTATAAACTTAATGTTTATAATATAGTAAAATCTAGAACACCTATTAAGCATGTATATTATAGTATATTCTAAGATTTATTTTTGCAGTGTTTCTTAAAGAGAAAACACACATGCAAGACCCAGATAATACAGATTGTCTGAACGACAATCAGAAAGCCCATATGAACCAATTTATACCATTAAGTGAAAGAAACAGAAGAAACAGCCAACAGACATAACCCATCAAAAATAATTACAAGAAATTGCTTAATTCTAACTCCTTATTTAAACCACTGGGAGAGAAGGTCCCCAGATGGTAAACCCAGAAGGCCTCGCGATGGCATAACCAAACCTATTAGGTGTTGACGCAGGAATATGCTCAACTCCAGTAATATGGAAGCCTTCTGAGCCACCAAGAAGACACATATTAAAATGTCTGGGGACCAAATGGTCCCTGGATCGCTTTTTGATCAGTAGTCTATGTTCCCTGGAACGATCCCGTAATGCTCTAGTGGTGCGGCCTACATATTGAATACTGCATCAACAGCTTATAACATAGATGACAAAGATCGTTTCACAGGTCACAATGCTCCTGATTTCATATTGAGTTTGACTGGTGAAACTCACAATACTCTTGGTTTTATTTGTTATAAATTCGCAGTTAGTACATTTATTATGTATGCACCTAAAATTGCCAAACACTGGTGTAGTCTTAAAGATCCCACTCTTAGTTTTGATCTCACCCAGTTTTTTTGATCTACTGGAAGCAATCATACTGCGCACATTTCTGGCCTTTCTATAGGTTATATTTGCTCTTTTAGTTAAAATATCTTTAAGGAGCGGATCTTGTAAGAGGATTCCCTAATGTTTTGATACTATGTTATGTATAACGTTTGCGGATCCACTAAACTGGGTGATGGTGGAAGGTGGTCATTTGGCTTACTGCCAAGAATGACCTGACTGTCCAGTTTCTTAGCTCTCTGGTAGGCTGACTCAATAACAGTAGATTTGTGACCGCTTTCTAAAAACTGTTGTTTTAATTTGTCACTCTTTTCAACAAAATCATCCAATGCGCTACAATTTCTGTGAAGCCTATGAAATTGGCCAAAGGGTATGTTTTTAATCCAACAGCGATGATGACAACTGTCTGCTCTAAAATACTGGTTTCTACACACCTCATTTTGGTAGGGGGTAGAACGGATGGACATTTCAGCAGACACTCCTAGGCTAAGATGCAAGAGGTTACCACTGGTCTTATTATATTCAGCAGTAAAACGTAGCCCCATTGTGTTATTATTAAACTGTTGAAACATAGATATCAGGTCACTCTCACTGCCTCCCTATACTATTAGTGTGTCATCTATGAAACTGCCACAGAAGACCAGATTGCCCCACCCCACCCTCCACTTTCTGGGCCATACCGCAAGGTCTTCCCAGAGTCCCATAAAGAGGTTAGCATAAAAGGGGGCAAACCTGGTCCCCATGGCTGTCCCTTTTACTTAGAGATAAAATATTCTTGATGGATGAAGAAATTGTGACATAAAATAAAATAGACACATTCCAAAATGAATTCTGTCTGCTGTTTGGGCAGCTCTAAATCTGATTCCAAGTAATATCTTATCGCCTGCAGACCTAATATATATTGATACAGGTGTATAAGGAAGCTACATCTAGCGTAGCCCAAATGTAATTTTCCTTCCATTGTGTATCAGATAATTGATTATGTTTTGGGAATCCCGCAAATATGATGGAAGAAGTAACACATGTTTTTGGAGGAAATAATCAATATATGCTGATAGGTGAGAGGCAAATGAGTTGATTCCTGAAATAATAGGCCTTTCTGGAAGGTTTATATTATCCTTTTGGTATGTGATAAAAAAGGGAGTTCGGGATACTGAGAGTAGATGTAATTATACTCATATTTGTTAAGAATTCCTAGGCTCAAACCCTTTTGGAGTAGATCTTTTAATAGGTCATTATATACCACAGATGGATTATAGGTTAATATAGGTTGATATGAAATTGAATCTGCTAAAAGTCTTGAAGCCTCTGCCAAGCAGACTGGGGTATCTTGAAAACAATGGGCCCCCCCTCTGTCTGCTTCCTGGATCGTTATTTCCTTTTCTTCAGAAAGATGTTTTAATTCCGGTCTCTCTGGCCTACTTAGATTAACTTTTCTATAGTGACGAGTATTGGAAATTTGTCGCTTGTAATCCTCCATGACCATCTTAAAAAAAGGTCTCTACAAAGGGACCTTTAGATTGTGTTGGAAAAAACTCAGATCGTTTTTTGCATGGAGTATGTTGGATACTGCTAGACATGTTGTCCCATATTTTAACAAATAACTTCATATCTTCATCTAGATCCAAGCTTTCAGATGCAAGAGACTACAAAAACACCAAAGTTTCTAGATCTTTTGAACTATGGAGTTTTGGAGTATCACATTTTTTCTTGATTTTTGTAAAAACATTGCAGAGATAATTCCCTGACGAATCTTTTTAAGTCCAAAAAGAAACGGAACTCATCAGAAGAATTGTTGGGAGCAACTTTGGGACCCCTTTCCAGGAGTGAAACCTTATCCCCAGACATAACTATTTGAGAGGTTAAAAATTCCCCCAGCATTTTGGCCAGCTGGAAGATCTAATTTTTGGCTTTCTTATTTCTTCTGTCTCTCTGTGCATAAGGAATCCAGCTGCACCTCACTGAGAAGGCCCAGCAAGGCGGAAATGTACGTCTGGGGTTAGCTGGTGTTCCAGTGCAGGAACTGGACCACCCTTTTGGGCAGGACTAGACTAATGTGTAAATCTCTCATCTGTAATGGCACTAGAGAGATAAAACTTGGAGCTTCTGAGCAGTGACTAGCCATAGAACAGGCCTTTGTGCGGTTTGTTCATCCTCAGAAGCATCTCACATTTTGCCTTCCTCTGGACCAAAATGGGTGTTTAGGCATGGACTACACTTGAAGGACGCATGTCTTTTTTTCAGCTTCATCAACTTTATTACCATGAAGGGATTTGAAATCTGTGCATTAGCCTACTGAGATTACCCATGGTCTGTCACAGATGAGGACCAGGCATCTTGAAAAAGGTGTAAATGAATCCCTACATGCAAAATCAGACCAGGATTCCGTGAGTCATTCCGCAGTTTGCCAGACTTAACTTTTGCAGCAGATCACTTGGACTGCCAGGCTTGTCCGGGCTTTGCGGAGGGGCGCACTTGAGAGGTTTGCAAGCTCTGCAGCCTCTGTGCCCCCTTTTGGCTTAAGGGATGAAAAAGACATATCTTTCTCACCAGAAATGGATGCTTGGTGGAAATCTGGGATAACAAGGTACTCTTTCCACCAGTAGCATCACTGATGATCTGATTCAATTCAGGTCCAAAAATGGACTTACCCTGAAATGACAAGGTAATCACTGACTTTTTAGAAGACTGTCCCGCAAACCAAATCTTGAGCTACAGGGTGCGGTGCACAGAAACAAAGATCTGAAGCCTTGGCGGATAATCTGACGGCGTCAAAGAGTGCTTCAGACATAGAATTGTTGGCATCCTTAATGTTAGCCATAAGAACCAACAAATCTTCCTTGGTCACATCTGCATGAACAGCATCCACAAGTTGCTCACTCCAGACGGAAGCTACCGTGTTAACCCAGTCAGAGGCAAAGATAGACCATAGCTCTGCCACAATGGCAGCGAAGGAAGCCTTGAACAGAGTCAGATTCTTATCTGCCGGCTCCTTGAGACCTGCTGCATCTGCCAAGGGGAGAGCAGTAGTCTTTTCCAGCCATGAAATGGGATGGGAGGGGTCCACAGTGCCAAAGCAATAGCCAAAAATGGATACAGTTTGGAAAATTGTATTGGAGGAAAGGCCTTTCATCAGGAGTTTTCCACTCATCCATAATGATCTGGTCAAGCGTGATATTGGGTGGAAAGGGGAGAGAAGACTTTTTATACCTCTGGAAAATATCCAGAGAGGGGTCTCCATCATGCTGGCTCTTGGTTAGTGCTGGAGGGCCCGGCAGAGCAGTGGTGTGGGGGGGGGGGGGGTCACTGCACAAGAGGGACATAGAGACCCTGAATACTCCCTGGGAAGCCCAGTTTGGCAAGAGGAACAATGAGTGAGGGAGGAAAGGGCAGCCCATGAGTCCTTAGCCTTGAATTTACTCCCATGCCCCTTAAAGTCTGACCTACTTTCGACAGAAAAGTGTCCCCAAAACTAGTGAAAACGCTAGACAATATCCCTAGAACAAAATTGCACCCATAATAACCTAGAAACACACTTATCTGGCAAATGAAGGGTTAATCTAGAGGAGAGAGAGAGAGAAAGAAATGCCTATAACAGACAGACTAGAATAAAAAGTGCAGCAAAAAGCCTGCAAAGTATAGGAGTGCAACAATGCTATGCTTCTTAAACGTTCCATAGTATGGTGTGCATAGTCTTGTGGAACTGCACTGCAAAGGAAACAACATGGTAGTTCTTGTGACATTTCTAATCTCGAGAGAGACAATCCCATGAAGGAATGTCATACTGCAAGACCCCAAAACCTCTCCAGGTGTGAAATTAGAAAATAGCCAGCATTACGTTGTCTTCCTAAGGAGGCAAGGAAAACCTACAAGTTACAGCAGCCACCCTGATCTAAGTTCTGAACAAGTAAACTGCAAAAAAAATAAAAATAATAAAAATAAAAAATACTCAAAAACATGTAGAAAATTGTGTTAAAGGGGCCAAACATATACATTTAATGAGAACAGTAAACAATGCATGTTAAATCATTAAGCGGTGTCTGTACTCACTGTAACCTTAAGCCATTGAGTGCCACCAAGGTATCCACATATTGCATTTCAATGCATTGGATAACTCTCCAGCACTCAAAGGGTTAAAAAGACGCTGATTTGTGTCTTGTCTCTTCAGATCCATTTTTCCACATGCCATTCAGAGGCTGTGTAACCATAAGGATGTAGCCCATTGGATTGCCCTGGGAACCTTCCAGCTATGCCGGGGGCATCCTTTACAGTTATTAGGTCCTCTGCTTTGTAGTTCCCTACAGGACTGAGAGCACAATGACGACAGGGCAGTCAGGTGATCCTCTTGACTAAGCTAAAGATTTCCATTCAAAATTAACATGTTTCCCATCAAGAAAACAATGGTCGGATATTCCAGAGGACACAAAAAACTTAACTGGCTTTTGGAAGGTCTACATAAGACAGAAGGTGGCAGAGTTTCATAATGAAGTGCCAAGCAATACACCATGGACCCCTCAACTAGAGTAAGAACAGAAACTGAAAGGTGGACAAGGAAGTAGGATTGCAAACAGGTATATACTTACGGAAGGGGGTTCCTCTTCCATAGCAGAGTCCTCATCTCTGGGGTCTTGTCTCCACCATTCTCTGAAATGTTCCCTGCAGGAGGCACACGGATACACTCCATTCGCTCATCCCAAGTTCCCATCAAAGTATAATGTACTTGGCCAGCTGCATTCATCACCTCACCTGTAACCTATGAGACCAAAACATAATTTAAATGGGTTTATGAATTTGTGATAAGAGAAGTTGAGTGAAATACGTTTAAATACTGACCTTTCGGGCTACCTCCCTGGAGAAGTAGCTGTATGGAGCAAACTTAAGTTTGCACTTATCTCCTGTCTTGTGATTCACAATCTCTATCTCACCTGACTGCAAAAGAAGATAATTAGGAAAATGAGCTTGTGAGAAGAGAATAAGGTTATAAAAGATGGTTGAGAGAGGAATTAGATTATGCTCACTTGGTCAATCCAGAGTTTGCCCACAATTATATTGTGAACAGTGGTGGTGACTTTCTTCCATGTGTAATGATTCCCAGAGTTATGAAAAATACAGTGTATGGTGCCTGGGGAAAGGAAAACAGAAGGTGTTTATTACGCAATCCTTTACTATCAAACACTAACAAGAGGAGAGATGGGACAGAGAGAATATCCCTCCCATTGAATCTACTACAAGAAGCTCATTCATGGGGGTATTCAAAAATAAAGTGACTAAAGTAAGTACAAAAATATAAATTATTTATTGGTTAACAGAATAGCAAATCATTTAAAAGCACAGCAGAATGGATAATCTTGCAGGTGATACACGTTGGGAGGGCCATGTTGCCGATAGGATACCTCGGTGTTTGATGTCCCTTGTTGATTTCTCGCTGAGTACTAATGACACCAATATTTATTATTAGTATCTCTCCAGCATTCACTTTTCTTTTTATATGATATTGCTCTTTAGCTTATTTATCCTTCATCACTTTATATTTTGTATACATGTTTTGATAGCACTGAGACACTTTATGTGTTTTGTTACCCTGTGAGATTATTCAGGTCTTACTTTGGTATTTTTCCAGATGAGATTTATCAGTCTGTTTATGTATCACTACTTAAGTGTATTATATTGACTACTAGTTGAAGAGCCAGTTACACGGGCTACAGTGCCACTGCCAGCCGGTCGCGGGGCAGTCATGCACAGTAGAGACTGCCCGCGCCACGGCTGATACAGAGCTGAATTCTGTATCAGCCGCGACGCGGGCAGTCTCTACTGCGCATGACTGCAGCAGGAGCAGCAGTCTCTACTGTGCATGACTGTGGCGTAACACACGTTTTAGCGAATTATTATATAGGATGTTTGGGACTGTACCTGAGAGATTATCCATTCTGCTATGTTTTAAAATGATTTTATCTGTGATTTGTTATTCTTTTAACCAATACACAATTTATATTTTTGTACTTTAGTCACTTTCTTTTTGACTGCATCCATGAATGAGCTTCTTGTAGTAGATTCAATGGGAGGGATATTCTCTCTGTCCCATCTCTCCTCTTGACTCTTCTAAGTGTTTGATACTATGGTATTGTCTGCTCAGGCGTGCACCATACTATTCTAGAACCTATTTATTAGTGACAGTATAACTTTCAGTGCCTATTCACCTTTTAGATTTATTATTGCGCAATCCTTGACACTCACTATGTTTTCTTGCACTTATTCCACCCTCCTTCAATCTCCTGTGACATATTCACTTACCCAGAGGCATGATGGAGAGGTATTTTCCCCTGAACTTGCTGGTGACCTTTATCTCTTGTCGTAGGGTCCAACCATAACGAGAGTCAGCATGGTGAGCGGCGGCAGGAGGATGATGACTGACCTAAAGGTACATGGTAACCTTATTATAGATTTGTTTATAATCTGTTTTACCAGGAAAATTGCATTGGAATTTCAAGTACATACTGGAGATAATTACTCAAAGTGTACTAAATAAAAAAAGCAGTAATCATAATAGTGCAATTTCAAACAAACTTGAGTAGATTGCTATAAACCCTTTAACTTATTCAAAAAACATTGCCCTCCACTCAGCTAGCACTTTTTACCATCCTGTACTTTGCACAGTTACAGCACATTATTATCCAATCTGCAGCTATAATACAGTCTTCCCTACCTTAGAAACAAATTATTGTCACCCTCACACACCTGCTCACACAGAGAGCGGTAGCCATTCTCTTCCATTCTATCCAACTCGAAGGTCTCTCCTAAAAGTGGATTGAAAGGTTTGCTGGTGCGGAAGACAGTGGTCGAATAAGAAGAAACTGTGAATGCCGCTACAAAACAAAGCTGCTCAAGAGCACTCTCACACTGAGCCCCCCGATCCAGCAGGGTATGATACTCCAGGTCCTCTGTCAGACGCTGAAGCATTGATAGCGGCTCATTGAAGTTCACCTGGAAATTCATGGGAGAAGGAACAGATTGGAGGGAAGAATCATTGAGAGGGTGGGGAAAAGAGGATTTTAGTCTTACCTGTTAAATTCTTTTCTCTTAGTCCATACAGGTTACTGGTAACTTTGGGTAGGCGATCAGCCCCTTTAAGTAGGCAGGAACAATTCTGAGAAGTGACTGCTGGGTGGAGCCTACCTCCTCTCCTTAGCTTGCAGCTAGCCAATCCCCATCCAGTAAGATTTGAAGACTAACTATTAACTAGGTAGTAAGAAGTTAATGAAAGACTCCTGTGAGCATGAACCCAGAAAGCAACCCCACGTTCTGCCAGAGAAGAGCCAAGCATGGTCCCTTGACAGGGTGGGAGACCAGTAACCTGTATGGACTAAGAGAAAAGGATTTAACAGGTAATACTAAAATCCTCTTTTCTCTGTCATCCAATACAGGTTAGTGGTAACTTTGGGATGTCCAACCATTGAGATTCCCCAGTGGCAGCAAGTAAGGTAAGGACCAGGCGCAGGCCCCCAAAATCACCAGAGCATATATGAACCATCAGATCAGAGACAGCCCAACAATAACACATGAAGTGTCAATGGACAATAAGCAGGGCAAAAACACCCTAGAAACTGTTATGCAGCACACTGAACTAGAGCCAACTGGGCTCAAAAGTGAAAGAGTACTGAAGAGACGGAGGAGATCCTAGCCAGGCAAGACCGCCTCCAGGATCTTCCTCCCAAAACGGGCATCGGCTGATGCCAGCACATAAACATGTTGGTGTTTTGAAAAGGTGTACACAGACAACCAAGTGGCAGCCTTGCACAACTGATCAGCCTAGGCTTGATTCTTGTAAGACCAAGATGCCCGGAATAGACCTTGTAGAATGAGCCGTGACCCGAAAGGGAACAGGCTTCTTCCTAAGTTCGTAAGCCTTACTAATAGTGGACTTGATCCAAGAAGCAATGGTTACCTTGGAAGGAGGCTTCCCTGCCCTGGGAGCCTCAGGAATGACAAAAAGAGTGTCAGACTACCTCAAAGGCTCAGTGCGATGCACATAGAACTTGAAACAACCCACAACATCCAAAGGGTGAAGATCCTTCTCCTTGTCAAAAGTAGGGTTAGGACTGAACCAAGGAACCACATTAATCTCCTGATTAACGTGGAACTCAGACACCACCTTCGGAAGAAACTCCTTCGAAGTGCAAAGCACTGCCTTGTCCTTCTGAAATACCAGAAAGGGTGGCCTACAAGACAGGGCATGCAGCTCCACAACACGGCAAACAGACACAATCGCCAGGAGAAAAGCCATCTTCCACATCAGCAGACAGAGAGGAATAGTGGCCAAAGACTCGAAGGGAGGGCGCTGAAGGTTGCCCAAAACAAAGTTAAGGTCCCACTGAGGAGTGAGAGATTTAAACACAGGATGGGTATGAGCAACACCCTGGAAGAAAACCTTAACAGGAAGAATAGCAAGGCGCCTCTGAAAGAAAACAGAGAGGGCAGAAATCTGAACCTTAAGAGAACTCAGATGGAGACCCTTATCCAAACCATCCTGTAAGTAGGAAAGGACTGTAGGAAGATCAAAATCCTGAGACAGGTCCCTATCAGCACACCAACAGAGAAAGGTAGACCAAACTCGATGGTAGGCTTTAGAGGAAACTGGCTTACGGGCAGTAAGCATAGTTGCCACCACACCAGAAGAAAATCCTTTCTTCTTCAAAACTGAGGATTCAATCTCCATGCCGTCAAAGCCAGACGATGAACATCCTCCTTCCACAGGAAACCCTGTACAAGAAGATCCGGATGGGAGGGAAGGGGAAGAGGTTCCGCCACGGAGAGATCCAGAAGCTACGGAAACCAAGCCTGCCGAGGCCAGTATGAAGCTATCAGAAAAACTGGGCAGCGCTCCATTTGCAGTTTCCATATCACCCTGTGCAACAGGGGAATAGGAGGAAAGAGGTATGCCAGAGGGAAATTCCACAGGATCGACAAGGCATCCACTGCTAGAGCCAGGGGATCCACCCAGTGAGAGCAAAACATTGGGACCTTCCTGTTGCCAGCAGGTCGATGCACAGAAGACCCCACAACTGGACAATGAGTTTGAACACCTACTGATGCAGTTCCCACTCTCCGCTGTCCACTGTGTTTCAACTGAGGAAGTCTGTCTACACCAGGAATATGAACTGCGGAAATGGCAGGGACATGTTCCTCTGCCCAGGACATCATAGCCTTGACCTCTAGCCAAGCTGCGAGACTTCTTGTGCCGCCTTGCTTGTTGATGTAGGCTACAGCTGTGCCGTTGTCCGACTGGACCCTGACCGGGCAAACCTCCAGTTGGCTCGTCCAGTGTCACAGGGCATGAAATATCGCCCGAAGCTTCAAGACGTTGAAGGGAAGTAGAGATTCCTCCTGGGAACACCAGCCCTGAGCATTCAAGTGCCCCAGGACCGCTCTCCATCTGGAGAGGCTGGCATCTGTCGTCCTATTGTCCAGAATAGCACCAGGAAGGGCCTGCCTTTCAGGAGATTGTTCAGGTTGAGCCACCACGAGAGGCTCAGCTCCACGTGAAGAGGGAGAGATAGGTACCTCTCCAGGAGATCCAGTTGACCCCTGCATGCCAGGATTAGAAAGCTATGAAGTTCCCTGGTATGAGCCATGGCAAACGGAACCGCTTCTATGGTGGAACTGAACTTCCCCACCAAGGATGACAACTTCTTGGCTGAAACCGGATCCTGAGACAGGACAGCTGGGACCTTCAGAACTATCTGATGAGCCACTTCGTCCATGAGAAACACCATCCCTCTCTGTGTGTTGAAAAGGAGGCCCAGGAACACCATCCCTGTGAAGAACAAGGTCCGTCTTGTCCAAACTGATGATCCACCCATGACGGGACAGAGTATGAATGCAATCCTGCACCTGCTGATGAAGGAGTTCCGGAGAAGATGCCTTCAGAAGGAGGTAGTCCATGTACGGGGTAACGCTGATGCCTTTCCGATGGAGGACGGAAATCAATGCTCCCAGGACTCTGTTGAAAACTCGAGGAGCTGTGGTCAGGCCAAAGTGGAGGGCTGAAAACAGGAAATGCAGTTGGTCGCAGTCAAAGCAAAGATATTGCAGACTCTCTGGATGAATGGTGATGTGCAGATAAGCATCCTGAAGATCCAGCGACGCCAGAAATCCCCAGGGGACATGGCAGCGATCACCGTGCATAGTGACTCCTGGCAATACTGGGACCTGACCACAAAGGAGTTGAGATCCTTCAGATCCAAAATGGGACAGCAGCCGTCTTCCTTCTTGGAAACCACAAAGAGGTTGAAGTAGAACCCCAAACCCCGTTCCTGAAGAGGAACCGGTTCCAAGACCGCCTTTGCCCAGAAGGGTCTGAATAGCTGCCTCGAAAAGGCAGCGCTTTTCTGCACCCAGAGGAGAGTCAGAAGAGAAGGCCCGAGAAGGAGGAAGTGAGGTAAAGGAGATCCTGTACCCTGAAGCCACAACCTGCAAAACCCTCGCGTAGGCCACAGAGGCCTTCCACACTGAGAGGTAGTGGCGTAAATGGCCACCTACCTGTGGGTGGGGACCCGGATTCGGCGAGTCATGCAGAAGAAAGTTTGGAAGCTGAAGGCTTAGCGGAGGACTTGGCCCTCCACTGCTGCTTAGGCTTGGATGAGGAGCGCAGAGCCTGAGGCACCACTTGGGTCATCTGGTGAGAGTCAGCCTGAAAGGGACGAAAAAGCAGATTCCTTTTGACGGGCGCCTTCTTCCTCTGGACCACTGGCAGGCGAGTACTCTTCCCACCAGTGGCTTCACTGATGAGATCCTTGAGATCAGGTCCAAACAGTGAGGTGCCCTGAAAGGGCAAGGACAGGAGAGCCCTTTTGGAGGCAGTGTCAGCAGACCAGATCTTGAGCCAAAGAGCCTGTCTGGCTACCACAGACATAGTTGATGTCCTTGGCTACCATGCGCACAGTGTCAAACAGGGCAGCAAAAAAATAATGCTGAGCCTCAGAGATGTTGGCGAGAAGCCGCAACATGTCAGTAGTAGGAGCTTCCTGATGGACAGTTGAAGTGAGCTGTTCAGTCCAAACAGCCACGGCTCTATTCACCCACGCTACCGCATATGCGGGGAGCAGGGTAGAACCAGCCGTCGCAAAAATGACCTTGAGAGAGGCCTCAAGATTTTTGTCAATCCAGTATTTCATTGCAGATGCATCAGCCACAGGCAAGGCAGTGGACTTAGAAAGCCTGGAGACAGGGGCATCCACTTTGGTGGGATAAACCCACTGAGCTAGGGCTGCTTCAGAGAACTGATAAAGCTTGGCCAATTTCCTAGAAACAGATGGTTTTAGTTCTGAAACTTCCACTTCTCAGACACCAAGTGGTTAAGAGTGAGGTTAGGTGGATAACAAGTATGGGGCCTAACAGGCTCCTGAAACACATCGGAGAGATCAGAAGAAACCTCCTGTACCAAGGGAATGGTCAGGGTGTTCAATAAAGCCCTGATCAGGCCCTCAGCTGAGGGGACAGGATTAGCCTCAAAGTGATCCCCAAAAAACTGAGAGGAAGGGGAACAATCTTCATCAGAGTCCACCAATAATTCCTCGTCACAGGAATCAGACACATCAGGTACACCCGGCGGTTTAGGCAGGAAAGATCTGATAGGGTTGGGGATCTGCAACGAATGGAAGACCCCCTGCAAGGTGGATGGAATGAGTTGTAAGGTGGACCGGAGGTCCCTGGTAATAGCCTTAAACTATTTCATCCAAACTGGCTTCAGCACATGGCTGAAGGCCCCCTGCAGGGGGCAGCAACACATGCTGGGCAAACATGACCTGTGTATTCTCTAGGTAACCCTGAGAGCCATGAGGAACAATGAGGGTCAAACAGTCAAAGTATCAAACACTCACAAAATAGTGTTTATGATATAATAAAATCACCCCAGGAATGCTAAAATAGACTTATCTGGTAGGCGAAGGGTTAAACTGCTGAGGAGAGAAGGATAGTCCAAGCCCTGCGTAGGATACTCGATGAGCGAAGGCACAAAATGGCTGCCGCGACAGGAGCCAATCAGAAGCGAGTGCGCAAAGCGAGCGCTCATGGGAATTGTAGTTTCACTGGTAAAGGACCCCCAACAGTGCCCGAAACCCCTTGAGCCCCCCAACATGCCCAGAATGTTGACTGGATAACAGAGCAAGAGCAGACCAACCAAATGTGCCATCTCTGACCTCGCTACGTGGAGCAGTTGCAGAGATATGTTCCAAACTGTAAAGTCCCATAGAAGTGAATGGAGAAATGGCGTCTAAGCGATAAACGCGCGCCTTAAAGGCACGGAATACTAAAGTTAACAAGGTGAATACCAAATGTAAAATCTCTCAAAAGCCCTACTAGAACAAGTCAGCAGACCCAATAAACACTGGTCCCAGTAGGGAAAGTGCCCACAACACCCCAAAAGATGCTAACCAGCAGCAAAAGGGTTACGTTACCACAGAAACTTCTCCAAACACCTCACAGACATACAGCATAAACCCAATGTGTGCAGGAGTATGTAATAGGAACTCCAATAGAGACCCCTGTGCAGAGGGGAAGCATGGGACATATGGACCTTAGCACTCAAAGGGTGCTCACCTTTTTCAGCAGATCTTGTGTCTTCAGATTACCATATATCAAGAAGAAGCCTCAGTGGGCAACTCCCAGGGAAAGAACTTGCAGCCAAGATTTTTCCCCCAGGGCTTAGGTCCACAAAAGAATCTGGTAAACTGAGCTATCCACATTTGGGTGATGGGAATTTTCAGTGATGGTAATCCGCCTAATGGTTGTATCCCATATCTAACAGAAAAATAATTATAAAAAAAAAAAAACAAAAAAAAAAAACCTAAAACTAGCTGCAAGCTAAGGAGATGAGGTAGACTCCACCCAGCAGTCACTTCTCAGAATTGTTCCTGCCTACTTAAAGGGGCTGATCGCCTACCCAAAGTTACCAGTAACCTGTATTGGACGACAGAGAAAAAGATTAAGGGAAGGGAGGAAATGAGAAAGAAAGAAAAAAAAAATTTATGCCACAAAAGTTATTTTACAGCTTTGTACACATTGGCAAGCCCAGCATATCCCTTGTCACTAGTATTTAAAATCTTGTGCAGATCTTTGCCATTACCCTCCATCCCCCTTTTCCCTATCCCTCGCAGACATGACATCTGAGCACTTAGTTATTCATTTCCCATCTCTCACAGGCATAGGGATCTTGCTCAGCTCTTTTCCAATACAATTCTTCATGACACTCCACAGATTAAGGCTATAGTTAGGTTTGTAAGGGATTCGTGTGCGTCTTTCCTTTCTGAAATCTTCTGAGGGGGGTCGCACCTAAAGGAAAAAGTATATATTTGGATTATAAAGCATAACAGGAAAAAGAATAAGTAGAACATGAGTTACGGGAGACAAGAAGTGGACAAAAAGACAAGTCTGGCACATGGACAAGAGGAGATGAAAAGAGGAGACAGATTGAGGCATACAAAGGCAGTATAAATTACACAGTGATATGTTACAGGAGAACCAAAACAAAAGGAATCTAGGGAGACAGAATGAACAGGAGGACATTGCAGAGTGTAGAAAAATTTGTGAAAAAAAAATAATTGAAGATTGGCCACTTTTGGAGGTAAGAAAGTGTGAGAAGACTTAACTGCTGGGGAAGGGGAAATGCAATCAAAGATCAAGGTGGAAGGGGTGAATGAGTTACAACAATGGTTAAACTAAACAAAAAAAAAAATGGAGCGCAATAGAGCAGAGTGGCTGAGATAGAGAGCAGCTGGACAGAAAGGTGGGCAAAAGGACAGAAGAGGACAATAAAAGAGGAAGATGAAATTGAGAATTTATGGGGAGGTTAGGTGAAAATAGGATTTTAGTCTTACCTGTTAAATCCTTTTCACTTAGTCCATACAGGTCACTGGTACTTCTGGGAGGCGATTCGCCCCTTTAATAGGCAGGAACAATTATGCAAATGATTGCAGGGGGCGGAGCCTCCCCTCCTACTTAAGCCACCTTCAGGCCAGAGCCACTAGATTGATTTGAGACCCTAAAACTGACCCCAGGTAAGCAGAAGAAAGACTCCTGTGAGCATGCCCCAAAGGTCTCCCACTGAATGCCACAGGAGAGCCAAGCATGGTCCCTTGACAGGGTGGGAGACCAGTGACCTGTATGGACTAAGTGAAAAGGATTTAACAGGTAAGACTAAAATCCTATTTTCACTGTCGTCCAATACAGGTCACTGGTACTTCTGGGATGTACAAACATTGAGCTGATCCAGAGGTGGGAATAAGGCAAGGACCAGAACAAGGCCCAAGTCATTAAAACTGCTATGAACCAGTTAATTACATAGCCCAAACTGTAAGTGTCAACGGACACCAATCAAGGGAACAATCCCTGAACTAACACAGCACACGGAACTAGAGCCAACTGGGCTCAACAGTAAGGAAGCACTAAGGATCACAGAGCGGAAGACCTACACAGGCAAAACTGCCTCCAGGACCTTCCTTCCAAAACTGGCATCAGCCGAAGCCAGTACATCAACTCGATAGTGCTTAGAAAAAGTGTGCACAGAGGACCAAGTGGCCGCTCTGCACAGTTGATCAGCAGAAGCCTGATTCTTGTAGGCCCAAGAGGCCCCAATAGATCTGGTGGAATGGACAGTCACCCGGAAGGGAACGTGCTTATTCCGCAACTTATAGGCTTCACGGATAGTAGCCTTAATCCAAGAGGCAATGGTAACTTTGGAAGCCGGTCTCCCTGCCCTAGACCCCTCAGGAATGACGAATAGAGCGTCAGACTTCCTGATAGACTCGGTGCGATGAACATAAAACTTGAGGCAACGCACCACATCCAACAAATGGAGATCTCGTTTCTTGTCAGATGAAGGATTAGGGCAGAAAGAGGGAACCACAATCTCCTGATTGATGTGAAACTCGGACACAACCTTGGGTAAGAATTCCTTGGTAGTGCGAAGCACAGCCTTATCCTTGTGGAACACCAGGTAAGGAGGTTTACAAGACAGAGCTTGTAACTCTGCTACCTGGCGAACTGAAACAATAGCCAAAAGGAAGGCCATCTTCCAAGTCAAGAGACGTAATGGAATGGAAGCCAAGGATTCAAACGGGGGGCGCTGGAGATCTCCCAGCACCAAATTGAGGTCCCACTGGGGAGCAGGACTCTTGAAGGCAGGCCGAACATGAGTCACAACTTGGAAGAAAACTTTCACATCAGGAAGGATAGCAATCCTTTCCTGGAAAAACACAGACAAGGCAGAAGTCTGAACTTTCAGGGAACTCAAACTGAGCCCCTTATCAACCCCGTCCTGCAAGAAGGCCAGGACAGTGAGAAGATGAAAATCAAGGGATAATGTCTTCTCAGAGCACCATGCAACGAAGGTTGACCATATGCGATGATAGATCTTGGAGGACACAGGCTTACGAGCACTGAGCATAGTCGACACCACAGAAGGAGAAAATCCTTTCTTTGCTAGAATCGAGGATTCAACCGCCATGCCATCAAATGGAGAGAGTGAACATCCTCCTTCCACAGATATCCCTGAAGAAGTAGGTCCGGACGGGCAGGAAGTGGGAACGGATCCGCCACTGACATGGCCATCAACTCCGGATACGAGGACTGGCGAGGCCAGTTTGGAGCGATCAGGATAACAGGACAACGCTCCTGCTTCAGTTTCTGGATGACTCTGATCAATAGAGGAAGAGGAGGAAAGATGTAAGCCAGAGAAAAATCCCAAGGAATCGATAAGGCATCCACTGCCAGAGCAAGGGAGTCCCTCCGTCGGGAGCAAAACACCGGAACCTTCCTGTTGTGTCTGGAGGCCATCAGGTCCACCTCCGGCATCCCCCACCTCTGGGTGAGCAAGAGAAACACCTCTGGATGAAGAGCCCATTCTCCGCTGTCGACGGTATGACGCCTGAGGAAGTCCGCCATGACGTTGTCCACGCCTGGAATATGAACTGCAGAGATGACAGGCACGTGATCTTCTGCCCAAGCCAAAATGTCCTTGACCTCCAACCAGGCGGTGCCGCTTCTTGTGCCGCCTTGCCTGTTGATGTAAGCCACCGCAGTGGCGTTGTCGGACTCCACTCTGATGGACGACCGGTCAGTTGAGATTCCCAGTATCTCAGGGCAAGCCGGATGGCACGTAGTTCCAGAACATTGATGGAAAGAAGAGATTCCTCCAGACCCCATTTCCCCTGAGCACTGAAGCGACCCAACACAGCACCCCAGCCCCGAAGGCTGGCATCCGTTGTGATTGTGGTCCAACAAGGAACTTGAAAGGATCTCCCTTTCAGGAGATGTGAGAGATCCAACCACCAGTGCAGACTCGATTCCACATGAGGAGGTAGAGAGACTGACAGATGCTGATGATCTGGATGATTCTTGCACGTCTGGATCACAAATCTCTGAAGTTCCCTGGAGTGGGCCATGGCAAATGGTACCGCTTCGATCGTGGAAATGAACTTCCCCAGCAGAGACGTCAACTTCGTTACCGGCACCAAGTCCAGTTCCAGAATCCCCGCCACTTGGATGGCTATCTGATGAGCCACATCCTCCGGCAGAAACACCATGCATTGGCGAGTGTCGAACAGGAGACCCAGGAACAGAAGCCTCTGAGATGGGACCAAGTCCGACTTGTCCAGATTCAGGATCCAGCCATGGCGGGTCAGAGTGTGAATACACCTCTGCAGTTGCTGGTGAAGAAGCTCCGCCGAGGAAGCTTTGAGGAGGAGATCGTCCATGTAGGGGGTCACCCTGACCCCGTCCTGATGAAGCACAGCTATCAAGGAACCCAACACCCTCTGGAAGACCTGATGAGCTGAAGTCAGCCCAAAGGGAAGAGCTGAAAACTGAAAGTGTCCCCTGTGGCAGGCAATCCTGAGATACCGCCTGCTCTCTGGATGAATAGGGATGTGAAGATAAGCATCCTGAAGGTCCAGGGAGGCAAGGAACTCCCCTGGAGACATTGCTGCAATCACAGAGCGCAGGGACTCCTGGCGGAAGTGGGAAGTCACCACATAGGCATTGAGATCTTTGAGATCCAAAATAGGATGAGCCCCTCCGTCCTTTTTGGCCACCACAAACAGGTTGGAATAAAATCCTGAACCTGTGTCCTTGGGAGGAACCACTTCCAGGACCTCTTTGTCCAAGAGATCCTGAATAGCGTCGTCGAACAGACGTCTTTTTGTGGGTTCCTGAGAAGGACGAGTAAAATGGAACCGAAAAGGAGGAAGGGAGGAAAAGGGGATCCTGTATCCCTCTGACACCACCTGAAGAACCCATGGGTCCGCCACTGACTCCTCCCAAGTCCGGCGAAAGATGCGGAGACGTCCACCTACAGCCGGATGCGGACCCGGGTTCGGCGAGTCATGCCGAAGCAGTCTTGGCGGTCTTGGCCTTGGGGGCCACTTTGGGCTTCCAGGACTGTTTGGGCTTGGAGGAGGAGCGCATAGCGGGAGGACCCGTTTGGGCCGAGGAGCGTGTCTCAGTCTGAAAGGAACGAAAGGACCGATTGCGTTTGGCTGGAAACTTTTTCTTAAAGACTGAGGGTAGAAGAGTACTTTTACCGCCAGTAGCCTCACTGATCATTTCTTTGAGTTCAGACCCAAATAGCAAATTCCCCTGAAAGGGCAAGGAAAGAAAGGCTTTCTTAGAGGCTGTATCAGCAGACCAAATTGTCAGCCAAAGGGCACGTCTGGCCACCACAGAAGCAGTGGAGGCCCTCGCCATCATGCGCACAGCATCAAAGGCAGCGTCAGCAACATAATTCTGAGCTTCAGTGATATTAGCAAGAAGCTGCAACTGTTCAGATACTGGTGCATCCTGGCGAACTGCTTCAGTCAGTCGTTCAGTCCAGGCCGCAATGGCTCTATTAACCCACGCCACTGCAAAGGTTGGACGCATGGCAGTGCCAATGGAGGCAAAAATAGACTTAAGAGAAAGCTCTAGCTTTTTATCCGTCCAATCCTGCAGGGCAGAGGCATCAGAGACAGCCAAGGCGGTAGACTTGGATAGCCTGGAAACAGGAGCATCCACTTTGGGAGGATGAACCCATTTTGCCAGCTCAGGCTCAGGAAAAGGGTACAGTTTAGCAAACTTTTTGGAGACAGAGGAGGATCTATCAGGATTCTTCCATGCCTCAGAGACTAGACGGGCAAGGGTAGGGTTAGTTGGAAAACAAACAATAGGCTTAGATGGTTTCTTTTGAAAAACGTCAGTAGGATCATAAGTGGATTCCTGAGTCAGAGGAAGGTTGAGCGTATTCAGTACAGCTCTAATCAGACCCTCAGCCGAGACTTCAGGGTCACATTCATAAGGGTCCCCAATGGACCTGTTAGACTCAATAACAGTGCGTTCCTCAGCATCAGAATCCTGCAAGAGTTCTTCCTCAGAAGAATCAGACACATCAGGAGCACCCTGTGGCTTAGGCAGGGAGGTCCTGATTGTAGAGGGGGTCTGCCAGACCTGGAGAGCCCCCTGTACCTGAGAGGGAAAGAGTTGAAGAGTGGATCTGAGATCCCTAGTGGCAGCTTTAAACTCCCTCACCCAAGATGGCTCAATAGCATGGCTGGGAAGCCCAGGGTTGCTATCTTGACCAGTGCAGTTAGGGCATAGATCCCCCACATTATCACTAGATAGCCCAGTGTGACAAGAGGAGCAAAACGCCATGGGGGGAGCAGACCCCCCATCCTCCTTTGACTTGGGTCTAGCCCCTAGCTCCAGTGAAGTAGACATGCTCACAGCGTCAATATACCCCACTTTAAACTCTATCACCCAGTAAGAGTGTGGAAGATTAAAGTTTCACCCCAGAAATGCCTAATATTGGACTTATCTGGCCAGCGAAGGGTTAATCTGTTGAGGGGAGAGAAGGCTCGGTCCCTGCGTAGTGTACTCGCTGAGGAAGAGCTCCACAAAATGGCGGCCGTCAGGATAGCCAATCAGAAACGAGCGCGAACCGGGCGCTCATGGGAAATGTAGTTTTCCCCATACAAGTACCCCAAACAGTGCCCGAAGCCCCCCTGAACACCCCACACTAATAAAACACACACCGGATGATAGAGCAAGAGCCTACAATTAAAATGAGCCCTCTCTGGAGTTGCTGTGACAAGCGGTTCCAGAGATATGTCCCACACTGTGAAATCTCATAGAGAGTAAAGGAGCCATAGCGTCTAAGCGGGAAAAGCCGCGCTTAAAGGCGCGGAACACCAATTTTAATAAAGTTTAACAAAACATTAAAAAGTGCCCAAACATACATAAAACACATAAATAAACACTATTCAAGGCTCCAAACCCAGAGAATACCACAGAAACTGCATTAAAACATTGAATGCAAATAAAAACACCCTATGAGTGCTGGAGTGCAAAGCAAACTCCCAAATACAAGCCCAGCAAAGGGACACTGTGGGGACAAGTGGACCTTCAGCACTCAATGGGTGGCTCACCTTTCCTGCAGGACTTCTGTCTTCAGGTGACCATGATGAAGTGGGAATAGACCAGAGGTAAATTCCCCAGTAGGGAAGCTGCTTAACACAAGCTGTTCCCTCTTCAGGGCATAAGGTCCACAGAAAATCCCTGGAAGCTGCACCAGCCACTTTAAAGAGGGCAATTCACAGCCATGGTCACCCTCCTAATGGTGGTATTCCATATTTGAATAAAAAATAACAAAATACTAAGTTGAATGCATAGATGTTCTCTACCTGGTGTGCACAGCACCCAAGAACAAATCAATCTGGTGGCTCTGGCCTGAAGGTGGCTTAAGTAGGAGGGGAGGCTCCGCCCCCTGCAATCATTTGCATAATTGTTCCTGCCTATTAAAGGGGCGAATCGCCTCCCAGAAGTACCAGTGACCTGTATTGGACGACAGTGAAATACTGCTGGGGAAAGGGAGATCTCAAATAGCATTGGTTCTACAAGAAGATAGAGGGGAGTGGGTGGTGGGTCAGTGGCAGGGGATTTGACAGTTTTGGCATTAAAAATGTACAAAGGTGAAGTTACAGTAAGGTTTGTTAAATTGTGAAATTCCTTGCCAAAGGAGGTGGTTATGGCAGATACAATGGATACATTTAAGAGAAGATTAGATACTTTTCTTGAAAAAAGGGAACACACAAGGTTATACTGAATATTAGTAGGCAAATCAGGAAGGTCTGATAAATAACTATCTTATTTGGTAGCAGGGTAGCTATACAATTCTCATGTCACTAGGGTATGAGGCAATGGCTGAAACTGATGGACCTGTGTCCTTATTAAACCTAGTTTACTATGTTGAGGAAGAAACACCTTTATTCCATACTGGGCTAGAACTTTATTACCTTTACAAATTGTAGCGAAGCTACTGCCAGTAAAGTCCATTATTTTTCTCCATTGAAGATTAATCTTTAATAATATATATATTTTTTTCAAAACAAAATACTGTTCTTGTTAACCTATGACATACAAGCCAGCACCAAACAGTAAGCTATTCCGTTTCACAGAAAAACATCATTCTATACACGAAAAATACTTTTCATTAACAAGTCTACAATGCAGAAAAAGTATGCTGGAAAGCTTAAAAGTCATGACCAGAAATTGTTCATAGAGACTCATACAGCACCAACCAGTGGTCTCTTTCTTGGAATATTTATTTAAAAAAAAAAAAAAAAATGTTAAAATTTATAGCCAAAGTTAAGATCTTACTCAAACGTAAAAGAGCAGGAAAAATAGTATTTTAGTGAACTTACTGTTAATTCCTTTTCTCTTTACATCATATGGAACACCGGAACTATGGGTTTGAGTTCCCTCTTCCAGGAGGGCAGAGCACTTAAGAAAAGACATGGTCTTTAGGACAGAGACTACCTTCTCTTCCTCCAGCTAAAACCCCTGCCTAGTCCAGATTCATGTGTGACAAGTGCCACAGAAAAAAAAAAAAAAATAACCTAAGCAGGAATGAAGAAATGGAAGTTCCAAAGACGAAGACCAAAAGAGCACTCCTCTGCTTGGGGAAGGAAATTCAGGTAGGTTTTTCCCTGGGTGGGAGTTCTGTGTTCCATATGGACTAAAAAGAAAAGGATTTAACAAGTAAGTGACACTACAATCCAACTTTCTCTTACGTACAATATGGAACATAGGAACCATGGAGATATACTAAAGTATGCCAAAGATTGAGAGTACTTAGATTGGAAATTTTGCCAGAAGAAGGATGATGTTGCAGCCTTGCACAGCTGCTCAGCTGAGGCCTGGTATCTGTAGGCCCAGGAAGCACCCACAGGCCTCTTCCGGATCACATACACTTGGCATAAGGTGGCCTTGGTCCAAAAGGCAATGGTGACCTTGGATGCTGCCTGCCCCTCCCTAGGTCCCTCAGGGATGAAAAAAGGGAATCAGCATTGTGAAAAGGCTGAGTGTGATGCAAATAGTACTTAAGGCAACGCACTGCACCCAACAAATGGATCTCTCTCTTTCTCTTGTTTGGATGAAGGGCCAGAACAAAATGAAGGCACAATGTTCTCCTAATTTGTGAAGATTTGAGACAACCTAGGGCAAGAACTCTAAAGTACAAGGTATCGCCTTGTCCTGGTAAAAACAGGAAAGGAGGTTTGAGAGACAGAGCTTAAAACTCAGCCACCCACCTAACACAGGCAATGGCAAAAGGAAAACCATTTTGAGCGTGAAGGGACATAATGGAATCGAGGACCGAGGCTCAAAGGGAGCATCTGGAGGACACAACACCAAACAGATCCCATGGCAGCACTGAATCCCAGAATGAAAGGAAGGCACCCCCCTTGGCGGAAAGTCTTAACATCTGGCACAATAACAATAAAGCTCGGAAAAAGAATAGTACCTTAATAGCACTCAGAAAGAGGCTGAAGGAAGGCCAGAACCATAGGAAGATCAAAAGGACTGAAGAAACATTCGTGTCAGAGCACCACTGGTGGAAGAAAGACCAGACCTTATGATGCCTTAGAGGAGACTGGCTTCCTGGTATGGGTAATTTCTTCATCCAAGAGATCCTTTCTTCTCAGAATGGTGGCCTCAAGACTCATCCTCGTACCATATGGGACCCTGGAGGAGGAGGTCTGGTCTCAGTGGTAGATGAAGCAGCTCCTTAATGGACAAGCTGGTAAAGTCCATAAATCAGGCCACTGTGTCCAGAAAGGAGTGATTAGGATGACTAGGAGCTTTATCCATACTGATCATCTGGATCACCCTGGGGATGAGAGAACTCAGAGGAAACACATAGGACAGGTGGAAGTTCCACTGTATGGGCATCTCGTCTATCTCAAAGGCCTGATTCATGCACAGAACACAGGAAAGTTTGTTCTCCCGGCACAACATCAGGTTGCTAGGATACCCCAGTGATCAACTCTCTGGTAGAACACCTTTGGATGAAGATTCCAGTTTCCTGGTCCCACGTCTTGACCTCTGAGGAAGTCTGCAACCACATTTTCCACTCCTGGAATGTAGAACACTGAGGTGGCTGGCACATGGGCCTCTACCCACAGAAGGAGTTCCTTCACTTCTTTCAAGGCAGTTTTGCTGCGGGTTCCCCCTGACTGATGATGTAAGCTACTGCCGTTGAGATGCCCCTCGGAATCCTCACTGTGTCCCAGTGAGTGCCTGGGAACAGTGTAGGAGAGCCAAGAAAACAGCGAGGCGTTCCAGTATGTTGATGGACAGGATACTCTCCTCCCCTATCCACATGGGTGGCCTGGGGTCAGCCCCATCATCTCAGACTTGCATCCATCGTTACAAGTTTCAACTCCGGAATCACAAAGGGGAGCTCCTGAGTCTGGTGGAGGAGATGAAGCCACCAACAGAGGTCATCCTACGCTTGCGAAGAATGGGTCATCTGATGAAAGATGTTCCCGCTGACAGGACCACGTTCTGAAAATGTCCCATTGAATTGTCCTTGTTTGGAAATCAGCATAAGAGACTGCTTCCAGATGACATAGGGTTCACATGTAGTCCCTTATCACTGCCGAGGGCCATTCCAGTGACCATGACACATCCTGAGACAGGACTTTGATTTTCTCCTCACTGAGAAACACCCTCCCCTGGAGAGTGTTGAACTCCATTCCCAGAAAGACCAGGGCTTGGGAAGGGATAGGATCTCTTTAGGTTGATGATCCAACCGTGATGCACTAGAATGGGAAGAGGGTGGGGCCACTCTTGGATTTGGAGAGCCAAGATTTTTTCTGAAGGAGCCTTGATCAGCATATTGTCTTTGAGAATGGTTATATGCGGCAAGGGCTTCCATGATCTTCGTGAAGATTCTGGTAGCCAAAGCCAGGGCAAATGGCAGTGCAGTGAACAGGTAGTGACTGCATGCAAAAGCAAAACAAATGAAGCATAGGTGATCCAGGTGAATAGGGATGTGCAGATAAACGCCCTATTGATCCAGGGAGGCTAGAAATTCCGCTGGGCACAATGCTACTTTGGCAAAGATTCCTTCTTGAAGTGCACAGCAACAAAGTACTGGGTGAGACATTTCAGGCCCCGAACAGGTCGGCAGCTCTTGGGATAAAATCGGTACTAGAACTTCCCTACCTAGTAGAAAGGAAACGGCATCTATAAAAGATGTGATTGCATTAGATCACGTGGAACCTTTGACAAACGGAAGCGAAAGTATACCGATACCACCAGCAAAACCCACACGGTAATAGCTCTGTTGACACAAGCCTCTTCGAGTCAGACATGTCCAGGAGAATGTCTAAAACTAGTTGAAAGTATATATTCAGGATGATATCAATGACTGACTCAAAGTCATTTAGCCTTCAATGTGTCCCGCTCAGCTTCCAAGCAGTCAGTCTCGTTTCCAGATGTTTTAAGCATTCCTGGCACAGTTCAGTCACATCTGAGAGTGGGATCTTATCATACCAATCTGAACAAGTTTTACGCTTATCCTCTATGGGGGCATTCTCAACTATCGGTTTCTCCTTTGTCTGAATTTTTGAAGGAGCTGACATGCTTAGGCAAAGTCAAAGGATCCCAATAATATAAGGAAAAACAAGGACTTGCCTTTCTTGCTGCTTTAAAGCAGAACTTTCATCAACATTACATTTAGCCCCAAATCCTTAATATGTTAGCAATATGCATATATACACTTGTTATTTGCAGTATAAGTCTGGCATAAGTAACAGATTTTCGTTTTCGGCAGGCACACACCGACTGGGATCTTGCAGTAGGCTCTCTCTGTGCCTGCGGTGTCAGTCCCTTCTTGTGCCTTAAGGCACAAGGCTTCCAACTCGCCAGTCATGGAGGTGAAGGGGAGACAGCACAGACTCAGATATGGTGTCTCTGCAAGATGTCTGCGCTTTCCCCGCTGTTGGCTGCCGAAAAAGTTCTATGTCTTACTTATGCTGCAAATTACAAGTATTTATATGTATACCGCTAACATATTAAGGATTTTAGGCTAAATGTAATGTTGATGAAAGTTCCACTTTAAAGGGATAGTAATACTTCAAAATTACTAAACCCTATTTTGTAGCCCTTAAATAAAGAAGAAAAATGCCCCCAGCGGCATCTCTCAAACCCTTACGGTTTGAGACATAACCACTTACAAAGTTTGCCCCTGCCTGACGTCAGCATTCTAGCTGACAGCAGGGCAATCTGCTCCCGGGATCAACCTGCGGCTCTGCAGCAGAGCCGAGATTGTGTTAATGAAAAAGAAACCCTTCATTGAAAATGTCTTCTACATGTGCTTGGTTTGCAAGCACATGTAGAAGACCTTTTAAGTGAAGGATTTCTTTTTCATTAACACACTCTCGTCTATGCTGCAGAGCCTCTGCTGGTCCCGGGACCAGATTTCCCTGCTGTCGGCTAGAACACAGACATCAGGCAGGGGCAGACTTTGTAAGTGGTTATGTCTCAAACCATAAGGGTTTGAGAGATGCCACTGGGGGCATTTTTCTTCTTTATTTAAGGACTACAAAATAGGAATTAGTAATTTTGACTTATTACTATCCCTTTAAATAGGTTATCTTCTCTAAACAAGGCATCCTGGGTAAGAGATGTCTTCCCTGGATCACCTCAGAAGGATTCTTGGCATGCATTCCACTGTGGAATGCACAATGAATGGGTAGAGCATGTTAGCTGGCTTATGCGTTCCACCATTGGAACGCATGTTCTACTGCCTCTGGATAAGAGAGACTGTGCACTGACACCTGTGCATGGCTTAGAAAGAAATGTTGAGGCCATCGCTCTTAAGCCATGTTTAGGACCCTGGATTACTCCTTACTTCAGCACGATAGTGGAAGGGAAGGAGGTAAGGACCAGGCTTCCAACTTCAATGCCCATAAATTAAAGGTAGGAAGCTTCTTAGAACAAGCGGCAGTCAGGGGAGCCAAGAGAGTGGACTGCACGTCCAGGCAGCTGTTGTAGGACCAAATAACTGAGACTAAGCCATTTTTAAAGTCTGCAATTGGTCCTACCTTGCTAGAGGGAGGAGATAATCCCTCTGTTTTAATGCCTTGAGAGGGAAACTTTTTTTTTTTTTTTTTTTTTTTAAATTTAAGCTGCCAAAAAGTCCAAAAACCGTTATGGGTACCGGGGGCGGGGGTGGAAGATAATAAGTAAATATTGTGGGGGCATTTGAAAGCCCATAAAACCTCCATAATACATAAGTAAATTAGACTAGCAGTGTATAACCCAGAACAGCAGAGAATGGGTTAAAACATAAAAAAAAAAACCCTGACTGCGGCCATCTGTGCCACAAGGCTATGAGGGAGAGCAAAGAGCTGGAAATGAGTACATTACCAACACACAGTGTAGGTTCAGAATCAGAAATACAATGAACCTGGCACTCAAAGGGTTATACACCAATCTTCTGTTTTCAGGATCCCATCTCATCTCTAGGAGACTCAGCCATGAGCAACAGACAACAAAGTCAAACTCTACAGGAAAAGGGTCCTTAACCCCTTAAGGGCCGACCGATCACGCACCCAGGTGGCACTTAAGGACCACAAACCATTTTTTTTTTTTTTTTTTTGTTACAGCATCTGATTCAGGACTCCCCAGTCAGCATGCAGCTGCACAGGGAGCCCTGAATTCAATGACAGTCCTGGCACATCAAGGGTCCTTATCACTCCCCAACCCATGAAGTGCCAGGTCCGTGAAGGGTCCTTAAGGGGTTAAGCAACTGTGAACTGGCAATCCTACTCCAACCCACTGATGGGAGCCCAACTAAGGAAAAAAAATAATAAAAGCCTAGAAAAAAACCAAGAAGTTCCACTGAATCTCTATCTTGGACACAAGACACATGAATCTGGAATAGGCAGGGGGTTGAGCTGGAGGAAGAGGAGGGAGTCTACACTCTGCCCTCCTGTAGGAGCGAGCTCAACCCCATGGTTCCTGTGTTCCATATTAGAGAAATACAGGTTACATTCTTCAAACGTAACTCCAAACCCAGCCCATCCGAAGTACTTTGCTGAGGACATCACTGGTAACATAACAATGTTAACATGACAAATTATCTCAAGAGTGAGGTTTTCAGTCATTTAGTAAATCAAGTAAATATCATAGTTTCAGCCTGGGTTAAGTAGTTTGTTGGTACAGAAGGCTGGGCCTTCAACAAGGGCAACTGTCTAAATCTGGAGCTCTTTGGCCTAATATTCCACACAAATCCAGAAGTTGAGCAATTGTTTACTTCCAGGGTTAGATCCAAAGGTGCAAAAAAAATTGGACCAGCATAGTGTAAAACCATTTGTGTTTAAGTTAGGATCACCAAACAGAAATAAGAACTTGATACCACAGACTGAACAGCAAACTGGATAATGCTTAAAAGGAAAAAGAGGATTTTAGTCTTAACTGTTAAATCCTTTTCTCCATATAGGTTACTGATAACTTTGGGTAGGCGACCGTCCCTTTAATTAGGCAGGAACAATTCTTGAAGAGAATGCTGGGTGGAGCCTACCTCCTCCTCTCCTTAGCTGGTCCCCAGCCAATCCCATCCAGTAAGATTTGAAAACGCACTATTGACTAGGTAGTAAGAAGGGAAAAGAAGACTCCTGTGAGCATGAACCCGAAAGGACTCCCGCATTTGGCCACAGGAGAACCAAGCACGGTCCCTTGACAGGGTGGGAGACCAGAAACCTATATGGACTAAGAGAAAAGGATTTAACGTGTAAGACTGATACATTGTGGTATCTTGACCCCCACTGTGTGTTTATTTTGGTTCAAATGTATGTCATACTCTGTAAATATAAATGCAGTGTTATTCTAGCTTTGTTTGTTAACCCATGCCTGAAGAAGGGACCTTAGTGTCCTGAAAGTTTGCACTTGTTATGTCCTCAGTTAGCCATTAAAAGGTATCACCTTTATATCCACTCTTGTGAGTTTTTTGCTACATTGAATCAAACATGCAAGACTAAAATACTCTTTTCTCTGTCGTCCAACATAGGTTACTGGTAAGTTTGGGATGTCCAAACATTGAGTTCCCCAGAGGTGGGAAGTAAGGTAAGGACGAGGCGTAGGTCCCCAAAGTCACCAGAGCATATATGAACCATCAGATCATAAAGTAGCCCTACAATAACCTAATAAAAATAATAAAGTGTCAACGGACACAAAACTGGGGTATAATCACACCAGGAACTGTAACACAGCACACAGAACTAGAGCCAACTGGGCTCAACAGTTAAGTAGTACTGAAGAGACGAAAAAGATCCTAGACAGGCAAGACTGCCTCCAGGATCTTCCTCCCAAAGCTGGCATCAGCCAATGCCAGAGCATCAACACGGTAGTGTTTAGAGAAGTTGTGCACAGATGACCAAGTAGCCGCCTTGCATAACTGATACAGCTGAGGCCAGATTCTTGTATGCCCAAGACGCCCCAAGAGATCTGGTGGAATGAGCTGTGATGCGAAATGGAACTGGCTTTTTCCTCAATTCGCAAGCCTTACGAATAGTAGACATAATCCAAGATGCTATGGTCAGCTTGCATACTGGTCTCCCTGACCTGGGACCCTCAGGAATGATGAAAAATTGCAGACTGACGAATGGACTCTGGTACATCCACAACTAAAGGCATCGAAACACACCCAACAAGTGAAGATACCTTTCCCTGTCAGATGTAGGGCCAGGACAGAAAGAGAGCACCATGATTTCCTGATTAATGTGGAACTCAGAGACCACCTTTGGGAGAAACTCCTGTGAAGTGCGAAGAACCGCTTTCTCTTTGTGAAACACCAAAAAGGGTGGTTTACAAGACAAGGCATGCAATTCAGCAACTCGGCAAACAGACACTATCTCCAGGGGAAAAGCCATCTTCCAAGTCAGCAAACGCAGAGGAATAGTAGCCAAGGACTCACATGGGGACCGCTGAAGGAAGCCCAAAACAAAGTTAAAGCGGAACTACCACCGCACAACATCTTTAGCTTAATTAAGTCCCCATCTGGCAACTAGCTGCTTAGTAGCGCTAGTCGCCAGAATTATTAACCCTATTTAATAGATTTATGCTTTCTTCCATAGTTGACAGTAGTAGGGAGCGCGGACATATTGCCATAGTGACGTCCGTGCTACTGCGATGTCAGTCCCTTGTAGAGCCGATCGGCTTTTAGCAACACCGCCTAGACCTGGCTGGGACTGACAGCGCAGGCGTGCGGACGTCATTATGGCAAGATGTCCTCGCTCCCTGCTACGGTCAGCTATTATATGAAGGCATAAATCTATTAAATAAGGTAATAATTCTGGAGACTAGCACTACTAAGCAGCTAGTCGCCAGATTGGGACTTAATTAAGCTAAAGATGTTGTGCGGTGGTAGCTCCGCTTTAAGATCCCACCGAGGAGCAGGGTTCTTGAAGGCAGGACAAGCATGAGCAACGTCCTGAAAGAAAAACTTGACATCTGGAAGGATAGCGATGTGCCTCTGAAAGAAAACAGAGAGCAGAAGTCTGAACCTTAAGGGAACTCAAGATGAGGCCCTTATCCACTCCTTCCTGTAGAAAGGACAGGACCGTCGGAAGATCAAATTCCTGGAAAAGATCCCTATCAGCGCACCAGGAGAGAAGAGTGGACCAGACTGTACGGAAAACTTTAGATGACACAGGCCTGCGGGCACGAAGCATAGTGGCCACCACACCCGAAGAGAAACCCTTCTTCTTCAGTATTGAGGATTCAACTTCCATGCCATTAAACCCAGACGGTGTACATCCTCCCACAGGCACCCCTGTAGAAGAAGATCCGGATAGTGGGGAAGCCGAAAGGGCTCCGCCACAGAGAGATCAAGAAGCTCCGGAAACCAAGCTCGATGAGGCTAGTACGGAACAATCAGAATGACTGAAGAATGCTCCAGACACAGATTCTGCAACACCCTGTGCAGCATGGGAATGGGAGGAAAAATGTACGCGAGAAGAAAGTGCCATGGGATTGACATGGCATCCACTGCTAAAGCTAGAGGGTCCCTCCAGCGGGAGCAGAACAATGGTATCTTCCGACTGTGCATCGTCACCATCAGGGCGATGCTGGGAAGGCCCCACTTCTGTACAATGAGGTCGAACACTTGATGCAATTCCCACTCTCTGCTGTCCACTGTGTGCGGACTTAAGAATTCAGCTAGAACATGGTCTACGCTTGGAATATGAACCACGGATATGGCAGGACCATGTTCTTCTGCCCAAAATAAAACAGCTTTGACCTCCAACCATGCAGCGAGACTTTTTGTTCTGCCTTGCTTGTTGATGTAAGCCACGGCTGGACTCTGACTGGGCATCCTTCTAGCTGGAACGTCCAGTATCTGAGAGCATGAAATATCGCCCAGAGCTCCATCACGTTGATGGGAAGGAGAGACTCCTCCGGAGATCACCGGCCCTGGGCACTGCTGTGACCCAAGACCACTTCCTCAGCCAGAGAGGCTGGCATCAGTAGTCACTGTTGTCTAGAAAGATACTAGGAAGGGCCTGCCCTTCAGCAGATTGAAGAGGTTGAGACACCACAACAGAGTCAGCTCCACATGAATAGGAAGAGACTCTGACATCTTCGGTAGGTCTGGCTTGCCCCTGCACACCTGCATCACAAACGGAACCGCTTCTATGGTGGATATGAACTTCCCCACTAGAGAGGTTCACTTCTTGGCCAGAACTGGATCGGAAGCCAGAACAGCAGACATCTTGTGGGTGATCTGGTGAGCCACCTTCCCCGTGAGAAACACCATACCCTATTTGGTGTCGAAGAAAGACCAGTCTCTGTGATGATACAAGATCCAACTTGTCCATGTTGAGGATCCATCCGTAATGGGTGAGTCCATGAATGCAGTCCTTGACCTGCTGGTGAAGGAGTTCTGGAGAGGGGGCCTTCTGGAGCAAGTCGTCCATGTATGGAGTGACTCTGATGACGTCCCTGTGTAGGACGGACACCAGGACATGATTGAAGACCTCTGGAGCTGTAGTCAGACCAAAGGGAAGAGCAGAAAACTGAAATGCCCTTGGTCGCAAGCAAACCTGAGGTACTGCCGGCTGTCTGGATGAATGGCAATATGCAGGTATGCATCATGAACATCCAGAGAAGCGAGAAAATTCCCAGGAGACATGGCCACGATCACTGTTCGGAGGGACTCCTGGTGGTAATGGGTCTTGACCACAAAGGAATTGAGATTCTTGAGGTACAAAATCGGACGACAGCCACCATCCTTCTTGGAGACCACGAACAGGTTGGAATAGAAACCAAACCCCTGAACTGGTTCGGGAACTGGCTCCAGAACCTCCTTGTCCAAAAGGGTCTGGGTTGCTCTGTTGAAGAGACGGCGCTTCTCCACTCCCTGAGGAGTGTCAGAAGGAAAGAAAAGGAGTGGAGGAAGAGAGGTGAAAGGGATCCTGTACCCCTCTGAGACAACCTGCAAAACCCACGGATCCGCCATGGTGTCTGTCCAGACACAGAGGAAGTGGTGCAAACGACCACCCACTGGGGCGTGGGGACCAAGGTTCCACAAGTCATGCCGAATAGAGTTTGGAAGCCTTGGGCTTGTTAAAGGACTGCTTGGACATCCATTGTTGTTTGGGCTTGGAGAAGGAACGCGGAGCCTGGGGAACCGCCTGGGTCGCGGTGCACACCTCAGCTTGAAAGGGACGAAAAAGCTAATTCCGTTTCGCCTGAGGCTTCTTCCTAGGAACTAAAGGCAACAGGGTACTATTACCCCGTGGCCTCACTAATGAGGTCCTTAAGTTCTGGCCCAAACAAAGAGGTTCCTTGAAAAGGCAACGAGAGTAAGGCTTTCTTAGAAGTAGTGTCCACTGACCAGATCTTCAGCCAAAGAGCCTGTCTGGCTACCACAGACATGGTAGAAACCTTAGCCACCAACCGGATGACGTCATAGATAGCAGCAGAAACATAATGCTGAGCTTCAGAGATGTTGGCAAGAAGCCGCAATATGTCAGCAGTAGTAGCGCCCTGACGGACAGCCACAGTCAGTTACTCAGTCCAAACTGCAATGGCAGTGTTCATCCAAGCAGCAGAGAAAGCGGGGTGCAATGAAGTGCCAGCAGTAGCAAAGATGGCCTTTAGGAAGGCCTAAAGTTTCCTGTCAGTCCAATTCTTAAGGACAGATGCATCTGCCACAGGCAGAGCAGTGGACTTAAAAGAGTCTAGAAACTGGGGCGTCCACGTTAGGGGGGTGAGCCCATTGAGCAAGGGCGGTGTCAGAGAAGGGATACTGCTTAGCAAACTTCCTAGACACAGTAGCCTTCTTATCAGGGGACGTCCACTCATCAAAGACAAGGTGATCAAGAGTGGGATTAGGTGGAAAGCAGGTACACTGCTTCTTAGGCTCCTGAAATACATCAGAAGGGTCCTTAGGAATCACAGAAACTAAGGGAATCTCAGCTGAGGGGTCAGGGTCAGCTTCAAAGGGGCCCCCATAAAACTGGGAGGATACCACCGCCGAACAATCACCCTCACCCGAGTCCACCAACAGTTCCTCCTCAGAGGAATCTGATACATCAGGTACACCCTGCGGCTTAAGTAGGGAAGACCTGATAGGGTTAGGGGGCTGCTAGGACTGGAAGACCCTTGCAATTAGGATGAAAGGAGTTGTAAGGTAGACATTAGGTCTCTAGTAGTGGCCTTAAACGCTTGCATCCAAACTGGCTCTAGTACATGGCTGGAGGTCTCTGGGGGAGACACGGGCAGCAGCGCATGAAAGGCATAAATTACCCAAGTATTCTTTAGGTAGTCTTGATTGACACGAGGAGCAATGTGCAATGGGGGACACAGACATCCCAGAATCCTTAGTCTTAGGCTTAGCCCCAAGTTCCAATGGAGTTGACATCCTCACAGTGTTCAAACATCTGAAAGTATAGGGTACACCCAATTACAGTGTTTAAGATTAAGAATTTCACCCCACAAAAAGCTAAAATACACTTATCTGGCAAGTGAAGGGTTAATCAACTGAGGAGAAGAAGAAGAGTCCAAAGCCCTGCGTAGGATACTCATGAAGGGAACACAGGAAATGGTGTCCAATGGGAGCCAATCAGAAATAAGCACGCAAAGCAAGTACTGTACCCTAAACAGTGCTCGAAGCCCCCGGAGCCCCTCAAAACACTCGGAACATGAACCAGATGATAGAATATGGGCAGACAAACAAAATGAGCCGTTTCTGAAGTCGCCAAGTTGAGCGATTGCAGAGATATGTCACAAACTGTAAAGTCCCGTATAGGTGAATGGAGCATGGCGTCTATGCAGTAAAGCGCACCTTAAAGGCGTAGAACTCAAATACAAAAATTCAAAAAGTGTATTAACAATGCAAAACACAGTATAAAACACCAAAATGAATGAACACTGAACCCAGTAGGGAAAGTGAAATAAACTCATCAAAAGTGCCCAAACTAGCAAATAAAGGGTAAATTTACCACAGAAACCCATTTGCTCCAAAACCTAACAGACATACAGATAAAACCAATGAGTGCAGGAGTATGCAGTAGGAACTCCAAAGGAGACCCCTGTGCGGAGAGGAAGCATGGAACATGTGGACCTCCGCACTCAAAGGGTTGCTCACCTTTTCAGCAGGTCTTCTGTTTTCAGATTACCATTTTCTAAACAAGAAGCCTCAGTGGGCAACTTCCAGGGAAAAAACATGCTACACAAGCTTTTCCCCTTCAGGGCCGACAAGTCCACCACATCACCTGGACACCGAGTTATCCATTTGGGAATGGCGTAATGGTAATCCGCCTAATTCCATATATAATACAAAACAAAAAATAAGCTAAAACTATAGCAGAACTGTTCTCATGCCTTGTTTCATCAAGGAATAAATCTTACTGGATGGGGATTGGCTGGGAACCAGCTAAGGAGAGGAGGTAGGCTCCACCAAGAATTCTCTTCAAGAATTGTTCCTGGCTACTTAAAGGGATGATCGCCTACCCAAAGTTACCAGTAACCTATGTTGGATGACAGAGAAAGGTATATTTTACAATGAAAATAACATATGTTAAATATTTTCTGTTGAGCAAAACAAGTATACTCTTACTGCAGGGAAATGCTACATACAAACTTTTTTTTCTTCTTCAAATCAATGTGGAATTTTATGTAGTCACTACTAGGTGGCTCTGCCCGCCCCTACATGAAGAGCTACTGCTGGGGAATAAACTCAATGGTTTCAACAGTATTTACTTTTGATTGAAAAGAGAACTAAACACATAAAAACAACCCTCATTTTATTTAGCATGGCAAAAAAAAAAAAAAATCATAATGATCACTATGGATTTTGCCATTGCTCCTTGGTTCAAGGAAGAAACTTCTGTCCTAGATGTCAATCCATGGAGATGGATGTATCGACTGGTAAATAATATTTTCTTAATGCAGACAGAAAAAGCCTCAGTAAGACTGCCATGTGCAGTGAGCAAATCTGAGGTGCTGTGACCCTGCTAGCGACTGAACATGAATCAAGGAAAGAGATCATATGGACCATAAGGATTATCAAGGCATACACACATTCATTTGGCTTCTACACTTGGCTTTTCACTTTAAAAAATCCTGAGTGTGCTGATTCTTTATGTTTATATATGCATGTTCAGGGCTTAAACTTTGAAGTCCTTTGCTACTAGCCAGACCTGAAAAGTTACTCGCCACACTGCAAGCCATAGAATACCCACCAGGGCTGAATTTCTACTCGCCAGGGCTAGTGGCGAGTGGAAATTTTGAGCCCTGTGCATGTTGATCCTACCTGAATCGGCACCCAGGCAACATCGTTGTTAAGTGAGAGTGCTTCCCATTTGGACTAATTATATAGGAGCAAAGAAGCAAGCGGGGACACCTGTGGCAGCAACCGATCGAAACGCTGAGCAGTAGAGAGGTATCAAGGCACAGGGACTCGAGCAGGACAAGCAAAAGTCGAACAGCCTGGGAACACGCTGAGTGAAGATAGCGTTGTCGGTATCAGGATTAGGATAGGGAGAAACTGAGATCTTGTATGAGAGGAGACAGTAAGGATAGTCTAACTGTGTCTGTCCTGATAGCTTTCATTTCTGGATTTTGACACAAAATGCCCACTAAAAAAATTCTTAATAACGGTCCTCAACCAGGGTGCCATGACACTCTGGCTTGCAGTGGACTTTCACTTCGGGTATCAACTTTTTTCAATGAATACTCTGAGAAAATTAATTTCAGATTTGCATTTATGGAAATTGTTACACAAAGTTTTTTTTTTTTTTTAATTATTATTCTGATTGTCAGGTCCAAGAACAACTATTTATGTACTGCAGGTGTACACTTCATTAAACGCTTAACAAATGACACAAAATTATAGAAAAGCTCTGAAGGTATGAAAAAAACAAGAACCTCTACAACTACTCCAGATATTTAACTGAGGAAAAAATGATTATGTTCAGACACTCATTCTCCATACACGTTTGCGTATCTATATTTCTGTTATCAGCATGAGAGCACTGGTAACTATAAACTTTACATGTTCTGTGTGTGTGTTTGCTATTCTGTACTTTATATAGTCTATGAAGCAACAATTTGTATACTTCTGTGTCATTTACTGTTGCTCCCATTCCGCAGCATATATAAATATATAAATATGTATCTTCCTCCATTTTGTTTAGGTTGACTTACTAGGCCTCCTGGTGAAGAATAATAGCAGACCGTGTTGGTGAAAAAGGCAGCTGAAACAGAAGCCATACTTTTATGGAAAAGAAATTTGACAGTGTGTAAGTTGAAGTGTTCAAACAAGTGGGGAAAACTGACAGATGACCAAAGAGGTAGGGAAAGACAGCTGTTCAAATACAGAGCACACGTCTTAATCCATAAAAGGGAAGAGTCACGTGACGAAAAGTCTAGGGTAGCAGTAAGGAAACAGAACTTTAGATCAGGATAACACTGTTTATAGTACATTTATGGGTAAAGAGGAATGTATCAGTGTTAAATTGGGGGAAGGGGGGTGAAGACTGCGTATTTATTAAACCACATGGGCAAAGTGGCGCCACTATTGATAGTATACAATATAAATATAAAGTAGATTTTATTAGGTGCCATCAAATTTTAACATCAGTCCCATTTCTTCTGGAGAGATGCACTGCTCTGTTTCGACCTGCACCTTTCTTGTGCATTTGCTCAAAAGCTGAAGCATGACAAATAATAGAGTTGTTATGGCCAACAAAGTCTCTCAAATTTCACATCTTTTTCTCTCAAAATACCATTTCTTCCCCTCAGTAATTATGATCTTTGTTCCATTTGTCTTCTCTTATATTCAAGGAGTTAAAAACCCCAACACGCCCACTTTTTTCTCTATTTAACATTTAGTGAATACTAGCAAAAAGGATATGGCATTGACCGTATGCTGTCAGTATATGTGCCACAAATATGTGCAGAGTCTCCAGTATGTACAGGAATTATGGCTCTAAATGATCAATACAAATTCTGATAAGAATGTACTATTGATTATCACAGTTAACCTGCCCTGTGTCTTGTAGTCAGCAGTTATTATTATCTATTATTAATCTGTGATTCTGCATTCCCTGCAGTGTGTCAATGTTCTCCTCAACAAACACCACATTATGGACCTTATTTATAAGACCAAATTACAGCAATTCTAGGAAAAACCATCTGCACCATAGCAGGGCAAAGAAAAATTCCCAATGACCTATATTAGGATTTTAGTCTTACCTGTTAAATCTTTTTCTTTTAGTCCATATAGAACATGGTACCATAGGTACCATGGGGTTGTTCTTCCTTGGGAAGGCGCAACGCAAAAAAAAGACAAGGTCTTGAGGGTGGAGCATTCCATGCCCTTCTGCAGACCAACCCTTCCAGTTTCATGATGGGAGAGAACCACAACAAATAGGGACAAAAAGAAGTAGCAATCTCCAGTGAGAAAAGACCCAAAAAGGGCTCCCACTCTCAGACAGACGAGACCAAGAGAGGTCCCTTTCTCAGGGTGGGAGACCTGTGTACCACATGGACTAAGTGAAAAGGAATTAATAGGCAAGACTAAAATCCAGTTTTCTCTATCGGCCAATATGGAACACAGGTACCATGGAGATAATACAACAGTAGGCTCCCATAGGTGGGAAGAAGGAGAAAGGACCTCATGCCTGTCCCCACAATACCGGCGTTCCCTAGGACTATCCAGAATCAGAACAGCCCAACCCAAACTAAGTGTCAACAGAAATAGAAAAAGTTGCACAGAACTCAAAAAAAAAAGTGGCAACTGGGTTCAAACAGTTGAACTGTAAGGCACAGGAAAAAAAAAAGGAAGGACTGCCTGAAGGACCTTCCTGCCAAAGCTGGCTTCAGCCTAAGCCAGAACATCACAAGACAGTGCAAAGGTATGCAAGGAGGACCAAGACACAACCTTGCAACACTGCTCAGCCAAGGCCTGATTCTTTTAACCCCTTAACGACCCTTGACGGTCCTGGTAGTACATCATGGGTAAAAGTGACTGAACGACCCATGATGTACCAGGACCGCCATGGATTTCAGGGCACCCCGAGCGGCTGCACGCCGTTCAGGGAGCCCTAAGTCGGATCTGCAAAAAAAAAAAAAAAAAGCTCCGTGGTCCTTTAGTGACCGCCGCATGCCTGTGCGGCCGGTCATTAAGGGGTTAAGTTTAGGAGACCCCCAACAGACCTAGTGGAATGTGCTGTAACTCAGAAGGGAACAACTTTCTTCCTGACTTTGTACACCCTACGAATGGTATATTTGATCAAAGAGGCAATGGCGACGTTCGAAGCAGCCTGACTAGCCCTGGGACCTTCAGGAATGACAAATAAGGGAAGGCTCTGTGCGATGTACATAGAACTTAAGGTAGCGCACCACATCCAACAAGTGGAGATCCTTCTCTTTGTCAGACTTAGGGTCTGGGCAAAACGAAGGCACAACAATCTTCTGATTGTGAAACTCAGAAACCACCTTAGGAAGAAACTCCTGAGAAGTTCGAAAAACAGCCTTGTCCTTACACAAAACCAGGAAAGGTGGCTTGCAAGACAAAGCCTACAACTTAGCAATCTTCGGACTGAGAACACAGCCAGAAGAAAACCCATCTTCTACGTCAACAGATGCAAAGGACTCAAAGGGAGACCGCTGCAAAACATCCAGAACCAAATTAAGGTCCAACAGTGGCATGGGAGCCTTGTAAGCAGGGAAAGAATGAGTAACCCAGTAAATGAACACCTTTATATAAAGCACAGTGGCAATACGCCTCTAGAAAAACACAAAGTGCAGAAATCTGAACCCTCAAGGAACTCAAGCAGAGTACTTTTGTTCATACCATCCTGAAGAAAGGACAGAACCAATGGAAGTTCAAAGTCCTGTGAAGATAGAGCCTTGTTCACACACACACCAGGAAAGAAAAATGAACCAAACCTTTAGAGGAAACAGGCTTTCTATCCTGGATCATAGTAGAAATGACCTCAAATGAGAAACCCTTCCTCCTCAAGATGGGGGCTTCAACTGCAATGCCTTCAAAGTCTGCTTCTCCACAGCCTCTTTTCCAAAGCTATCCCTGAAGGTGGTGGTCTGGGTGGCAGTGGAAATAGATCCTGAATGGAAAAAGACTCACCAGTTCTGCAAATCACAGATGCTCCATCCATTCACAAACAGATGCACCATCCATCCTTATTTTCCTGAGTAACCTGGGAATGATGGGAAATGGAGGAAAGACATATGCAAGGCAGAAGTGCCATGGAATCTCCATCATATCCGTGGCAAAGGCCAAAGCATTCCCCAACGGGAGCATAACACAGTAACCTTCCTGTTGTCCCTCGCGGCCATTAGGTCTATCTGTGGCAATCTCCGCTGTTGCACAATCAGGTTGAACACTTCCAGATGGAATTCCTACTCTCCCGGATCTACATCTTGGCAACTTAGAAAGTCTGCAGGGATGTTTTCTACCCACGGACCTTCTGCTCAGCCTAGAATGTACTTCACCTCGTACCAGGTGGTGGTGGCGTTTCGAGCGCCGCCCCCCCACCGACGGTAGATGTAAGCCACGGCTGTGGCGTCGTCCAATTGGACTCATACTGGATATCCCTTTAACTGAGATGTCCAGTACACCAGAGAGATACTGATCGCCAAAAGCTCCAGAACACTGATGGACTGAAGTGTTTCGTCAGCAGTCCACCTGCCCTAGATCCCCAGGTGACCCAGTACCGCACCCCAGTTGCTTAGGCTGGCATCCACTGTGATCATATAATACATTCTGGGATTATGAATGGCTTCCTAAGGTCCAGGCTGCACCACTGAAACCACCACTGCAGATCCCATCTGGCTTCAGAAGAAAGGGAGAGCTGCTAATCCAGGAGATCTGGATCCCAATGCCACGTCTGGATGACAAGTCTCTGGAGTTCCCTGGTGTGCACCCGAGAATAAGGTACCACTTCTAGGATAGACACTAGGCGGCCCAGAAAACTCATGTACATCCTGACCGAGGCCAGGATCTTGCCCTCCAGTAAGATGACCTTCCCCAGACGGATGTCGAACCTCATGCAGAGGAACACCAGCTCCTGGGATGACACTGGAGGAAACTTCGACATGTTCAAAATCCACCCATAGTGAACCAGGAGTAGAGCACATTCACGGACCTGCTGAGCCAAGAGGTCCTCCAAAGGAGCCTTGAGCAAAAGATCATCCAGATAAGGGGTCATATGAATGCCTGGGTGTGAATGATGGGCGACAAAGAGGCAAGGCCAAAAGGTAGAGCTGTAAACTGGTAATGTTTCGCGTTGAAGCCAAAATTCAGATAGTGTTGACTGTCAGAGTAGATCGATATGTGTAGGTACGCATCCTTAAGGTCTAGGGACGCCAGATACTGCCCCAGGCACATTGTTGCGACGACAGATCACAAGGACTGCATCTTGAAGCCAACAGTCTCCACATATACCTTGACATCCTTGAGGTCCAGGATGGAAAGGCAGCCATCGTCCATCTTTGGAACCATAAAGAGGCTGGAATAGGAACCTGAGCCTTGCTCATGGACAGATGCTGGAACCAGAACCTTCTTCCCGGAACAGCTGCAATTTTGCCAGAGCTGCAGGACACTGGATAAGAAAAAAAAAAAAGGACAACAGACTTGAAACAGATTCTGTACCATTCCGTGATGAGAAGCAAAAATCTATGATAGAGCTTTCCCAGGTGTCCCAAAAAAAACAAAGATGCCCACCTACAGGAACCTGCAGACCAGCATTCTGCGAGTCATGTGGAAGAGGGCTTGACAGAATTAGGCCTTGAAGCTGTTCGTTTGGGCTGCCACTGCTGTCTGGGCTCGGTGGTGTTGGTGGTGGGTTTGGTTGGAGGCCTGCCCTTGCAGACTTTGTACCTCCATTTGGCAGGGACAAAAAGATGCAGTTTACTTGCCATAGTAGGGCAGTTGGTGGACATCTGAGGCAACAGGGTGTTCTTGACCCCAGTCGCATCACTGATTATCCGTTTTAGCTCAGGTCCAAACAGACTTGCCCTGAAAGGGTAATTAAACCAGTGATTAAATCCTCTTTTCTCTGTCGTCCAATATAGCTTACAGGTATCATGGGAATGTACCAACATTGACCTTCCAGGGTGGGAAAATGAAGGAAAGATCCAAGTGCCGGTCCCCACCATACCAGAGCTTCCATACACTATTCAGACATGGAACAGCCCAAACTAACAAAGTGTCAACGGACACCGAATAACTAACACAGCGCACAGAACAAGAGTTAAAAGGGCTCAAGAGGATAAAGAACTATAAGGCAAAGGAAAGGAAAGTCCTAGACAGGCAAGACTGCCTCCAGGACTTTTCTGCCGAAGCCAACACATCAACACAGTAGTATTTGGCAAATGTGTGCAAAGACGACCAAGTGGCTGCTTTGCACAACTGATCAGCAGAGGTCTGATTCTTGTAGGCCCAGGAGGCCCCAACAGACCTAGTGGAACGCACTGTGATGAGAAAAGGAGCAGGTTTCTTCCTGAGTTCATAAGCCTTGCGAATGGTAGACTTGATCCAAGATGCAATAGTCACCTTGGATGCCGCCTTACCAGCCCTGGGACCCTCAGGGATGACAAAAAGTGTATCAGTCTGACTGACAGATCTCTCTCCTTGTCAGATTTAGGGTCAGGACAAAAGGAAGGCACAACAATCTCCTGACTGATGTGGAACTCCGAGAACACCTTAGGAAGAAATTCCTGGGAGGTACAGAGAACAGCGTTATCCTTGTGAAACACCAGGAAAGGCGGCTTGCAGGACAAAGCCTGCAACTCAGCCACTCTGCGGACAGGGACCAAAGCCAAAAGAAAAGCAGTCTTCCATGTCAAAAGAAATAAAGGAATGGTAGCCAAGGAATCAAAAGTAGGCCACTACAAAACTCCCAAAACAAGGTTAAGGTCCCACAGAGATGTAGGAGCCTTATAAGCGGGAAGGCATGAGCGACACTCTGAAAGAAGAACTTGACATCGGGCAAGGTGCAATGCATCTCTGAAAAAAGACAGAGGGGGCCGAGGTCTGAACCTTCAAGGAACTAAGGCTAAGGCAATTGTTTACACCATCCTGTAAAAAGGACAAAGATCAAATTCCTTTCAGGACAGATCCCAGTCCACGCACCAAGCATGGAAGACAGGCCAAACCCTATGATAGGCTTTTGAAGAAACTGGTTTCCTAGCCTTAATCATAGTAGATGCCACCTCTGTAGAATAGACTTTCTTCGTCAAGATGGAGGCCTCAACAGCCATGCCGTCAAAGCCAGATGGTCCACATCCTCCTTTCACAGGTACCCTTGGAGAAGGAGATCCGGTCTTTGTGGCAGTGGAAATGGTGCCTGGACTGATACATCTAGTAGTTCTGGAAACCAAGGCTGTCTGGTCCAATATGGAGCAATCAGGATGGTGGGAGTCCCATCCATCCGAATCTTCCGCAGCACCCTGGGTAGGAGAGGGAGAGGAGGAAAGATGTATGCCAGATGAAATTCCCATGGAATTGACAGAGGATCCACTGCAAAAGCTAGGGGATCCCTCCAGCACGAGCAAAACATCTGAACCTTCTGGTTGTCCCTGGTAGCCATCAGGTTTATCATGGGGAGACCCCACATCTGTACTAGGAAATCAACCACTTCTGGATGAAACTTCCACTCACCCAGGACCGTGTGTCGACTGAGGAAGTCTGCAAGGACGTTTTCTACTCCTGGAATGTGCACCGCTGAGATAGCAGGTACGTGATCTTCTGCCCAGGTTAAAATACTTTTGACTTCTAACCAAGCAGTGGGAATTCTGGTGTATCCTTGCTTGTTGATATAAGCCACGGCCGTGCCATTTGTTGGACTGAACTCAAACTGCACACCCCATCAGATGGGAGGTCCCATAAGTCAGAGCATGGGAGATCGCCCTGAGCTCCAGGATGTTGATGGGAAGAAAAGTCTCCTCCACTGACCATTGTGCCCTGAACACTTAGGTGACCCAAGACTGCTCCCCAACCGTGCAGGCTGGCATCCGTCACCACAGTGGTCCAGTAAGGGATTACAAACAGCCTCCCTTTCACTAGATTGGAGACATTCAACCACCAGTGAAGACTCTGAGCAACCTCCAAAGGAAGGGAGACAGGCTGATCTAGGAGATCTGTGTCCCCTCTGCAAACATGTATCACAAACCTCTGAAGTTCTCTAGCATGATCCATGGCAAACGGTACCACTTCTATGGTGGAGATCACCATCTCCACCACCAGGAAGGAGAACTTTCTCGCTGGAGCTGATGTCCAAGACATGACTGAAAACACCTTGGAGGTGAGCGGTTGAATTGAGTCCTCCGTCAGGTAGACCATACTCTGCAGAGTGTCGAAACAGAGCACGAGGAACAACAGGTCCTGTTTGGGTACCAGGGCAGACTTGCCCATATTCAGAATCCAACCATGTTGCAGGAGGGATCTTGGTGGTCCAGGAGGACCCTGGAGGGTGCCTTGAGAAGAAGGTCATCCATGTAAGGTGTCACCTGAATCCCCTTGGTGTGCAGGAAGGCAATCAATGCACCCAGAACTCAATTGAACACCTGAGGAGCTGTAGTGAGCTTGAAGGGAAGAGCAATGAACTGGAAGTGACCCAGTTCGCAGGCAAACCTGAGGTACTGTTGACTTTCCGGATGCACAGGGACGTGCAGATAGGCATGCTGAAGATCCAAGGATGCCAGAAATTCCCCCGGACACATCGCTGCGATGACTGAACGCAAGGACTCCATCTTGAAGTGGGTCTTGACCACAAACTTGTTGAGGTCTAGGATCGGGCAGCAGCCAACATCCTTCTTGGTAACGACAAAGAGGTTGGAATAATAGCCGATACGCCTCTCCTGCTGGGGAGCTTTTACTGTCCCTGAGGGGAGTGAGAAGGGAAGAACCTGAAGGGGGGGCAGGAATTTGAAGGGAATCCTGTAACCTTCTGAAAGCACATGCAATACCCACTGATCTGCAACAGAGCCTGTCCTAACAATCAAAAAGTGATGTAGGTAACCCCCCCACACACACACACTGGTCACGCACCAGGGTTCGGCAAATCATGCTGAAGGTGGTTTGGTGGAGGTGTGTTTAGACCTCCACTGCTGTTTGGGCTTGGGGGTGGAATGCTGGGCATGCGGCGCAACCGGGTTCGCCCTAAACGTTTCGCCTTGTTTGGGAAGAGAAAGACTATGTCTTCATCTGAAGGGTACATTTAGGAGGCAGTAATGTGCTCTTACCCCAGTGGCCTCACTCATGAGTGTCTTCAATTCAGGACCAAAAAAGCAAAGAACCCTGAAAAGGAAGAGGAATCAGTGATTTCTTAGAGATCAAGTCAGCAGACCAAATCTTGAGCCACAGCATGCGCCTAGCAGTCACAAAAAAACGCAGATGTTTTGACTTCAAGCCGAAAAGCATCCAAAAGAGAATCAGTAACATAAGGCTGAGCTTCAAAAAAGTTGGCCAAAAGTGATAGCGGGGCACCTTTGTGAACAGCAGTAGTCAGCTGTTCAGTCCAAACTGCAACAGCCCTATTGACCCATGCAGAAGCCAAAGTAGGCCACATGGACGCACCTATGGCCGTGAAGTTAGCTTTCCGAAAAGTGTCAAATTTCCGGTCAGACTCGTCTTTTAGAGAAGAAGCATCAGCCACAGCTAAGACTGTGGACTTAGAAAGCCTAGAAATGGGGGAATCAACCTGAGGTTGAGTAGCCCATTGAGTCAAGGCAGCATCAGAAAAGGGATAAAGTTTAAGAACCTTTTTGACAGAGAAAAACGCTTATCAGGAGTCTTTCACTCATCCAGAATAATCTGAGCCAGAGTGGGATTAGGTAGAAAAACAGTGCTAGACTTCTTAGGCTTTTGAAAGACATAAGTAGCCTGTTGTTCTGCATGAGTTGAGGAAATATTTAAAGTGGTCAATACCGCCTTAATGAGACCCTCAGCCAAGGGTTCAGGGTCAGCTTCAAAGGAGTCACCGTAAAAGTGTGAAAAAGCCGCCCCTTCAGAACACACACCATCCAAAGAGTACCCATTTGATTCCTCAAAGGAAGAACCAGATAAATCAGGAATGCCAGAAGCCTTAGGGGCTACAAACCTGAAGGAGGCAGGGGGCCTCCATGACTGAAGAACCCCTGAATAGAGAGAAAACTTGCCATAGAGGACAGAGGCTGGAAGGCCCTGGCGGAGATGCGGGGGCCACAGCACATGAGGGGTATAAATGCCCAGAATATCCCATAGGAAGCCCTGAATTGCATGAGGACATGAGAGAAGACCCTGAGTACTTAGCTTTAGGCCTAGCCCCATGTCCAAGTGATCAGTCATCCTAACAGGAGAAAGTGTCAAGACAGTAATGGAAGACCCAAATACTACCCAGATTAAGGATTTCATCCCAGAAAACCTAAAATGTACTTATGTGGCAGGCGAAGGGTTAACCTGAGGAGGAGAGCTGAGGAGACCAAGCCCTGCGTATGAAGAGAGGAAGGCAAAATGGTGTCCGCACAGGGAACCAATCAGAAAATGGCCCGAGAAACGGGCGTTTATGGGAAGCATAGTTTACTCTATACAGAGTACCAAAAACAGAACCAAAACAGCCCAGAAACCCCAAGACACTGACAATGTCCACCGGATTGTGAGGGCAGTGGAGACAAGTAAAACGAGCCATCTCCCAACTTGGAACTCAGAGCGGTTGCGGAGATATGTCCCAGAAATGGCTGTCCCATAGAGATCAATGGAGCGTCACGGCTGGAATTCAAATTTTACACAAAAATCGAAAAAGTTTTGTAAGCAAACGAAAATGCTATATACAATAAACAAATTAAATAAAACATGTAAATAAGACCCCCAACTGACCAATACTTCCAGGGAAGAGGTTAAATAGCACATAGCAGAAAATGCAGCAATGATCCTAGATCAGCAGCCATTAGTACAGCAATAATACCCAACATGAGTGCTGGACTTATAAGAACTCCAGTGAGCCCTTGTACAGAAGGGACAGTGGACCATAGCACTCAAAGGGTTGCTCACCTTTTCTGCAGGTCTTCTTTCTTCAGATTACCATTGTAAGGAAGAAGCCTCAGAGAGAATCTCTCTGGAGAGAGAGAGGGGGAGAGAGAGAGGGAGACATGGGTGGTTGCATGGTTCTCTCCCAGGGCTGAAAGGGTCTACAAATAGCTCCTGTAAACTGAGCAATCCAGTAATGGTAATCTGCCTAATGGGGGAATTTGGTCACCCGATATCTAAATGAAAATAATAAAAGAGCTAAAACTACGCAGAACGGTTCACAACCTTCCTACCAGGACAAGGAACAAATCTTAACTGAAGGGGAGCAGCTGGCTAGCCTGCTAGGAGGAGAGGAAGGCTCAGCCCCTGCAATTTCATTGAAGAATTATTCCAACCTACTAGGAGGAGCTGTCACCTCCCCATGGTACCTGTGAGCCATACTGCATGACAGAGAAAGTGTGCAGTGCAGTAACAGATAAAGTGGAGGCTTTGGCAGACAGCTTGACGGCCTCAAACAGAGAGTATGAAAAGTATGTGTTAGCCTCCATCATGCTGGCCAAAAAAAAGCCAAAAAGTTCTCCTTGGGAGCATCCGCATGGACAGCTTCCATCATCTGTTCACCCCAGACCGAAACAGCTCTGCTGACCCAGGGAGAGGCAAGAATAGGCCTCAACACAACCCCAGTGGTGGCAAAATTTGAATGGAGGATAAAATCAAGCTTCTTATCCTCCATGTCTTTAAGTCCAGCAGGATCCGCCAACTGCAGAGCAGTGGGCTTGGCTAGCCTGGAAATTGGAGGGATCCACAGAAGAAGAGGCCCACTTCACCAAAGCTGCATCAGAAAAGGGGTACAGCTTAGAAAACCTCTTAGAGATGGAAAATCTCGTATGTGGTGTCTTCCACTCATCCAGAAGAACCTGTTCAAGAGTGGTGTTACTGGGAAACACAGTAGAGGATTTCCTATGCCTCAGGAAAACCTCTGTAAAGGATGTACCTTCATCAGGGGCGTCAGGGACCTGAAGGGTCTTCAAAACAGCTTTCATAAGCCCCTCAGCAGAGGGGAGAGTGTCAGCCTCATAAGAGCCCTCATGGGAATCCATATCTTCATATTAGCCTTCCTCACGTTCATCCTCAGAACAGTCCTCCACAGAGGAGGCCCCTATGAGTGTGCAGGCATACTCTGAGCCCTAGGGGCCACATGCCTAAAAGTGGTAGGGGGCTTCCAAGACTGAAGAACTCCTTGGATGGAGAGAGAAAATTGGGCCATAGTGGACAATAATGTCTCAACACAAGCTGGCTCTTGTTCAGTGCTGGAGGGGCCCGGCGGAGTAGTAGGGGCCACAGCAGTGGCGGCACAGAGAAATCCAGAATACTCTCTAGGGAGTCCTGTGTGACATTATTAACAGGTTACAAGAGGGTCCAGAGACGCCCCTGAGTCCTTAATCTTAGGTCTAGCCCCACGTCCCTTAGGATCTGACACCATGACAGGAGTATTGTCTAAAACTAGTATAAAGCACTAGCAACATTTCCCCAGACTAATAGTTCACCCAAGAAAAGCCCACAAAAGTACTTATCTAGAACGTAAAGGGTTAATATGGAGAATGAGAGCAAGCAGAGCCTGCCACTGTGTAGGATAATCAAGAGAGGAGTAAAATGGTTACTGCAAAACAGGTAGCCAATTGGAAGAAAGCCCCCGAAATGGGCATTCTGGGTAATGTAGTCTTCTCTGTTGCTGTTGCATAGCAATACTTACAGCTCCATTTGCAGACCCCCAAGACAATCAGGACTGGATGAAAGGGCATGAGGAAACAAGAAGAATGAGCCCTCTCTGACCTCTGAATGACAAAGTTGCAAAGACATGTCCCAAAGAATTTCGCCTATAGAACTCAATGGAGCAAAGACGGAGGCTGCGTGGGAAGCATCCTTAAAGGTGCCATGTTCCCATAAAAACTTACATTCTAAGGCACCCCAAATTTCCCACTGAGCACAGGGTACATGGCAGGGGGGAGTAAAGAGACATGCATCTAAAGGGAAAAGCCTAAGAAAAGCCCCCAACCCAGAGAAACCAGCAGGGAAGGTGTTAACTAGCTCCAATGAAGCCATCCATGCTCCATAACACAGGGAATGAACAGTAGTAAAACAAAGGTACTCCCACTGCTTAGAGGTGCTTTATTCAAACATTATTGCAGTGCTTTATTCAAACATTCATGTGAAACGGAGACAAGCCTGGGAAGAAACTCCTAAGCGATTCAAAGCACCACCCTATCCTTATGAAAAATCAGGAAAGGTGGGTTACAAGACAAAGCTTGCAATTCAGAGACTCTCCACCCTGAGACCACTGCCAAGAGAAAAACCAACTTGAGCAACAATTGACACAGAGATATGGAAGCAAGAGGCTCGAAAGGAGGCCTCTGTAAAAAATCACAGAACCAGGATAAGCTCCAAAGTAGGAGTGGGAGCCTTAAAGGAATGGAAGGCATGAGCCAGAAGAAAAACCTTATCATCTGGAATAGTGTCAATTTGTCTCGGGAAAATCATGGATAATGCCGAGATCTGAACGCTGAGGGAGCTCAAGCAGAGCCCCACATTAGACAAAAGACAGCACCAAGGGAAGGTCAAAATCTTGCAAGGTCACAGCCTTGTCTGCACACCACTTATGAAAGATAATAGACCATACCCTATGGTATGCCTTGGAGGAGACAGGCTTTCTGGCCTGGATCATGGTGGAAACTTCTGCAGAAAATCCTTTGCACCTCAGAATGTTGGCTTCAAGAGACATGCCGTCAAAGCCATTTTCTCCACATCCTCATGCCACAGATAAGTCTGGAGTAAGAAATCTGGCCTGGGAGGAAGGCTGGCACGAATCCTGAATCGAAAGACAGATCAAGTCAGCAACCCACCCACTCTCCTCTTGGGCCTGTAAGAGGCACCAGAATGACTTGCTCCAATCATCCTGACCTTTCTGGAGTATCCTGGGCCTGAGAGGAATCGAAGGAAAACATAAGCAAGGTGGAAGTTCCACGGAATTGAAATCATATCTGTGGAAAAGGCCAGAGGGTCTCCCCTCCAGGAGCAGAAGATCAGAACCTTCCTGTTGACCCTTGCGGCCATGAGATCTTACATTTACACACCCCACTGTTTAACAATCAGGTAGAATGCTTCCGGATTTATTTCCTACTCTTCTGGATCTAAGACTTGGTGACTGAGAAAGCAGTCCAGAACATTTTCTACCCCTAGAATGTGAATGGCTGATATGGCAGATTTGTGAGTCTCCGCCCAACCAAGAATCAGGCAGCTGCATTGTGAGTGTCCCTTTGGTGGTTAATTTATATTTATACCACAGCAGTGGCTTTGTCTGACTGCACTCTCACTGGCTTCCCCAAAAGAAGTGGGGTCCAATGAACAAAGGCCAGCCAGAACACCAGGGGTTCCAGGAAACTGAAGTACCAAAAAAGGCTCTCTTCCCGAGTCCACGTTCCCTGTATACCCAGGGGATAAAGAACAGCACACCAACCACTTAGGCTGGCATCCGTTGTGACCAAGTCCACTCTGAGCTCACAAAATGCCTCCCCTGTTCCAGGTTTCGCCAAGGTAACCACCACTGGAGGTCGAGAGAGAGAGAGAGAGAGAGAGAGAGAGAGAGAGAGGTGTAGAGAGAGAGAGAGATCAGGTGAACCCTCATGTGGAGCTGAATCCAAGGCATAGCATCCAGTGCAGACACCAGTCTGTCCAGAACTCTCATGATCTCCCTGATCACTCCAGGGCGTGGAACACTTTCTCCATCACAGGAAGACCTTCCCCTGACGGGTGCCGAATGCCATTCCCAGGAATACCAGAACCTGTGAGGGCACCGGAGACAACTTGAGCATATTCAGGATCCACCCATGGTGGACAAGAAGTCAGGTGCAGTCCTGAATGGGATGAGCCAAGAGCTCCTCTGAGGGATCCTTCACCAACAGAAAGTCCAGGTAACGTGTCATTGAGATGCCCTGGCAATGTATGAAGACTACTAAAGGGCGCCATGACCCTGGTGAAAATGAGAGGTGTCAAAGCCAGGCTGTGAACGGTTAATAATGTGAAACTAAAGCAAAGTGCAGGTAGTGTTGGCTGTCCAGGTAAATCAGGATGTGCAGTTACTCATTCTGAAGGTCCAGACAGGCCAGATACTCCCCCTGGCACATTGCTGCAAAGGCAGAACCGTAGGATGCCATCTTGAAGCTCATAGTTACCAGATATTTGAAACCACAAACAGGTTATAATACAAACCTGAGCTGTGCTCTGGGGGAGGTACCAGAACCTGTTTTTCGAACAGTGAGTCCAAAGTCTACTGGAACAGCCGCACTTTGACCAGTTCTCTTGGCACCCTTGACAAAAAGAAGACATATGGAGGAATGGACATGAAATCTATGTTGTACCTTTCACAGATTACCCACTGGTTCATGACTGAGGACTCCCAGGCGTCTCGAAAAAAAAACAGACCAGGATTACATGAGTCATGAGGAAGAGTGCTTGTTAGACTTAGCCCTTGCAGCTGCTCACTTAGGAAGCCAGATCTGTCTGGGCTTTGTGGTGTGGCACTCATGAGAGGCTTGCAAACTCTGCAGTCTCTGCTTTTCCCGGGGGACAAAAAGGCACACCTTACTCACCATGGGTGGAAACTTGATGGGTATCTGGGGCAACAAAGTACTCTTACCACCAGTTGAATCACTAATAATCTGCTTCAGTTAAGGTTCAAACAGGGACTTGCCCTAAAAAGGCAAGGAAACCAGTGACTTCTTGGAATACTGATCCGCACACCATAGCTTGAGCCACAGTGAGCGCCTCGCAACAACAGAAAAAGCTAAGGCCCTGGTGAAAAACCTGTCAACATCAAAAAGAGCCTCAGAAATATAGTAAATGTTGGCTAATAGAACCATCAAACTGAGGAAAGAGAAAAAGTTTCATTGAACAAACATTCCATCCAAGGTTTGCTATGCTTTTCCTGCAAAAGTGTCCACAAGGGTGCAGAATGAGGACAGAGAGGCACCTCTCTAGAGGTGAACTGAGCTTCAATTATACTAAAGGCATATTAACATCTAGCAATGCTGATCATTTTGGATGCTGACAAAGGCTGCCATGTTAGTCAGGTGAGCTGATTTTGGTGACTAACTGCTAGAGGGGTATATCCAAGTCATTTTGATATCTCTAGGATATTGGGCTCCATTTCTGTTGAAAGTTTTATTTCCAACATTAGGTGTGTGCACTGCATTTGAAACATTTGTCCCTTTATTGCTGCAACTCACATCACTATAAAACAGTTTGGTAATATAAGAGAGCTGACCAAAGGTATGGAGATTTAAAAAAAAACAACAACTGACCAGTGTGTAGGTGAAAGTCAACCAATAGGGTGGGCAAAGGAAGCTGCTAAGATAGGTGATGGTGAGGGAAATACGTAATGAGTGGTGGGAAAGGAAGGGATTAGACCATGTGGGAGATATGATAAATTGTACTAGGTTCGAAACACTGAACAGCAAGAGGAAGTGACAGATCATGGGGTAAAGAAGAGAACACCGTAGAGTGAAGAGAGAGAGAGCAGATTTGATAAAGAAACATATGGAAAATTTATCAAGACAGAAGGAGCATATCATCATTGGCTGCAAATTAAAAAAGTGATCAAAGGAGGGTACATTAGGAAAAATACAGATCAGGGAACAGAATAAATACCTGTATATGAAAGCAGAAGGGGAACGGGAAAAGAGATCAGATGATAGGGAAGGTATATTAAACTGGTGAGGTACTGAGAAGAGCTCAAAAGGACAAAAATTTGATCAGGCAGATAGAAGATAAGTAGAATCTGTACCCAGATCACAGAGGAAAAGCAATTTGACAGGAAGGAGAAAGTAAAAGGATAAAAGGGTAAAATGAACAAAGGGAAAGCATAAGACGATAATGCACACTGATGCAGGTTACAAAAACACAGATCCATAAGAATATATGTGGGAAGATGTATGGCTATGCACACTTACATGTTCTTCCATGATGTCACAGCTGGCCGCGCTAATGTTGCTGCCAGAACGCCTGCAGAAAGAGTGTTAATCAATCATTATCAGTTGTTCCCTTTATAGCTTTCTACCCAAACCATAGTTACTTATGCCCTGTGTGATAGTGCATTTAAACCACAAGCAATTAAATGTCTTTTTTTGCAGGTGAGCAAATTATTTACAGCCAGTCTTACAAACTGCCCACATTTCTCACTCACTTGTGACCAAGGCCATCCTGGGAGGGGCTGCTGATAATTTCAGGAGCATCAAAGAATTCATTTTCATCATCTTCATCACTGAGATCACCTTTACCTGTCCCGCAGGGATCTAGGAAGGTGTAAGAAAAATAGGATTTTAGTGAACTTACCATTAAATCCTTTTCTTTATTGCATATGGAACACAGGAATCATGAGGTTGAGCTCCCCCCTCCTTCAAAAACACAGGGTCTTTTGGGCAGATACTCCTTCCTCCTCTTCCACCTCAACCCCCACCTTAACTTCCCAGGTTTATGTGCAACAAGAACCATAGAACAGAACCAAAGCAGGAAGAAGAAAAGGAAACCACCCAAAAAAGACCCCAAGAGAACTCTGCCCAGGAAACGAAACAAAGGTAGATTTTGTCTATGGTCTAAAGAGAAAAGGACTTAACAGTAAGTTCATTAAAATGTTATTTTCTCTTACGTGCAATATGGAACACAGGAACCATGAGAATATACCAAGGCATCTCAGATATTCCAGGTAGGGACTTCTGCTCCCCTCCAAGAATACTAGTGTTCCTCGGGACTATACTGGATCTATGTAACCTCAGGTGTCAACAAACAAACAAGAGCAAACAGGGCTTAAACTACTGAACACAATATGGCAGTAGAAAAAGAAAAACAAAAAAAGGAAAAAAGTCCCTAAAGAGGCAGAACTGCCTGAAGTACCTTCTGGTCAAAGCTGGCCTCGACTGAGGCCAAAATGTTAACAAGGTAATGATTGGTGAACCTGTGCAAGGAAGACCATGTAGCAGCCTTGCACAACTTCTCAGCAGAGGCCTGTTTTTTTAGGCCCAAGATGCCCCCACAGATCTGGTGGCATGTGCTGTGATTATGAAAGGATTCAGTTTCTTCAGGATCAAGTTTGCCTGAAATATGGTAGCCTGAATCCAAGAAGCAATAGTAAGTTTGAATGCTGCTGACCCGCCTTAGGACCCTCAAGAATGATAAAAGTAGTAAGCCTTGCGAAAAGGCTGTGTACATTGCACATAAACTTAATGAATCGTACCACATACAACAAGTGAAGGTCCTTCTACTATTTAGAGTCCAGACAGAGGGAAGGCAAAATTATCTTCTGATTGATGTGAAAGCCTGCAACAACTTTAGGTAAAAACTCCTGAGAGGTACTGCCTTGTTCTGATGAAACACCAGGAAAGGAGCTTTGCAATACAGAGACAATGGTTAAGAGGAAAGCCATTTTGAGCATCAAAAAATGCAAAGGGAAAGAGGTTCAAAAGTGGGTCACTGAAGGACACTCAGGACCAACTTGATGTCTCAAGGGGTGTTTTTGGCTATGCATAATATGGGGGGGTCATTAACAAGGGGGAGAAACCCACTGTGCTAAGCCTCAGCCGTAAAAAAGGTAAAGTTCTTCCACTGGTCCAGGGTGATGTTAGGATGGAAGACAGGAAAGCCTTTCTTGAGTCTCTGGAAAATATCTGGCGAGGCAGCCCCCCCACCATCAGAAGCCTCAGAGACCTGAAGGATCTCAAACACTAATGAGCCCATCCACAGATGGGACAGGGTCAGCCTAGGTAAAAAAGACAAGGAAGAATTCATATCTTCTTCCCATGAATCAATCTCTTCATCAAATGGTTCCCCAGCTATTTAGGTATGTCCCCTAAAAACAGGATCAACCTGCTTGATGGGAGGCATGGCCTGCCAGGAATGGAGGACCCCCTCAATGATGAGGGAATAGAAGACACTGAGGACATCAGAGTTTTAACCCAAGATGGCTCTTGATCAGAGCTGGATGGCCCCAGGGGTGTAGTAGGTGTCACAGTACAAGAGGCACATAGGGGCCGAGAAGATTCCCTTGGAAACACAGCATGGCATGAGGGACCATGTATTAGGAGAGTGATGGAAGCCCCTGAGTCCTTTGGGTTTGATTTTCCCCATATGACATGTCCAGATAAAGTAGTTTAAAACTAGACAGAAACTAGTTAGAAGTAACACCACTCTAAAACAAAGGCTCCAGAAAGTATGCAAAGGGTTGAACTGGAGAGAGCAGGAGAGTCAGCCTCTGCATAGTATAAGTAATGGAGAAGTAAGATGGCAGCAAAAAAAGGGCACCCAATCAAACAAATAAACCCAGGGAACAGTGGATTCTGTGCAACGTAGTTGCCCTCATTGCTGTAATCAAGCAACAAGTGGCTCTCCAGCCACTGAGCATGGCAAATTATGCATGGACAGTCAGACCCTGAACATGCGATAGAGCATGAACAGAAGTAAAGAAAGGCCAACACTGACCTTGTAGCATAAATGGGTACAGAGATATGTCCCTCACAAACTTTCCCACTGACGTCTACACAGCAAAGATTGCATTGGGGCAGGATCCTGTTCTTAAAGGGCTATGCACAGAAACAGAAATTCTGAAAAGATCAAAAGTTCTAAAAACCCCTTGGCACACCAGAAGAAGGAACTAAAAGATTACCGTGACTGGTGACTATGGAAACAAATTTTATAACAACTACCAATGTACTAACTGGCACTGAGAGAGTTACATTTGGATAGAGGAAAATAAGGTAACTATTTCTGCTATATGTAGAAAGGTTAGAGATGCTCAACTAGGCTCATGAGCTAGCAAATATATGCAAGAAGCTCACTGGGACTGTGTCCTCGCGCCCAGGGTGCAATCTCTTTTAGCTCACCAGTGCCACACACAGAGAGGAAATCTTCTGAAGCGAATCATACTGGTCCTACCACATGACAATCCAGCCAGACAATTCCTCTCTGAACAAGGGAAACAGCTAACCCAAGACGTACGTTTCAGCCTTATGCAAATTGCTCTTGGGGTTGGTCATCCGAAGAGTAAGGAGGGGAATCCAGACGTGGACCCCTTGCTCACAGTGCCTAGAGGGATCAGCTGCACCTCACCAACGAGGCCCAAGAAGGCCGAAACGTACGTCTGGGGTTAGCTGTTTCCCTTGTTCAGAGGGACTTGAAAGGGGAGGTAAAGATAAGGAAGGATGAATTTATATTCACAACAATAAGCGAAGAAGACAACATAGCGAGATGTAGAAAAGGACCATCGGCACTCAAAAGGTTAACTCCCTGGTCTTCCTTCTTCAGGATCCTACGTAGGTAAAGAAGAACCTCGAAGAATTTCAGCAATGAGGAACAGACTTATACAGTTTACTTCCACATGGAAGTGGTCCATAAAAACTCCTGTGGCCTGGGCAATACAACGCCAGGGAAGCAAATGATGGAAGCCTGCCTAATGGGGGATTATACAGGGAAAAATAACAAAACAAACCTAAAAACTAAGAAATGCAAGCTGCTCTGCTTCGCAGAGCACAAGATTCTGGGTTAGAGTTGGGGGTTGAGCTGGAAGAGGAGGAGGGAGTTTCTGCCGAAAAGACCCTGTCTATATGCTGTGTACTGACCTCCTGGAGAAGGGAACTCAACACCATAGTTCCTGATCTCAATACTGGATGTAAGAGAAAGTGGTTTATAACAAGTATACACAGTGCTTCAAAAAGCTAAACTTTTGGGCGAGTCTATCTCTGCAGGAATATTTATTTTTGTGTATACTAATCAAAGACTAGTGGACAAGGTCACGTATTACACAATCAAAGCAACCGCACTAAGGAGGAAATATAACAACTCCATGAGATCAGCAGGTATTTAGTTATATTTTTCCCCATTTTAATATTAGGGATAGAAATTAAACATAAAAAGGATCTCCACTACAGTCTGAATGTTTTGGACCAGAAAAGCTTGCTCATTGCCAATAAGTAAGCAATTTCAGAGCACAACATACCAGACTGTAGTGGAAATAATAATTTTGTGTACTCAGTGTCTCATGACCTGATTTTAGAGTGAAGAAACAGTGCAAGTTTCATTTTATGGATTAGATGTGTGCGCTCTTGAGTGTCGCTGCATTGAATATGTACAAGGCCTTATCCAGTAGGCAGAGCACTCAGTGATAAAACTTTTCCCACAGTTTGTCCTATACAATCCCCCTAACAGTCTGATAGTTCAGATTACATATAGCTATGTTGAGAGAGGTAAGGACAGGAAACCAAGAAAACAGGCCACTGCAAACAATGACAATGAGACGTTTTCTCATCTGTAAGTAATAAAAAAAAATGCTCTTTTCTCTGGCATCAATTGAGGGATGCAGGGACTAATGGCGAGGTCCCAAAGCTAGTGCCAAAACCACAAGAGAGGGGAGAAAAAAAAAATATCAAAAAAACTTAAGAGCACTGTGGCCTGCAAAGCTTTGCAACCAAAATTGGCATTCTGGGATGCAGAAAGGTTCATCTTGTTGATCTTTTTTAAGGCATGAAGTGAAGGCCATGTAGCTGCCTTGCGGAAGCTTGAAGTTTCAAGGCCCATGAAGTACTCAACAACTATGTTTAATGGAGAGTCAAAATAGTGGTTTGTAGGGTACGGACTGAAAGAACTTCCAAAACAAGCTTCAAATCCCATGGAGGACTGAATGACACCCTTTAGAAAATGTCTGAAATTCTGGATTCTCAGCAATCTTTTTCTGACACAAAACCGATGATGAATGTTTTACTTGATTCAAAGCCCTTATTGAGATCTGCTTACAAGAAGTTCAGAATATAGGGAGGTTTAAGCTTTAGAGGATATAATTTTAATCTCAAAATGCAAAACAGATCCTCCAGATTCTGTGGTATATTTTGGATGGCAAAGGTTTGCAAGCTTTCAACACTGACTAGATAATGAGATCCCTGAAATCCAAGTTCCAATCCACCAACGTGAAATTGGATTGACTGGAATGCCAAATGGAATGTTGAGTAAGTAAATCTGGTTGCAGAGGCAGATGCCAAGGATCTTCTAAAGACAGGGCCTGAATATGGTAGAATTGTGTCCTTTTTTGCCAGAATGGAGATATTAGCAGTGTGTGGTATTGTTCTTTCTTGATTTTGGACAGAAGCCTGTGAATCATGGTGAATGGAGGAAATATGTACACTAGGGTGTATTGCCACATGGTATAACCATGGCATTCACTGCCACAACTTTTCCATTTCTTGTTTTTGCACACATTTTTGGAAGTTTCTTGTTGACATGGGAGGTCAGTCCATGACATTCCTCAATGATCTATGATTTGGATCTGCTTTAATTCCCACTCTACCAGATCCAGAGAATGAATGATGAGATAATCTGCATAACAGTTGTCTACTTGTGGGATGTAAATTGTAGTGCATTTGTCATTACCACCTTCCAATCCAGAAGTGAGAAGGGATGTCTGCTGGTTAGAGCTAGAGACATCAGCCACCAATGGACTGGACTTGCGACTGCATCATTTTGCAATGAAGACGATAGGGATTCCTGTTCCAATGTTGGAACGTATTCAATTGTAATAGTTTTAGTTGAAACTGGCCAAAGGAACCCCCTCCATGGTGGAGGTCATCATTGCTCAAATCTGCACACGATTTTTGATAGATGGGTACAGATGTGTCAATATGCTGTAGACTTTGACTTGTAATACTACTATTTTGTGTGATGGCAAACACACTATTGAAGATTAGGTCCAAGAACTACAGCCATTGAGCAGTTAATAAATGAAACATACATTTATAACCTATCCATGTTGCTGCAGAACTTGCATTGTTAATAGAAACAAGGGAGCTGAAGGAGCCTTGATCATGAGGTTATCCAGATAAGGAGTCAGGTTTACATCTAGGGATCAAAGAAATGGTGCGAGGAATTAAGTTAAGACTCATGGAGCTGTAGCTAGGCCAAAAGGAAGAGCCACAAATTGAAAGTGAAGATTCGGGAAAGAAGATCTCAGAAACAGATAGTGAACTGGCCAGATACGAACATGAAAATAGGCATTTCTCATGTCCAGAGATGACAAATTCTGGTACCATGGCATGAATGACATATCTTATTAACTCAATCTTGAATTTGGGTACAAGAATGTACTTGTTGAGATCTTACAAGTCAAGGACTGGTCGACATCCTCCATCTCTTTTAGGTACTACAAAAAGGTTTTAATAAAAGCTTTTGAATTTCTCTCTCATAAACTGGAAGTATCACTCCTAAGTGAAGAAGACAGTGCATTCTTTGGAAAAGATAGTTCACACTGACAAATCCTTTGGAATCCTGGACAGAAAAAAACAAAAAGGTAATCTGACGAAACTCATCCGATAACCCTGAACATTCCCCTCTACTGTGGCATGACATATTGGCCTTCCCCCCCCCCCGAAGGATTCAGAGGATGTACCATATGGCCACCTTCAGGCAGAAGGGGGCTTAAAAGCCCCTGACTTGGTGGAAGGATTAACTGAGTACCAACTGGTCTTGGATCTGATCTTGGAGTAACGATAAGGAAGATAAACGTTTTTTTCTTGAAGGGACACCATTCTTATGACTAGAAATACGGCCTATGTTGTACCTTCTGAAGGAATATCGATGTTGGTTTTGAGTAAGCAAAGTGCTCTTCCCACCAGTAACCTGATTGACAACCTTCTCCATTTCTGGACCAATGAGAAGTTTTCTGAAATTGCTAAGGACATTAATGCTTTCTTAGAAGTATCTGCATGGCAAATTCAGCTATGGGATGCAGCTGAACATAATTTCCAGAGGCACTTATCCATTATAAGCAATGGCATCCTGTAAGTGACCTAACAAAGAAAGAGTATCTTCAGGGGCATCTTCCAGTATAACTCTAAAATGCAGTTTATGCTCCACTGAGCTGCAACCCCAAGCATGGCAGATAACAGATCCTTCCTCTGAAAGCAGCTGGCTTAAAAAACTGGATTCTATTCTATCTGTAGAGTCTTACAGAGCGCTGCCATATTTTTGTGTTGCAATACTAGCGTGATTGCATAAATATCACACTGATGGGTCCACTGCCAGAGCTATTGACCACACATAAATGCATTTTTGGCAAAAAAGGTAAAAAGATGTGCAAACTTCTTAGGAATGGTAAGTGCCCAATTAATATTCACCTAGAACAATCTGTTCCAACTTTTCGTAAGGAAGAAAGAGGACAGCATTCTTAAAAATGATATTGGCTGGATCAGTCTGTGAACTGGAGTCAGATAACTGTAACACTTGCAAAATTGGGGAAATCAAGTATTCTACTGACCCTTCCTCTTCAGTTCTGGAAAAAACATCAAACAGATATACAGGTATCATTAGTACAGCCACGAGATTCATCCTCAGAATATTCTGGGCCACCAGGTGGTGTTGAAGTAATTATTTTTGTGGATGTCTAAGCAGAGCGAGCAAATAATTTACTCAGAATTTTATCAGGGAGCTGGCAATAGAACTTTGTGCTTTGGCCCATTGTGATTTACAAGTAGGGGATTAGGAGCAGCACAAGAATATGGAGAGAAGGAAAAGAAGAAGAAAACCAGATCTAAGTTTGTTTATTAAGATCAATAGCATAAAATAAAATAAAATACAAATAGCTTTTTTTTTTTTTTTACTAACAAATTCAGTGTAGTATGAATCAAAACATTCTATACAGAAGTGATAAGACACTGCATATCCCAGTAGTATTAAATATAAAAAAATGATAAATGATGTCCAGCAGTAAAATATGGACTAGTCCCTAGAATGGATATGTAGATAAACTACTAACACACACCGAGTACAACATACAAAATGGTAAAAGGTGCTGGTAAAGAAAGGTGCCATATTAGCGCTGAAACGCATTGGATGTTTCTCAAATCCAGGAGCATATTCATTTGCACATCCACAGTTATATACTGCCACAAATGTAACACCTGGCACTTCACCATCAATGAGAGTAGCCAACAGAAATCAAATCTGAACTTTCCCCCGTACTCAGGTAGACTGCACAGCACCTTCTTAAAGGGAGTACTCTCACCTCTATAAAAGTTCTCATCGTAATGTTCCTTTTGAGGTAATCTGTCTTTTTTTAAATTTAATGCAGGATATCCTGAGATTTAACATGTTAAAAATGTTCCGATTACATCAGTTCAGGACAGGCTACGGAAGAGCTCTGTCTCACAGCCTGTCAATCTTCGCCTCTTTCTCTCTCCAAGTAATGTCTTGTTCACTACTCCCCTGAAGGATGATTTTTCCATGTGAACTGGAGTGCTCTCTTGCGAATGAGAACACTACAGCTCACATGGAGGAAGCCTCCATCACAGTAGGAGGTGAGAACAAGGTACTACTTGAGAAGGAGAAGAGGCAAAGATTGACGTGCTGTGGTACAGAGCTGTCCCACAGCCTTTCCTGAACGGACATCAGCGGCTTATTTTTTTTTACCCCTGGCTCTTTGTAAGACACTGTAGCAGGGTGCATCTATAGGACCAGCCGTGAGTAATGTTTTATTCTTTTATCTTCCATTTGCTTTACGTTTTACAGTTGGGGGATATATCTCACTCCATGCCACTTAGGTAGAGATTTCTATTATGGTTTAGGCAGAGTAGAAGGAATATGCCCAAAGGAAAATGCTGAAGCACTTGCAGAGGCTGTAGCAAATATATTGCAAGAACCTGAATGGGTCCCAGATGGTTTAATCCCATCAGAATTACAAGTAGAAGATGCTTTGCTGCATCCAACATTATTCCCTTAAACATAATGAGTAGGAGAGAAGAAAAATAAAAAAATAACCTCTAACAAATGACTGTAAATAAATGAGCATCGCAGCAAGCAAAATCCTGAAAAACACAGGAGAGCCTGAAGGCTTACAGCGTCGTCTTATATCGACATCTCGAAAGACTGCCCAGCCTTTGCGGTGGAAAGCAGTATGGGGGTTCTCACAAGATTCTAAATCTGAAGGAGTTTCATCTTGTGAGACTTCCAAGAACTTATGAGATGGAAATGCCCATTTGTGAAATTGGCAAACATGGAGGCTGGTACAGATGTAACAGTATTTATTGTCCATGATTTCCCTCTGTTCTCTGTAATTTTCTGTGTTAAGTAAACAAAGATCCCTACTAAGTCTGTGGAAGTTGATAATCACACCAAGATGGTTTAACTGCAAAAGACAGCAGTTAAGGACCGCTACATCTGTTCTTTGTCCTCCTAAGGAGCAAAGCATGAGTCTGATTTATAAAGTGGTCAATGAAGCCTTGTACTATATACTTGCCCATGTATCCCTCGTGCTCAGACATAGCCAGGAAAGCCCCAAAGAAAGACTAAATGACAGAAAAAAACATAACTATTTCTGATAGCAGAATCTCAATCCTGGCATTGTCTTTAACCCCTTACAGAGCTGAAAGGCACATACCTCCTGGGCCACCTGTTGCTGAAGAAAACCGAGTGATGAGGCATGGCACCTCCCTTCCCTAAGGCCCAGGGAAAACTGGGCCTTATGGAAAAAATGTTTACCTCAAAACCATATGAACAGAGCTGCAGCTCTCTAGCCACTGCGTCTGTTCACAGCCAAAACCCATATAATACAGCTGCTGCTAGCACCAGACAGTCTTACAGGCGCAGTTACCCCATAAGTTTAAAAGAGAAGAAAAATGGACAAATATGTGAAATGGTAAAATAAAAGCAACAGACCACCCTAACAGATGTTGGCAACAATGGCTGGAATAAAGAGGAACCAGAGTGCTAGTCAAATCAACATAGACCTCAAAATGTGCCTGCTAGACAGACAGAGGAGCATACTCACAGGTCCTATATGCGAGTCTTCAGGGCCTATATGAGAAGGGAGAAAGAGGAAAGCGGCTACGAATGAAAGACCATGCTCTAGCACACCCTTGTCAATACGCCATCAAGGGCGCGCAGGGAAAGGAGCCCTCCTAATTGAGTCGCATCTAAGTAAAGGAAAGAAAGCAGACAAGAGAGCTTTATCTTGACCATTCCCACTTAAAATGAGAATGTCTGCTGGGGGTAAAATGGACTAGGGTAGGAATATCTGCGTCCAGAGAGCTTTTTTATGGAAGTGATCTTTCCTCTAGTAGAAGGATACTTTTACCCCATGGCTCATATTGACAACAGAAAATTACTTTCCAACAGGAAAAAAAAATTCCATGATAATGCAGTGGACATTTAAACACCTGAACTATCTGGCTGTTTGGCTAGGTCTACTGGAGGAGGTATACGCACTCCATTAGTATCTGCATCACACAACTGACACTAGAGAAAAAAAATACAACATATCAGTTTATGCATTTTGAAGTTTTTACCTTTGGGAACACCAGCACGGGTCTCAGCTGGTAAAACAGTGGCCCCACGGAAAGCCCTTTCCAAGTGGTTGTGCTGCTTTGCTAATTGTTCAAGAGTCTCTTCCAAGCGTAGCCGCTGGTCTCTCTCATACTGCAGAGCTCTCTGCCATCGTTTACTGTGGCTCTCTGCCAGAGACATGAAGTCCCGACAAGCCTAAAAATGTAGAGGGAACAGAAAAAGAAGGAAAAGGATTATTACACACATATGCGCAGAGACGCACACAAACACGTGGGCAGTGAAGCGCACACACAGAGACAGAGGCACGCGAGCGCACATAGAGATGCACTCGACAGAGGCGCACACAGACACACAAAATTTCTACATTTTGCTTATTATATCTACATTTAATTTCATTTAAAACTATCATTAACAATGTACAATAGGTGTTAGAAGAGTGAAGGGAGGCATTTTTCTATCCAATTAACAATTAAAAAGATAAAAAATATTTACATTAAAAACTGCAACATATAAAAGATTTTGTAAGCTATTCAAAATTAAAGCCCACATTGAAATACTGCAAGGGTGTCCAACGTGCGGCCCACCTGACCCAAGGGGGTGGCTCTCCTGCAACTGTTAAATTATTTTTATACCTAATTAACTAGCAGGCCAGTAAAACACCAATTCCCTGATGGCTAGTATCATACAGCTCAAAAAGAGATGTCAAATATCAGTATTTGCACTGACTATGAATAAAATAAATTCATACTTTTGGATTCTGACTGGCTATTATTCACCATTGTTCTTACTGAAAAAACTTGCCTCTCACAATTATCGCTTTCAGATCATGTGTCCCACAACTGAAAAATTAGATGCCCCTGATATACTGTCTTCAAATACTGTTATGGACAGGAATATGTTCTTTCCAATCCCAGATTTAAATGCTATACTCATTAGAAATGTGCAATGCGATCCATGTTCTGTGAGTTTTCCCCATATTTATACTACCCTTTGTCTTTCCTGGGCACTGATGTTTGGCAGCAAACACTACTGTATTAAAAGTGAACAATTCCTACATTATAAGCTGGTCTAAATTTCTTTAAAGCGGAACTTTCATATATTACTAAGTCTTCATGCTTTCATTAAGAGCATGGCGACTAGCTTGGAAATCCACATCTTACCTTTAAAAAATAGCAGATTGTAAAGAAATCCTTGCCGTTTGGAGACTGATGTGCAGGTTAACACTGACTGCGCTCCTGTGCAGTCAGTCCCTGCTACTCAAAGGAGACTGGAACGGACAGCGCAGTCACGCAGACAAGATGTCTGCACTGTAGCCTGGGTTCTGATCTCCAATCAATTAATGAATGCATGGCGACTTAGTAATATCTGAAAGTTCTGCTTTAAATAGAGTGACTTACTTGAAAATTAGAGAACTCTCAACTTACTCTTTCTAGTAAATCATTATCTAAATAAACTAATAAAAGAGGATTTTAGTCTTACCTGTTAAATCCTTTTCTCTTAGTCCATATAGATTACAGGTACCATGGGGAAGTGACAGCTCCTTCCAGTAGGCTGGAACAATTCTTCAAGAAGTGCAGGGTGGAGCCTCCCCCCCTCCATAGCTAGCTAGATAGCCACTCCCTTCCATATAGATTTGAGACAATAAACCTACTGAACTAGATAGCAAGAATGAAAAGAGGAAAACTCCTGTTAGCATGAACCCAATAGGACTCCCCCGTTGAGCCACAGGAAACCAAGCATGGTCCCTTTACTGGGTGGCAGACCTGTAAGCTATATTGGCTAAGAGAAAAGGATTTAACAGGCAACACTAAAATCCTCTTTTCTCTGTCATCCAATATAGCTTACATGTACCATGAGGATGTACCAACATTGAGCTCCCATGGGCGGGAAGAGATGGAAAGGACCAATGCCAGTCCTCATGGACTATTCAGAACATGGAACAGCCCAAACTAACAAAGTGTCAAAGGACACTGAATAACATAACACAGCACACAAGAACAAGAGGCAACAGAGCCCAGCAGTTAAAGATCTATAAGGCCCAGGAAGGTAAAGTCCTAGACAAGCAAGGTTGCCTCCCCTCCAGGACTTTACTGCCAAAGCATCAACACGGTAGTGCTTAGCAAAGGTGTGCACAGCGGACCAAGTGGCCGCCTTGCACAGCTGATCAGCAGAGGCCTGATTCTTGTAGGACCATTAGGCCCCAACAGACCTAGTGGACTGAGCTGTGATACAAAAGGGAACAGGTTTTTTCCCGAGTTCGTAAGCCTTGCAGATGGTAGACTTAATCCAGGATGTGATAGTCACATTGGAAGCAGCCTTACCAGCCCTGGGACCCTCAGGGATGACAAACAAGGCATCAGACTGACGAAAAGACTTAAATTAAGGCTGCGTACAACATCCAACAAGTGGAGATCACTCTCCTTGTCAAATTTGGGGTCAGGGCAAAAGGAAGACACAACAATCTGCTGATTGATGTGGAACTCAGAGACTACTTTAGAAAGAAATTTCTGAGAGGTACAGAGAGCAGCCTTATCCTTGTGAAACATCAGCAAAGGCAGTTTCCAGGACAACGCCTGCAATTCAGCCACTCTGCGGACAGAGAGTCAAGAGAAAAGCCATCTTCCATATCAGAAGGTATACTGGAATGGTAGCAAAAGACTCAAAGGGAGGCCGCTGCAAAACTCCCAAAATCAGATTAAGGTCCCACTGTAGAGTGTAAGCCTTACAGGCAGGGAAGGCATGAGCAACTCCCCTGAAAGAAGACTAACATCAGGCAAAAAGGCAATACTTCTCTGAAAGAAGACAGAGAGCAGAGGTCTGCACCTTCAACGAGCCAAGACTAAGAACCTTGTTCACGCCATCCTGCAAAAAGGAAAGGAGAGTCGGAGATCAAACTTCTGGGGAGACAGATGCCTGTCCATGCACCAAGCGTGAAAAATAGACGAAAATCTATGGTAGGCCTTACAGCAGTGAAAGAAAGGCTATTCTTCTGAGGTGGTCTCCAATATGATCCAGGTTAGGAAACTGGCTTCCTCTAAGGCAGTGGTTCTCAACTCCTGTCCTCAGGACCCACTAACAGGCCAGTACTTTGGGATTTCTCTGCTAGAGCACAGGTGTGGTGATCAGAGGCTCATTCACATTGATTAACTCACCTGTGCTCTAACAAGGAAATCATCAACTCCTGGCCTGTTAGTGGGTCGTAAGGACAGGAGTTGAGAACCACTGCCTTAGAGGAAGCCAGTTGCCTAACCTGGATCATATTGGAGACCACCTCAGAAGAATAGCCTTTCTTCCTCAAGATTGAGGACTCAACCGCCATGCCGTCAAAGCGAGATGGTCATCATCCTCCTTGCAGATGTAACCCTGAAGAAGAAGATCCGTTTCCTCTGCCACTCAGACCGGATCCTGAACAGACAATGCCAGCAGTTCCGGGAACCAAGGCCGTCTGGTCCAATAATGTGCTATTAGGATGACGGATGCACCATCCATCCGAATCTTCCAGAGCACACAGGGAAGGAGGGGAAGAGGAGGAAAGATGTAGGCCAGATGAAAGCGCCATAGGATTGATAGGGCATCCACCGCAAATGCCAGCAACAGAAAAAGATCTGAACCTTCCGCCTGATCCTGGTGCACATCAGATCTATCCAAGGAAGACCCCACTTCTGCACTAGGAGGTCGAAAACCTCCGGATAGAGTTCCCACTCCCTAGGATCCACAGCATGACAACTGAAAAAATCTGCTAGGATGTTGTCTATGCCTGGAATGTGCACAGCGGAAATGGCAGAGACAAGTTCCTTGGCCCAGGCTATAATATCTTTGACCTTGAACCAGGCAGCAGTGCCGCCTGGCTTGTTGATGTAATCTACAGCCGTAGAGTTGTTGGACTGGACATGGACCAGGCATCCTGCCAGATGAGAGGATCAATACCTCAGCACGTGGAAAATCGCTCTGAGCTCCAAAATGTTGATGGAAAGGAGATACTCCTCTGCTGACCAACGACCCTGGATGCTCAGGTGACCCAGGACAGCTTCCCAGCCTAGCAGGCTGGCATGTGTCATCACTATAGTCCAGTAAGGGATCACAAATGGCCTCCCTTTCCTTAAGTTGGACGGGTTCAACCACCATTGGAGGCAGAGTTACACCTTCGCAAGAAGGGAGACTGGGAGATCCAGAAGATCCGGGTCCCCTTGGCAAACTTGGATCATGAACCTCTGAAGGTCCCTGGCATGTGACTTGGCATATGGCACTGCTTCCATGGTGGAGATCATCTTGCCCACAAGAGAGAAGAACTTCCTTACAGTAGCTGACGTTCACTCCAGGGCACAAGACAACTTGGAGGTGATCTGCTGAACAGAATCCTCCATCAGATAGACTATGCCCCAAATGGTGTCAAACCAGAGACCACGGAAGACCAGGTTCTGAGAAGGAACTGGAGTAGACTTGTCCATGTTCAGGATCCAACCATGCTGGAGGAGGATCTGAGCACACTCCTGGACCTGGTGGTCCAGAAAATCCCTGGAGGGAGTCTTCAGGAGAAGGCTGTCCATGTAGAGAGTCATCTGAATCCCCTTTGTGTGTAGGAAAGCAATCAAGGCCCATAATACCCTTGCAAACACATGAGGAGCTGTGGTCAGCCCAAAGGGGAGGGCGGTGAACTGGAAGTGCCCAAAGTCACAAGCAAACCTGAGGAAATTCTGGCTGTCCAGATGAATTGGAATATGCAGATATGCATCCTGCAGATCCAAAGAAGCCAGATATTGCCCTGGACACATCTCTGTAATGACGGATCGCAAGAACTCCATCTTGTAGTGATTATACACCACAAGCAAGTTGAGTTCCTTCAAATCCAGGATGGGACGGGAGCCTCCATCCTTCTTGGGAACTACAAAAAGAGGTTGGAATAAAAACCGAAACCCATCCCTGGCTGAGGACCTGAAGCCAGAACTCCCTTGTCCAAAAGAGTCTGCACCACCTCCACTGACAAGTCTGAGCTTTTCTTCTCCCCGAGAGGAGCGAGAAGGGTAGAATATGAAGGTAGCTAGGGATGCAAAGGGAATCCTGTAACCTCCGGAAACCACATTTAATACCCACTGATCTGCAACAGAGCCCATCCAAGTACTTAAAAAGTGTTGCAGACCACCTGTGAATGCGGACCAGGGTTCGGCAAGTCATGCTGAAGCAGTTTTGGTGGATTTGGGTTTGGTGGAGGTGTGTTTCCTCGCCTGAGGATTGCGCTTATGGACTTGAGGCAACAATGTGCTCTTATCCCCAGTGGCTTCACTGATAAGGTTCTTCAGTTCAGGACCAAAAAGAGAGGAGCCCTGAAAGGCAAGAGAAACCAGTGAGATCTTAGATACTAGGTCAGCAGACAAAATCTTAAGCCACAGCATACGCCTAGCAGCCGCAGAGAAGGCAGAGGCCATAGCCTCAAGCCTAACGGCATCAAAGAGAGCATCAGTAACATAGTGCTGAGCCAACGATATATTGGCCAAAAAGGATAAAAGGTCAGCCTTAGGGACAACTTTGTGGACAGCGTCAGTCAGCTGGTCAGTCCAAACAGCAATAGCTTTGTTAAACCATGCTGAGGCCAAGGTAGGTTGCAAGGATGCACCAATGGCAGAGAAGTTAGCCTTCAGGATAGCTTCCAGCTTCCTATCAGTTAAATCCTTACATGCTGAAATGTCTGCAACAGGCAAGGCAGTAGATTTAGTCAGCCTGGAAATAGGGTGATCAACTTGAGGAGGTGTAGCCCACTGAGCCAAGGCTGTGTCAGAGAAGGTATACAGCTTAGAACATCTCTTGGATAGAGAGACGCTTGTCAAGAGTCTTCCACTCATCCAGGATAATTTGATCCTGAGTGGGATTAGGAGGAAAGACAGTACAAGACTTCTTGTACCTTTGAAAGACATCAGAAGTGGACTGAGGCTCTACAAAGTTATCAGGAACGTGTAGAGTGGATAAAAGAGGATTTCAGTCTTACCTGTTAAATACTTTTCTCTGTCCATATAGGTTACTGGTAACTTTGAGAAGGCAACCACCCGTTTAAGTATGCAGGAACAATTCTGGGAAGAAATTGCTGGGTGGAGCCTTCCTCTTCTCCTTAGCTGCTTCTCAGCCAATAAGAGAAACGGATTTAACAGGAAAGACTAAAATCTTCTTTCCTCTGTTGTCCAACGAAGGTTACTGGTAACTTTGGGATGTCCAACCATTGAGTTTCCCAGAGGTGGGAAGGCAAGGACCAGGTGCAGGCCCCCCAAAGTCACCAGTGCATATAGAAACCATCAGATCATAAAGCAACCCTTCAATTATGATAAAGTGTCAACGGACACAAAACTGGGGTATAACACACAAGAAACTAACATAGCACACAAAACTAGAGCCAACTGGGCGTAACAGTTAAGGAGTACTGAAGAGACGAGGAATACCCTAGACAGGCAAGACTGCCTCCAGGATCTTCCTCCCAAAGCTGGCATCAGCCGATGCCATCACATCAACACGGTAGTGTTTAGAGAAGGTGTGAACAGACGACCAAGTAGCCGCTTTGCACAACTGATCAGCTGAGGCCTGATTCTTGTATGCCCAAGATGCCCAAAGAGATCTGGTGGAATGAGCCGTGACACGAAATGGAACCGGCTTCTTCTTCAATTTGTAAGCCTTACGAATAGTAGACATAATCAAAGACGTTATGGTCACCTTGGATGCTGTTCTCCCTGCCCTGGGATCCTCAGGAATGATGAAAAGCGAGTTAGACTGAGGAATGGACTCAGTGCTGTGTGCACAGAACTGAAGGCATCACACCACATCCAACAAGTGAAGATCCCTTTCCTTGTCAGATGTAGGGTCAGGACAGAAAAAGGGCACCACGATTTCCTGATTAATGTGTAACTCAGAGACCACCTTTGGGAGAAACTCCTGTGAAGTGTGAAGAACCGCCTTGTCTTTGTGAAACACCAAAAAGGGTGGTTGCAAGACAGGGCATGCAATTCAGCGACTCAGCAAAAAGACACAATCGCCAGGAGAAAAGCCATCTTCAAAGTCAGCAGACATAGAGGAATAGTAGCCAAGGACTCAAATGGAGGGAGCTGAAGGATGCCCAAAACCAAATTAAGATCCAAATGAGGAGAAGGAGTTTTAAAGGCAGGTCAAGCATGAGCCACGCCCTGAAAGAAAACCTTGAACTCCGGAAGTATGGCGATGAGCCTCTAAAAGAATACAGAGAGAACAGAAGTCTGAACCTTAAGGGAACTCAAAATGAGCCCCTTATTCACCCTGTCCTGCAAAAAAGACATGATTGTAGGAAGATCAAAGTCTTGGGAAAGATCCCTATCAGCACACCAAGAGAGAAAAGTGGACCAAACTGTATGGTACATCATAAAACAAGGCTTGCGAGCACTAAGCATAGTGACCACCACACCTGAAGAGAAACCCTTCTTCAATATTGAGGATTCAATTTCCATGCTGTCAAACCCAGACGGTCTACATCCCCCTTCCACAGGTACCCCTGTAGAAGAAGATCCGGATGGCGGGGAAGCCGGAAGGGCTCCGCGACGGAGAGATCCAGAAGCTCCGGAAACCAAGCCTGATGAGGCCAGTACGGAGCAATCAGAGTGACTGGGGATCCGTCCAGATGCAGTTTCTGCAACACCCTGTGTAGCATGGGAATGGGAGGATAGATGTGCCCCAGAGGGAAGTGCCATGGGATCGACATGGCATCTACTGCTAGAGCTAGAGGGTCCCTTCAGCGAGAGCAGAGCAACGGGACCTTACGGTTGTGCCGTGTCGCCCTTAGGTCGATGCAAAGAAGTCCCCACTTCTGTACAATGAGGTTGAACACTTCTTGATGCAGTTCCCACTCTCCGCTGTCCACAGTGTGCCGACTTTTGAAGCCTGCCAGGACGTTGTCTACACCGGGAATATGAACTGCAGATATGGCAGGAACATGTTCTTCAGCCCAAGACAAAATAGTTATGAAATCCAACCAAGCTGTGAGACTTCTTGTTCCGCCTTGCTTGTTGATGTAAGAAACGGCCGTGGCATTGTCTGACTGTACTCAAACTGGGCAGTCCTCCAGCTTGAATGTCCAGTACCGGAGAGCATGAAATATTGCTCGAAGTTCCAGGACGCTGATGGGAAGGAGAGATTCCTCCGGAGACCACCAATCCTGCCCATTCATATGACCCAGGACTGCACCCCAGCCGGATAGGCTGGCATCTGTCATCACTATTGTCCAGAAGGATAACAGGAAGGGTCTGCCCTTCTGGAGATTGGACAGGTTGAGCCACAACAACAGGCTCAGCTTCACATGTAGTGGTAGAGAGGCTGACATCCACAGGAGATCCGTCTTGCCCCTGCAAACCTGGATCTCAAACCTCTGCAGTTCCCTCGAATTAGCCATGGCAAATGGGAACGCTTCTATGGTGGATATTTTATGAACATCCTCACTAGGGAGGTCAGCTTCTTGGCAGGCATTGGATCAGAGGCCAGGACCGCGGACATTTTGCTGGTGATCTGGTGAGCCACCTCGTCCCTGAGAAAACACCATGCCTTGCCTGGTGTTGAAGAGAAGACCCAGAAACACCAGTCTCTGGGATAGCATCAAATCCGACTTGTCTATGTTGAGGATCCATCCATGATGAGTGAGAGCATGAATGCAGTCCTCGACCTGCTGGTGAAGGAATTCCGGAGAGGGGGCCTTCAGGAGCAAGTCGTGTGGTCTAGTGACTCTGATGCAGTCCCTGTGAAGGACAGACACTAATGCACCCAGGACACGATTGAAGACATGGGGGGCTGTAGTCAGACAAAAGGGAAAAAACTGAAAACTGAAAATGCTCTTGGTGGCAAGCAAACTGGAGGTACTGCTGGCTCTCTGGCTGTATGGCGATATGCAGGTATGCATCCTGAAGGTTCAGAGAGGTCAGAAATTCCCCAGGAGACATGGCCACGATCACTGTCCTCAGGGACTCCTGGTGATAACTAGTCTTGACCACAAAGGAATTGAGATTCTTGAGGTCAAAAATCGGACGACAGCCACTGTCCTTCTTGGAAACCACGAACAGGCTGGACTAGAAAACCAAACCCTGTTCCCGGGAACCGGTTCCAGAACCTCCTTGTCTAAAATGGTCCGGATGGCGCCATTGAAGAAATGGCATTTCTCTGCTCCCTGAGGAGTGTGAGAAAGAAAGAACCTGAACAGAGGAAGAGAAGTGGAAGGGATCCTGCACCCCTCCAAGACTCCCTGCAAAACCCACGGATCCACCACAGTGTCTGTCCAGACATCAAGTCATGCAGACAGCCACCCACCGGCTCGTGGGTACCGGGGTTCAGCGAGTCACGCTGAAGAAGGTTTGGAGGCCTCGGGCTTGATGGAGGACTGCTTGGACCTCCACTGTTGCTTGGGCTTGGAGAAGGAGTGCAGGGGCCTGGGGAACAGCCTGGTTTGCGGGACGCACTTCAGCCTGAAAGGGATGAAAATGCGTAATCCTTTTAACAAAAGGCTTCTTCTTGTGACCAAGGGTAACCGTGTACTCTTAACCCCAGTGGCCTCAATGATGAGGTCCTTAAGCTCGGGCCCAAACAAGGACATTCGTTAACAGCAGCAAGACCTTCTTGGAGGCAGTGTCAGCAGACCAGATCTTGAGCCAAAGAGCTCGTCTGGCTACAACAGATATGGTAGAAACCCTAGCCACCAACCGGATGGCATCAAACATGGCTGCAGAGACATAATGCTGAGCTTCAGAGATGCTGGCCAGAAGCCGCAGCAAGTCAGCAGTGAGAGCACCCAGATGGACAGCAACAGTGATCTGTTCAGTCCAAACTGCAATGGCCCAGTTCACCCAAGTAGCAGCAAATGAGGGACACAATGAAGCACCTGCAAAGATAGTATTCAGCAGGATCTCAAGTTTCCTGTCAGTCAAGCCCTTAAGAACAGAACCATCCGCAACAGGCAGAGAAGTCGACTTAGAAAGCCTAGAAACTGGGGCATCCACCTTAGGAGGATGAGCCCATTGCACAAGTGCTGCTTCGGAGAAAGTATACAGCTTAAGGAACTATCTAGATACAGTAGATTTATTATAAGGTGACTTCCGCTCATCTAACACAAGACTGGGATTAGGTGGGAAGAAGGTATACTGCTTCTTAGGTTCATGAGACACATCACAAGGGTCCTTGGGAGTCTCAGGGGCTGGGGAAATGTTCAGTGTAGCAAGCACTGCCCTGATCACACCCTCAGCTGAGGGATCAGGGTCAGCCTCAAATCGGTCCCCACCACAGAACATCCCCCCTCATCTGAATACATCAACAGCTCCTCCTCAGATGAGACTGATACATGAGGTACACCCTGTTGCTTTGGTAAGGAAGACCTGATAGAAGTAGGGGGCTGCCAGGACTGGAAGACGCCCCCCCTGTAATTGGGATGGAAGGAGTTGTAAGGTAGACCTTAGGTCTCTAGTAGTGGCCTTTAACTCTTGCATCCACAGTGGATCTAGTGCATGGCTGGAAGTCCCTGGGGGAGACGCAGGGGCAGAAGCGCATGAGGGGCATAAATGACCTGAGTATTCTCTAGGCAGCCCTGGCTGACATGAGGAGCAATGTGCAAAGGGGTCACAGACACCCCAGATTCCTTAGTCTTAGGCCTAGCCCCAAGTTCCAATGGAGTTGATATACTCACAGGGTCAAAACATCTGAAAGTATCAGGGATACCCAAATACAGTGTAGATTAAGCATTTCACCCCAGAAATCGCTAAAATGCACTAATCTGGCAGGTGAAGGGTTAATCTGCTGAGGAAAGGAGAGTCCAAGCCCTGTGTAGGATACTGAGGACGGGAAGGCCAAAAATGGCGTCCGCGATGGGAGCCAATCATAAACCAGCGCGCGAAGCAAGCGCTCATGGGAAAAGTAGCTTCCCTTAAAAAGTACCCCAAACAGAGTCTGAAGCCCCCTGAGCCCCAAAAAATATTCAGAACATTAACCAGATGATAGAACAAGGGCAGACAAACAAAATGATCCATCTCTGAAGTTGCTACGTTGATCAGTTGCAGAGATATGTCCCAAACTGTAAAATCCCATAGAGGTAAATGGAGCATGACGTCTATGCCGTAAAGCTTGCAAACTCAAATAAACCAAAATTTACAAAGAGTGTAAAAACAGCAAATAGCAACAGCAAATAGTAGAAAGATTAAACACTGGACCCAGTACGGAAAGTGCAATAAACCCTTCAAAAGTGCCCAAACCAGCACTGACTGCTCCAAAACCCCTCAGACATACAGATAAAGCCAATGAGTATGCAGTAGGAACTCCGAGAGAGACCCCTGTGCAGAGGGAAAGCATGGGACATGTCGACCTCAGCACTCAAAAGGTTGTTCACCTTTTTAGCAGGTCTTCTGTCTTCAGATTATCATTGCTAAAGAAGAAGCCTCAGAGGGCAACTCCTAGGGAAAAAACATGTTACACAAGCTTTTCCGTCTCAGGGCTGACAGGTTCACAACAGCACCTGGAAACGGAGTTATCCACTTGGGAATTGCCAGTAATCGTAATCTGCCAAATGGTGCTATTCCATATCGAACAGAAAAATAATAAAAAAGCTAAAACTATAACAGAACTGTTCTCATGCCTTACTTCATCAAGGAAGCAATCTTACTGGAGGGAACTGGCTGAGAAGCAGCTAAAAAAGAGGAGGACGGCTCCACCCAGCAATTTCTTCCCAGAATTGTTCCTGCCTACTTAAATGGAAGGTCACCTTCCAGAAGTTACCAGTAACCTATACTGGACGACAGAGAAAACTGCCTTAAAGGGATATAATACTTTGGTTTCAAAATTTCTAATAGTGTAGAGATTAACAGTAGAATAAACTACCTCCCATCTCTCAAAACTTTATAGTTTGCAAAATTGTAGCATTTAAAGTTCGCCCCTCCCTCTCCTTTCTCATATGTCAGGGCTCTAGCTGACAGAGGCAGTTCCTGGTCCCGGGATTGGCAAAGGCCCTTCAGCAGAGCCAAGATAGCGCTACAAAGTGTGCCTGGTTTGCAAGAAAAGTGTCTTGCGGTAATATGGAAAACCAAATACTGTCACCTAACTTAAAGACTTCGCCCCAGAAAGCCGAAAATGTACTTATCTGGCAAGTGAAGAGTAAACCTGTGGAGTATAGAAGAGGAATCCAAGCCCTGCGTATGATACTAGTTCAAAAGAGAAAAGGAAATGGCGACTGAATAGTGAGCCAATCAGAGAATAGACCGGGAAACTGGAGCCTATGGGAAATGCAGTTTTCCCTTACAAAGTATCAAAAAAGCAAAACCGAATGCCCCTAAGACCCCCAAGACACAGAGGATGTGAACGGAATGTAGGGCAAGGGAAGACCAGAAGAATGAACCCTCTCTCAACTCGGAACATAGAGAGGTTGCAGAGATACCTCCCAATACAGCTTGTCCCATAGAGATCAACAGGTCATTGCCACTATGCAGTAAAGCGTGCTCTTAAAGGTGCAAAATTCAAATAAAATGGAAAAAATGAAGTGTCACAAAAGTGAAAACATACAGAATACATAATTAAAAAAAAAAAAAAAACACACACACAAACCCAAAAGGGAAAATATGACAAAAGTGTCCGCAACCCAATCAGAATAGCATGGAAGGGGTTAAATACTACTACCTGCCCAAATGCTTCAAAGACTGAAACAGAGATAATACTGAACCCAATAGGAGTGCAGGAGTTATGAAGGAACTCCAGAATGCAACCCCTGTGCAGAGGGGAACAGTAGGACAAGTGGACCATGGCACTCAAAGGATTGTTCACTTTTTTTGTGGGTCTTCATACATCGTATTACCATTGAAAGGAAGAAGCCTCAGAAAGACATCCTCTGGAGAGAAAAACAGGTGTTGCCAGATTCTCTCCCAGGGCTGTAAGGGTCCACAAACAGCTCCTGTTAACCGGGCAATCCTCCAGGTAAGGCCTATAATGGTAATCTGCCTAATGGGGGAATACTGACACCCCATAGATAGAGAAAAATAATAATATAAGTAAAAACTAAGCATAACTGTTCTCAGCCTTCCTACCTATCTGGAGGGGAGTAGCTAGCTAGCTATGGAGGAGGGGGAGGTTCCACCATGCACTTCTTTGTAGAATTGTTCCAGCCTACTGGGAGGAGTTGTCACCTCCCCATGGTACCTGTAAGCTATATTAGACGAAAGAGAAAGATAGCCATCCATCTAACTAAATATAAGTGTACATATTTTGCTTAGGAACTGCGTTGCAGTAGCTGGACAGAGGCATTTCAACACCTTAAATCCTTACAGTATTCTTGTAAGGGGGTCTCTCTACAGCTTTGCTCATTCAGACACTAAATGAAACTAAAAATAGGGATAAAACAGATCTCCATAAACAAACTGTAGATATAACGCAAAATACATACAACTAGATATGTCCTACTGATGTACAAAAATGTCTACCTAGACAAGTTTTCATTGTTAAATTAAGTCTCATTCTCACAGGTATAGATGCCTTTTTTAAGCCCTTCATACTAGCGGAGGACAAAAAGAA
>CM074724.1:200072975-200167975 GCA_037306005.1 Rhinophrynus dorsalis
TCTGAGGAAGTGAGTAGAATCTCACGAAACACGCACTTACATTGTGTATATTGCACTTACTATTTGGTTTAAGTGAGAAGGATCTCACGATACGTGTAGGGAATTTTATATTGTCTCAGCTTGTTTCTTTTGTGACTGAATAAATCTTTTCGAGTATATTCTACCTGAGTGAGCAACATTCAATTATACGTCCCAGCCGGGTCGGGCTGTATATGACTTCAGACTTACAGAAGTATCCGGTGAGTGAATACCATTGGGGGGCATTTTCCCTGTCTATCTATGGTCGCTCTTAGAGGCTTCTTTATGTTTTAGGAATTACTATTGGATATCTGTCATCTATCCGGTATGGTGAGACCCATTGTATACTTTCTGGGACGGAATGCTACAAAAGGAAAACTGAAACCAATTTAGTTGTGGTTACTGTGTTGAAGGCATCTCTTACAAGTTGTTATCTTGTAAGTAAATTTAATTTCAATAACCCTTTCACGATATCAGATGCTACTCTCAAATTGTCTTTTGCGCTTTTTTCTTCTCTTTTTTTATATTATGCTGCCCAACACAGATACATTTCTGATCAGCTGCTTCCCAAATGATAACCTCCAAAAGAAGGAAACAAAACAAGACAAGGCACTCTTGTTTGTTTGTTTTTTTAAATAAATACATATTTGTGTATACGCATAGTACAAAATATAATAAAAGAACGTACTCACACAGTGCTCCACCGGTTCATTTAAGCCACAGGTGTTAAGCCTGCCCCCGTAAAGATACTCCCAGTTCAGCTGCAATGATCCTCTGTGCAACAGCTAAGTACTCTCTTAACCTTGACCCCTCCTGTCTCTCTAACTATCGACCTGTCTCCCTTCTACCTCTTATCTCAAAACTCCTACAACGCCTGGTCTTCTCCCAAATAACCAAATTCCTCAATTCTAACTGTCTTTTGTATCCGATGCAGTCTGATTTCCGGTGTGGTCACTCAACTGAGACAGCTCTCTGCAGGGTGGCTAATGATCTCAAGACTGCAAAAGCCAAAGGACAGTTTTCTATATTTATACTACTCAATTTATCCTCTGCCTTCGACACAGTTAACCATTCTCTGCTTGCTCAAATTCTCCACAGTCTTGGTTTCCGAAATGAAGCTGTTTCATGGCTCTCCTCCTCTCTCTCACAACGTTCCTTTTTTGTGTCCTCTAACAATAACACCTCCTCCACAGTCCCTCTGTCTGTGGGGGTGCCTCAAGGCTCCATTCTGGGTCCTCTGCTTTTCTCACTGTACACCCTTTCATTGGGTGAACTTATTAGTTCATTTGGCTTCAAATACCATCTATATGCTGATGATACCCAAATTTACATCTCCACTCCTGATCTTTCACCTCAAATCCAGCTGCAAATTTCAGACTGCCTCTTGGCCATTTCCTCCTGGATGGCACAACGTCAGCTGAAGATTAACATGGCCAAAACCGAACTGCTAATCTTCCCACCAAGACCTTGCTTAACACCTAGCTTCACCATTACAGTTGATGGAATTGATATTGATCCGGTCAGCTCAGCACGCTGCCTTGGGGCCATATTTGATTCCTCTCTTTCCTTCTCCCCTCACATTAACTCCGTGGCTAGATCATCTCGCTTCTTTCTCCGCAACATTGCTAAAATCCACCCGTTTCTCTCCCAACAAACTACTAAAACTCTTATACATGCCCTCATTCTGTCCCGCTTAGACTATTGCAATATCCTACTAACTGGCCTCCCTGCTACTCTCCCATTGTTTCTATGAATGTCACACTTATTTCATCCCCTCTTATTCATTGTAACATATGTCTATTGTAAGGCGCTGCGTACACTGTGTGGGGCCATATAAAGATATACATACATACATACAATGGACAAAGGAGAGATCAGCAGAAAGGTGAAGTGACTTGTGCTTTATTAAAATATATTATATATATATATATATATGTGTTAAAAATTAAAAAGTTTTGAACCAATGTGTTTCTGGATAATCCTTTCACCGGGATGTTTGGACTTTCTGCGGATTACCTCTTTTTACCAATAAGAGATTGTTGTATAGAGGATCATTTCAGCTGATACACAAACAAACACTCTAGGTATCTGCGAGACAAGTTTCTCAAACTGAATGTTGTCAGGCGTTCACTAGTAGTCTATACTGTGACATACGTGACCGATTGCTAGGCCTGTTGTGTTTTGTGTTCCACATTATGAATTGCTAGCTTTGTTTCATCATATGTATTATGGAATTACGAGCTCTGTGGTCACACTAGAGTAGTTCAGTTTCAAATTTAAGCTATGGGGTATTACTAATGTAGTAAATTTAAATTGCAGTCTCTTTGGTGTCACCACTAGTGTAGCACCATTTCCATTATTTGCTCTGCTATATCCCTAGCCATATTTCACATTCTTAACCCCTTAAGGACCAGCAGTCGAGGGAAGTTACCTTCCCTTAAGGACTTCTTTGAACCTGTTACGTGTACCAGCACGAAGTTGGGGTCTGAGAGACACCACTTAAGTCTTGAAACAGTTAATTTCAGACACCGCTCCCGGAGGAGCACTATAAGTATAAAGTATGTGATGTGCTATCATGTCACTGGTCCTTAAGGGTATAAACTGCGTGACGGTGATAGCACATCACGTGGTCCTTAAGGGGTTAATGTCATTTATAATAAAAAAAAAAATTGTGGTGGGCTGGCACAGAGACCTGTAGCGAAAGTAAAAATGGGCCACTTGATTCTACTTGCTCTCCAAGCCAACAGTAACCAGCTCTCCCCGGCTATTTCCCATTGTATTCAGAAGGGAAGGTCCTCCAACTATATGATTATGATGTTCTTAAGGAAGCTCACATACTTGTCACTATTTAAAATTCCACATTATTTGCAGTTTCATACCCGGTTTTCAAAACACTGCAGCTAATGGTCTTTGCTGTTTTAAATTTCAAGGTTTTGCCAAGATACTTCCAACTGCAAACCCTCATCCATGTACATCTATTCATGCCCTAAGTCACTACATATCAAATACCCAAGCGATTATAAATTGTGCCTTGGAACAAAACACTAAGAGAACTTATGCCTGGGCTTGGAAGGCTTTCCATCGTTTCCTTTCATATGTCAAACCTTTGCATCCTTACGCTAATACTGCAATTTTAGCTTTGCCTTTTACGACCCTTAAACTATCTCATTATACCATCAAACTATATCCGGCCATGGTGCAGCATCATCTCGGTTGCATGGTGCTGTGAATGGCAATTTAGAAAGATCCTTGAAACAATGTGTGTGAAAAGAAAATGGAAGGTCGGAGAGGAAAAAAAACGCTCTGGGCTTCAGGAAATAATCACCCAAGTCTACCATTAACATGCTAAAACTTAAGTTGAGTAACTGCTTCAACACACACAAGACAGTGGGTTCTCTCACACTGAGAAATCCTAGGTATGGTAAACAGGCTGAGAATACTATAGCAGTGGACATAGATTACAAAAATAATGGGACACCTTTTTACTTTTATGGGATGGAATTTCTTACATTATTTGCTTTGAAAATTGTCTTTATTCTTTTTTTTGGAACCATTGATATTACGGGAAAAAAAAAAAAGCACAGAATAAATTTATGGTAATAATGTAACTGGTACATGTGCAGTAGAAAAGATTAGTCTCATCTGTTAAATCCTTTTCTCTTAGTCCATACAGGTTACTGGTAACTCTGGGTAGGCAATCCGCCCATTTAATTGTAGGCAGGAACAATTCTAGAATTGTATACAGGGGGTGGAGCCTACCTTTCCTCCTTGGCTGCAGCTAGCCAACCAGCTCCAGAAAGATTTCAGACACTAACTAATGACTAGATAGTAAAAAGGAAAGAAGACTAGTGTGAGCATGACCCCGAAGGACCCCTACAGTCTGCCACAGGAGAGCCAAGCATGGTCCCTTGACAGGGTGGGAAACCTTAACCTGTATGGACTAAGAGAAAAGGATTTAAACAGGTAAGACTAAAATCCTATTTTCTCTGTCGTCCAATACAGGTTACTGGTAACTCTGGGATGTCCAACCATTGAGTTTCCCAGAGGCGGGAAGTAAGGCAAGGACCGGGTGCAAGGCCCCCAAAGTCACCAGTGCAGATATGAACCATCAGATCAGAGATAGCCCAACAACAAGGAAGTGTCAACGGACACTGAACAGGGGTAACAACACCCCAGGAACTGTTACAAAGCACAATGAATTACAGCCAACAGGGCTCAAAATGAAGGAAGTACCAAGAACCGAAGAAAATCATAGACAGGCAAGACTGCCTCCAGGATTTTCCTCCCAAAGCTGGCGTCAGCCGATGCCAGCACATCAACACAGTAGTGCTTCGAAAAGGTGTGCACAGACGACCAAGTGGCCGCCTTGCACGACTGATCAGCGGAGGCCTGATTCTTGTACGACCAAGAGGCCCCAACCGATCTCATAGAACGAGCCGTGACACGAGAGGGAACAGGGTTCTTCCTCAGCTCGTAAGCCTTACAAATGGTGGACTTGATCCAGGACGCAATAGTCATTTTAGATGCAAGTCTTCCTGCCCTGGGACCCTTAGGAATGACGAACAGCACATCAGATTGCCTGATAGATGTGGGGCGTTGCCTAAAGTTTTATGTACATTGCACTGAGCCTAACAAGTGGAGATCCCTCTCCTTCTCAGAGTTGGGGTCAGGGCAGAAAGAGGGCACCACAATCTCCTGATTGATGTGGAACTCCGAAACGCCTGAGAAGTGCGAAGCACCGCCTTGTCCTTGTGAAACACCAAATAGGTGGCTTACAGAACAGAGCAAGTAACTCCGCAACTCGGCGAACAGACACAATCGCCAGGAGAAAAGCCATTTTCCACGTCAACAAGGGGAGAGGAATAGTAGCTAAAGATTCAAATGGAGGGCACTGAAGAACGCCCAAAGCCAAGTTAAGATCCCATGGAGGAGCGGGATTCTTGAAGGCAGAATGAGCAGTGCCCTGGAAGAAAACCTTGACATCAGGAAAGATGGCAATGTGCCTCTGAAAGAAAACAGAGAGGGCAGACATCTGAACTTTAAGGGAACTCAAACTGAGGCCCTTCTCCACACCGTCCTGCAAGAAGGCCAGGACAGTAGGCAGATCAAATTCCTGAGACAGGTCCTTGTCAGCACACAGAGAGAAAAGCCGAGCAGACACAATGGTAGATCTTGGAAGAAACAGGTTTGCGGGTACTTAGCATAGTAGCCACCACCCCAGAAGAAAAACCTCTCTTCAATATTAAGGATTCAATTTCCAAGCCGTCAAAGATAGCAAATGAACATCCTCCTTCCACAGGTAACCCTGTAGAAGATTCAGACAGCAAGGGAGCAGGAAGTGCTCCACCACTGACAGATCCAGGAGCTCCGGGAACCAAGCTTGACAAGGCCAGTACGGAGCAATCAGAATGACTGGACAGCATTCCAGTCGCAATTTCCATAACACCCTGTGCAACATTGGGAGGGGAGGAAAGATATAGGCCAGAGGAAATAACCAAGGAATGGACATTGCATCCACCACCAGGGCTAGAGTGTCCCTCCACCAAGAGCAGAACCTCGGAACCTTCCTGTTGTGTCTTGTCTCCATCAGGTCGATGTAACAAAGACCCCACTTCTGAAAAATTAAGGTGAACACCTCTGGGTGCAACTCCCACTCTCCACTGTGTGTCGACTGAGAAAGTCTGCCATGATGTTGTCTACGCCAGGAATGTGAGCTGCGGATATGGCAGGAATGTGTTCTTCTGCCCAGGACAAAATAGCCTTGACCTCTAACCAAGCAGCGAGACTTCTTATTCCGCCCTGCTTGTTGATGTAAGCCACGACCGTGGCGCTGTTGGATTGTACCCGGACTGGAAAGTCTTCCAGCTGAGATGTCCAATGACGAAGGGCATGAAATATCACCCAAAGCTCCAACACGTTGATGGGAAGAAGAGATTCCTCCAGAGACCACCAACCCTGAGCACTCAGGTGACCCAGGACCAGTCCCCAGCCGGGGAGGCTGCCATCCATCGTCACCGTGGTCCAGAAGGATACCAGGAAGGACTTGCCTTTCAGCAGAATGGAGAAGTCAAGCCACCATGACAAAACTCAGTTCCACATGAAGAGGGGGGTACACTGACATCTTCAGAAGGTCTGGCTGACCCTTGCACACCTGGATCACAAACCTCTGGAGTTCCCTGGTGTGCGCCATGTCAAACGGGACCACTTCTATGGTGGAGATGAACTTCCCCACTAGAAAGGACAGCTTCTTGGCTGGAACTGAATCTTGAGCCAGAACCACAGAAACCCTGTGAGCGATCTGGTGAGCTACCTTGTCCGTGAGGAACACCATGTTCTTCTGAGTGTCGAAGAGAAGGCCCAGGAAGACCAGACGGTGGGATGGGACAAGATCCGACTTGTCCATGTTGATGATCCACCCTTGATGGGTGAGAGCGTGAATGCATTGCTGAACCTGCTGATGAAGTTCCACAGAGGGGGCTTTCAGAAGCAGGTCATCCAGGTATGGAGTGACTCTGATGCCGTCCCAATGGAGAACGAACACTAAGGCTCCCAGGACACGGTTGAAGACCTGAGGAGCTGTAGTCAGACCAAAGTGAAGAGCTGAAAACTGAAAAATGCCCTCAGTCACAGGCAAATCTGAGACACTGCCAGCTCTGTGGATGAATGGCGACGTGTAAATACACATCCTGAAGATGCAGAGATGCAAGGAATTCCCCCGTGTACATAGCAGCAATCACTGTCCGTAAAGACTCCTGGTGATAATGAGTCCGGATCACAAAGGAATTGAGATCCTTCAAATCCAAAATGGGGCGACAACCGCCGTCCTTTTTGGAGACCACAAAGAGGCTTGAGTAAAAACCCATACCTCTGTCCTGAATTGGAACCGGCTCTAGAACATCCTTGTCCAGAAGAGCCTGAATAGCGCTGTTGAACAGCCGGCGTTTCTCCGCATGAGAAGGAGAGAAGAGAAAGGGAGGAAGAGAGACTAAAGGGATTCTGTATCCTTCCGTCACTACCTGTAAAACCCACAGGTCCTCCACTGAATCCTCCCAGATGCTGTGGTAGTGACGCAGATGACCACCCACAGCAGAGTGGGGACCTGGGTTCGGCGAGTCATGCCGAAGGAGGCTTGGAAGCCTTGGGCTTGGAGGAGACCTTGGGCTTCCATTGCTGTTTGGGCTTGGAGGAGGCACGTGGAGCTGAGGGAACAGCCTGGTTTGCCGGACATGTCTCAGTCTGCAAGGAACGAAAAAAACGATTATGCTTGAGAGGCATTTTCTTCCTGGGGAACAAAGGCAGAAGTGTATTTTTACCCCCTGTGACCTCACTAATCAGATCATTAAGATCTGGCCCAAACAATGATGTGCCTTGAAAAGGCAAGGAGAGTAAGGCTTTCTTGGAAGCGGTGGCAGAAGACTAGATCTTGAGCCAAAGAGCTTTTCTGGCAACCACAGACATGGTGGAAACCCTAGCCACCAAACAAGGTAGCAGAAACATAGTGCTGGGCCTCAAATGTTGGCAAGAAGGAGTGACATATCCAAAGAAGGAGCACCCTGACGGACAGCCAGGGTGAGTTGTTCAGTCCAGACTGCAATGGCCCGGTTTACCCATGCTGCAGCGAATGCTAGAAGCATGGCAGAACCAGCAGTGGCAACAATGGACTTGAGGGAGACCTCAAGTTTCTTGTCAGTCCAGCCCTTCAGAGAGGACACATCAGAAACTGGTAAGGCAGTAGATTTAGATAGCAGCATCCACTTTGGGAGGATGAACCCACTGCGCAAGCACTACCTCAGAGAAGGGATAAAGCTTAGCAAATTTCTTGGACACAGAAGGTTTCCTGTCCAGGGATTTCCACTCTTCAGACACAAGGTGGTCAAGAGTGGGGTTAGGTGGAAAGCAAGTAAGGGGCTTTTTAGGGTCCTGAAACACAGAGGGATCAGAAGGACCCTCCTGGACTAAGGGAATGTTAAGGGTATTCAAAACAGCCCTGATCAGGCCCTCAGCCAAGGGTTCAGGATCAGCCTCAAAAGTATCCCCAAAAAACTGAGAGGAGTCCACAGCAGAACATTCCTAAAAATCTGAATCCACCAGCAGTTCCTCCTCAGAGGAATTTGATACGTCAGGTACTCCCTGAGGTTTAGGCAGGGAAGACTTGACGGAGGAGGGGGTCCGCCAAGAATGGAAGACCCCCTGTAACTGGGATGGAAAGAGTTGCAATGTAGACCTAAGGTCCCCAGTAGCAGCCTTGAACTCTTGCACCCAGACTGGCTCTAATGCATGGCTGGAGGTCCCTGGGGAGACTCTCAGGGACATCAGAACATGCTGGGCATAAATGACCTGAGCATTCTCTAAGTAACCCTGAATGACAGGAAGAGCAATGCGCAATAGGGGATACAGAGACCCCAGCATCCTTAGTCTTAGGTCTAGCCCCAAGCTCCAACGGTATAGACAGACATTCTCACAGTGTCAATAACCTTTTTGTATAAGAAATCACTCAAGTACAGTGTGTAGGATTAAAGTTTCACCCCAGAAATCACTAAAACAGACTTATCTGGCAGGCAAATTGTTAATCAGCAGAGGAGAGAAGGAGAGTCCAAGCCCTGCGTAGGACACTCACTCTGGAAAGATCAGAGAATGGCTGCCTCGGCAGGAGCCACTCAGAAACGAGCTCGCGAAGCAAGCGCTCATGGGAAATGTAGTTTTCCCAGAAAAGTACCCCAAACAGTGCCCAAAGCCCCCTAAGCCCCCCACACACTAGAAACATGAACCGGACGATAGAGTAAGGGCAGACAAGTAAAATGAGCCATCTCTGAAGTCGCTAGGTTAAGCGGTTGCAGATATAGGTCCCAAACAGTATAGTCCCATAGGAGTGAATGGAGCAATGGCGCATATGCGGTAAAGCACGCCTTAAAGGAGCACAACTCAAATTTTACAAAATTGAAACAGTAAAATAAAAATGCATGAAACATTACTAAAACATGTTAGGATACCCAAATAACACTGAACTAGTAGGAAAAGTGTCAGAAAACACCTCAAAATATGCAAAACCAGCAGCTAAAGGGTTAAGTTACCACATAAACCTGCTCCAAACACCCAAAAGACATACAGATCTACCCAATGAGTGCAGGAGTGTGCAATACGAACTCCAAAAGGTAAACTCCTGTGCGGAGAGGCACTGTGGGACATGTGGACCTGCAGCACTCAAAGGGTTGCTCACCTTTCCTGCAGATCTTCTGTCTTCAGACTACCATGTATTAAGAAGAAGCCTCGGTGGGTAACTCCTGAAGAAAGAACTTGTAGCAAAGATTTTCCCCCCAGGGCTTAAGGTCCACATAAAGCACCTGGTTACTGAGCTAGCCACATCTAAAGGCATTGTCATTTATGGTAATCCACCTAATGGTGGTATTCCATTTCTAACAGAAAAATAAAAAAGTTTCTAAAACTATAGCAGTACTGTTCTCAGCCTGGTGTTGTCTTCACCAAGGAACACATTTTTCTGGAGCTGGTTGACTAGCTTCAGCCAAGGAGGGAAGGTAGGTTTCACCCCCTGCATACAATTCTAGAATTGTTCCTGCCTACAATTAAAGGGGCAGCTCGCCTATCCAGAGTTACCAGTAACCTGTTTTGGACAACAGTGAAATAGTGTTACTACTAGTAGGGTTATTTAGATTACTGCAGCCTGACATCTACTGTCTACTGATGGAATGGGACTCTGCGGTGTGCAAACCTTTAAGTTACATTGTATTATCAAACAGAGATCACCTAGGTTTAATTACTGGTTAGACTCTCCACTGCAGGCTATTGCATATATCTTTCTGTGCCCATGGTATGGATCGTATGCACATCAAGGGGTGAGTTAAGGTATCACAATGGGCACATATTTTTGTTAAAGTTATAGACGCACTTTATGCTCTAAGATACCCCAATGTACACGGATACCATCCCCTCACTGCTCGCTGGTGATCACTGGCCCCCAACATACACTGTGCCACTGTGACACCTATCTAGCATTCAAAGCAACAGGGCTTTTTTAGCTCTGTGGTGCAGTTGGTTTGCACCAGCACTGCACTACTTTAGGAAAAGTGGAGCAACACTGGACCAAAGTAGCTGCCCAAATGTGAACACCTGGAGAAAGAGGAGAAAAAAAAATTCAATGAAAAAATAAATAAATAAAAAATAAAGCAGCACTTATGTTCTCACTGAAAATCACAAACATCCTGAAATACAGATCATTTTTCCAGCTTAAAGTGATAGTAATGTTTCACAAAAAAAAAGCAGCTCCAATTAATCGTCATAGTATTTGGGCCATGGAGAGTGTTATTTCAATACTGTCAGAGTTGTAAAGAGTAACTGAATGATAAAGTATCGCCCTCCCGCTCCTTTTATCTAGTGTAAGCCACCTCCCCTCAGATGTGGAATCTGGTCGCTTGACTGGACAGTCTGATCATAAGGAAAACCCTACCCCCCCCTTGACAGGTTTTTCCTTATGCTCACTGAAAATTGTCCCTACCTGCAATCCATCCAGACAGTCATGCTGTTCTGAGGTGAGCAGTGCTACACAAGTAAAAGGAGTGGAAGGGGGATAATATATCAGTCAATTACTCTTGAACTACAACTCGGACAGTATTGAAATAACATTCTCCATGGCCCAAATATTACTATGAAGATTAAACGGAGCTGCTTTTCTGGTGAAACATTACTATCCCTTTAGCTCTACACCCCATATGGTTTGCTAATAACATCATAGATTATCTCAAAATGGCATCACTACCATAAATTGTACAGTCAGTGCTTGGGAATGTTGTGCAGTGCGCTTAGCATGTATTTCTAGGCATTTTATATGATTACTACTTGAAGAGCCCGTGTACATGGGCCACAGTGCCACCCAGCAACGGCCACGGTACAGTCATGCACACTACAGACTGCCCAAGCAGCAGGTGATAAGGAGCGGGGCGCTCCGAATTCAGACCGTAGTCCTCTCTGCATACCGAAGGACTACGGTCTAAATTCGGGGCCCCTCTCCATTATCAGTCGCTGCACGGGCAGTCTGTAGTGAGCATGACTGCAGCGCTCGCAGCAATCTCTACTGCGCATGATGGCTTCTGACAAACACACATTTGGATAATTATATAGGATTTTTATACCTGCAAAATGAGATAACCATGAGATCTTTGAAATTTTATCCATTAAAACTTCCTATAATGTAGATTTTATGCAAATATACCTACTTGCTATAACCCAGAGGTGCTACAGCTGGTCTGCAAAGAGCCTTTAACATGCTACAACTTAGATATACTGCCTACACACAAACAAGACAAGCAGGACATCTCCCTATGTCTTTCTGGCACAAATGGAATCAGTTTGGAGACTAAAGAAATATTTTCTTGGACCAACTCATATAGTAGTTAAAAAAAAAAAAACACTCACCCTGAGAATTTGGCCCTTCACCCTACAATTTGGGTCAAAAGCCTGCATTTCAGGGTCACACCCTGAAAGTTCCCAGGTATGATTATTTTAGTTTAGTTTTACTATTAGTTGACAAGTTGTAGTATTGCTAGTTAAGCATTTTGTTTGAGTGTGTGGGTTTTAACCCTTTGAGTGCCATAGGTATACTATACATTGCTTCACAATGTGCTGGATACCCCTCTGGAACTCGAAGAGTTAGTGGTGAAATTAAACTCTTTTTCCCTGTGCTTTACTGTACTACTACTGGAGTTAATCAATTGTTTATAGTGTAATGTTTTGATGCAGAGTGTTTAAAAAAAAAAAAAGAGAAGGTGTGTTGTTGCAATATTATAAAGAGATGAAATGTTGTAATGTCAGTTTTTCCTGATTTTTGCATGTAATTGATGTAATTTGTGTGGTCAGTAGTGTGTCACTGCAGATGTCCTGTGTGATATCATGTCTGATGTTACCATCAGAGCACATGGAGGTGTGATGTTGGAAGAAAGTAACCAATTATTTGCTGGCTTTTGTCTTTCTGAGGCCATAAAGGGATAGTAATGTTTCACAATAAGACAGCAACAATTAATCTTCATAGTATTTGGGCCATGGTGAGTGTTATTTCAATACTGTCAGTTATAATTCAAGAGTAATTGAATGATGAAATATCTCCCTTCTGCCCATTTTACTGATATAACACTTCTCACCTCAGAGCAGCAAGACTGTCCGGATCGCAGAGAGGGACAATCCTCAGTAAGCATAAGGAAAAACCAGAAAAACCTGTTGGGGGGGGGGGGGGGAGACAGGGTTTTCCTTATGCTAACAGTAAGAAGATTGTCCCTTGCTGTGAGCTGTCTGGTCCCAGATTCCACATCTGAGGGGAGGTGGCTTACAATAAGTAAAATTGGTGGAAGAGGAATACTTTATCATTCAAGTACTCTTGAACTACAACTCTGACAGTATTGAAAGAACACTCTTCGTGGCCCTAATACTATGAAGATTAATTGGAGCTGCTGTTTTTGTGAAACATTACTATCCCTTTAATTAAAGTTGTTTGCCATTAACTGTAATCGTGTACTTCCAAGATAGCATCTTTAAAATGCAGTTAGGTAACCCCTTAACGATAAGTTGTCCACGAAAGTGACTTTCCTTTAAGGACAGCTTTGATCTAGGTCAGCATACCAAATGGGGATCTAAAACCTCTTTGCTCTTAGAGTGGTCAATTTCAGACCCTTAACGATCCATGACGTGCTAGAACCGTAATGGGTAAACTTCCCATAAGGACCCATGACAGTCCTAGCACTTCATGGGTTAAATGATAGCAGCACACCTCGGTGCACACTGCTATCATTCTGCAGAGGCTGAGACTGAGCACTCCAGAAGCGATTACATGTACCAGCATTTTCATTCAGAAGTGACTGCTCTCTCTTCCTTATTACAGTAAGGGAGAGAGAAGCAGAGAGCAGACGCACGCAGGGAGAAATACAGGCCAGAGTTGGGGGTATTAATCCCTTCAGTACTGGAGCTTGGATAAATGTAGGTCCTTTAATGACCTACTGATAGCAGTCTGTAAATGTTATAAATAAATGTGACCAAGATCAATCTATTTTATTTACACAGTTTAATAAACATTTATGCTGGAGTTTAATAAAAGTTAATGACACTTATTGTTGTGGAGCAATTTAATACACACCACTAAGTCTGATCAAACAAAAAGTGGGAAAATAGGGAGTAAAAGAAGGACATGGGGATTTTCACCCTGGAGAGACAGTGCTCACTTAAAACTGCCCATTTTGTAGGTATGAATGACTGGTCATACCTTTCATGCAGTCTCCATAAAAGTTTACCCCATTGCGTCCAAATGATAAATAAATAAATAAATAAATAAATAAATAAATAAAAATGGCATTTGTTTTGGTTTTTTCCACAATTTCCTTAACGGTTTTCTTTCATTTAAAACAAAAATAAATGGTGAGTTATCCATATAAGTGTTGTCCCAAAAGAAAGCCCTAATTGTGTGCAAAAAATGGTATATAAATTATGTGGCTGTAATAAAATACTTAGAGGGAAAACACTGTTGAACAAAGACATAGCCACAAAGGTCAGAATTTCTCCAGTCCTTGAGGGGATAGTAATGAATGATTTTTAAAATTGTGCATCTTGTAGCTTTATTAAAAAAAGAAATTAAATGATGCCAGTGCCATCTCTCAAGCCTCTATGGTTTCAGAGAATCTCAGTGAAAGTCCCCCCTCCCTCCCCCCTCTCTCATACATCAGCTCTCTAGCTGACAGTGACAGATCCTGGTCCCGGGATCGACGGAGGCTCTTCAGCAGAGCCAAAATCGCAACAAGTAAAAATAAATACTTCACTGGATCGGTCTACAAAGTGTGCCTGGTTTGCAACCACACTTTGTAGACTGTTCCAATGAAGTATTTCCTTTTTAATTGGCGTGATTTCAGCCCTGATGAAGAGCCTCCTCCAGTATTGGGACCAGGATCTGCCACTGTCAGCTAGATCGCTGACATATGAGAAAGGGGAGGGAGGGGGAAGTTACACTGCAATCTCTCAAACCATAGATATTTGAGAGATGGCACTGGCATAGGTTAATTTGTTTCTGTTTTGTTTTTTAATAGCTACAAGATGCACATTTTTAAAAAAAATCCTACATTACTACAATCCACCTCAGATTTTCCCAGTCCTTAAAGGGTTCAGCACACAGTACGTGATGTGCTAGGGCAAAGAAAAAAAAAAAAAATCTATGATGGTCCTGATACGTCACCAGTCATTAAGTGGTTAGCGTTTTACCTGAAAGCAAATCCTAAACTTGCATTTTGTTCCATGTGTAGGCTATCCTATAAACACGATATAGTTGTTTGTATATAGTTAAAGGGATAGTAATATTTCACAAAAACAGCAGCTCCAATTAATCTTCATAGTATTTGAGCCATAGAGTTGTGGTTCAAGAGTAATTGAAGGATAGTTTCCCCTCCTGCCCCTTTTACCTAGTGTAAGCCATCTCTTTTCAGATGTGGAATCTGGTTGTAAGACCAGACAGATAACAGCAGGGGACAATCTTCTTCTTATGAGAACAATGAAAGCCCTACCCCCCCTTGACAAGTTTTTCGGGGGTTTTTTCCTTATCTTAATTGAAGATTGTCCCTCTCTGCAATCTACCTGGGCACCTCCCATCTGCTCTGGCTCAGCAGTGTTACGTCAGTAAAAGACAGGAGGGGGATACTTTGTAATTGACTTACTCTTGAACTACAACTCTGACAGAATTGAAATAACACTCTCCAAGGTCCAAATACTATGATGATTAATTAGAGCTGCTTTTATTCTGAAACATTAAAATCCCTTTAATTAAGTTTAGAAAGGCAAATGCATTATGAGGCCCAATGACAACATTTTTGGGGCAAACCAACTGCACTAGAGGGAGAAAAAGACAAGTGTTCTTAAACATTGACATCCCTTTGTGAATGAATACCAAGCACTCTTTCAAGGCCAGGCGTAGATTACACCTTCCAGTATAGAATGGGCATTTACAGAGTAATTCATTTAAAATCTATACAGAACTCAAAAGGTTAAAATAAGAAGCGTAATTAAGAACTGCTTTTGTTAAGTACCAGAGAGAGATCCTCGTCAATGCAGAAGAAACGGTAGAGTTATTAGTCCTGGTTTTATTCTCCCAGCGTCTGTAGTGTTACGGTAACGAGGAAGGCCAAATGTTTGAGCAGGAAAGAATTGCGACTCTTTGCTCACTTCAGATTGGTTTCGGACTGTACAGCTCCGCCCGATTTCGAGCGGTTACCAAATCGGCTTGTCCCAAACTCTTTGAATGCGCGTTAGCGTCACGAATTGTTTTGACTTTTTCAGCGCTATGGAAGAGCGCGTTTATTTTTCTTTTGGGTTTCCAGCTGTTCAGCTAATTATAGGCTCACTTTTCTGCTAAGAAAGTGCGTTTACGCTGTCACGTAATAGTCTTGATTCCAGTGGCTGAAAATGTTTAAGGATTCTTTCAAAGAAGGTTTGCTGATAACCAATCGTGTTTACTCTGGCTAGAACGAAAAGGAATTTTTAAGGAGAAGTAATAATCCCCTCTTGTAATCTTGCTCGAAAGTCCTAAGGGTTCCTGTGAACCTTTGTTTAACGCTATTAGTGAGCGTACGGTGCACTGTAAAGCAGCGTGCTGAATGTCCATCTTGCATCCAAAGTGTTAAGACATGTTTTCAATCTCTCTTGGATGTCACGTTCATGGAGGTAGATACGGCAATTGCTGGTGGCGTTTTTAGTGAGCCTACTGACTTTTTAAGGACTGGAGGCGCTTGCAACGCGTTGCAGATCCCTGTTGTCCTTAATCCATTATGAATCAATGGGTGTATACCCCTTCTGGCATTTTAAGGGAAAAAGGAGTATATAGCTGTTTGCAGTGGGCAGGGTTTGTGTCCCGTTAACTGTCATGTCTGCCTCCATGGATATGTTATACAGGATTCATGAGTATGGCCATCCTATATAATAATTTGCTAAATTGTGTGTAACGCCCGACATGCGCAGTAGACACTGCTGCGCGTGTGGCAGTCACGCGCAGTAGAGACTGCCCGCGCCGCGGCTGATACAGAGCTGGGCGCTCCTTCTCTCTGTATCAGCAGTGGCGCGGGCAGTCTCTACTGCGCATGACTGCCCCGCGACTGGCTGCCAGAGGCACTGTGGCCCGTGTAACGGGCTGTTCAACTAGTTATTTATAAAAGCAAACAGGAGTTATTCTGGAGGAAAGCATCTTCACCACAAGGGACGAAAAAAATCCCATGCACTTGAATTGAGCTTTTTAACCCCTTTGCGACACAGGACGTACATGTACGTCCTGTGTGGCTGTCACTTAGTGACAGAGGACGTACATGTACGTCCCGGAAATCCGGCTCCCCGCGCGGCTGCACGCCGTTCAGGGACGCCGGATTCTTTTAGAAAAAAAAAAAAAAAAAAGTTAGACGGACGTTAAGTGACGGCCGCGTCTGCACGCGGCCGTCACTAAGGGGTTAAACTCTTGAATGCTATAGAGTCTCCAGTGCATTGTGTAGTAATGTGCCGGACTCCTTTTTAGTATTCCAGGGTTTGAATGCTCAACTTTACAGGAAATTTTAATTTGTTTCTTTTGGTGTAGTTGGTTTACTCCAGAATCACTCCAATTTGCTTTTATAAATATGGGGTGAGATTTATAAAAGTGGAAATGATAGAATATTGGCTGTAACCTGTACTTAGAATAAAGGTCTCATGTAAAGTTTTTGTTGTCCTGCCTTCATGCGGGCAAAAAAATTGGTGTAACATTTAAAATGTTTCAGTATGCAACATTTACATCTTTTTAACCATGAGCTCTAAGAGACCATAATGAGAAGGGTCCGATATAATTTATGAGGGACCTCATGGAGTTGGAGGTTGCCGCAAGGGTTAATATTAACCCCTTAAGGACCATTGGCGTGGCAGGACTGTCACGCAGGTCCGGCACGTAAGGACCGGTGACGGTCCTGGTACGTCACGTACTTTTACTCACCGTGCTCCTGTAGGAGCGCGGTGAGTAATACTGGGGACTGAAGTTGATCGCTGCAAGACCGGAGCAATCTCTTTCAGTCTCCCTTTCGACGTGCCACCCCACGTGATCAGTCACGTGGGATGGCAGGTCAAAGTTTCCTATCTGGTCCTTAAAGGACCACACACCCTGGGACCGCTGGTCCTTAAGGGGTTAAAAAAATTTATAAAATAGTAAAGAGGTAATATTTCTTTAAATGTTTGTTTTATTTCTGAGTCTCTATTTTTAGATGAAGAACTTAATGGATTTCTCCTCTTTTTCCTGCCCGGCGGAGCTATTGGCTGCTGAGCAGTGTCCTCGTGCTCGGTAACCCGTTTGAGCTGGAAGGGGGAGTATATATATGTGTATCCCGCTCTTTTATCTTCAGTTTGGTCAAGCATCCTGAGAAGCTGATATCTTGCCCTGCAAAAGAGCTGTATTTGTGGCGAGATGTCTGCTGACCTGGATGCTTTGGTTGAAGAGCTCCGCCAGAAAGCTCTTGCTTGTAGGGACATCGCTTGGCTTAGGGATTGCGTAAGTGCCACCCCGTCTACTTCATCTGCAGCCGGATATCAGGTGCCTGTCAGCATCAGAGGGAGAAGCAGCGAGGAGCAGTGCCCTATTGGAGGAGATCTTCAGTTAGCAGGGGGAACTGGAGAAGTGGAGGTTCCTGAGCATCATGACATCACGGATGGAATGCAGGCGCTGTTGTGCATTCCAGAGGCCTCTACTCGGACAAGGAAGAGAGCTCCTAGGGGCCAGTACTCTCCAGAAGGTCGCAATTTCAGATCCCAGAGGTCTGATAAAAGGAGACGAGCAGCTAGTACAGGTACAGGAGTGAGGAGTCAGGTTTATGAGCAGCAGGATGAACAGAGCAGCGTTAGCTTGATCGTCAGCATAGCCAGCAGTATAGACAGCAACATAGCCATCAGCAGACACATCCTCAGAGCCAGCAGCAGATTCATCCATAGGGTCAGCAATATATCCTTCTACAGAAACAACAAAGCTTTTCACAGTCATCAACAGACCAGCCTTCATGCAAAACTACAAGGGCATAAAGGGAAAAAAGATACCACACCATACTTATGGGAGAAAACAAGTCAGTTTTATTAATTACAATAAATACATGTCTCAAAAAATTTTACCAGTACTTTAATAGACTAGTTACCTCCACCTTCTTTAAAGTGCATATACCTGTTACCCCATTTGGCTAAACCCATCCAGCTCAAAATGGGCAACATACCCAACCGCGGCATAAGCCCAGCACCAACCTCCCCAGGGTTAACCCCCTGAGGAAACCACCACTTTCCAACCCCAATACCAAGACCCATATATTCTCCCACAGGGATGGGAGGGTGCAGGGCCGGACTGGGAATAAAAACCAGCCCTGGAAAAATTGCTTACCAGCCCCATAGCATAATGACATTTTTTTTCCTGTTCATAAAAGGGGAAACCATGCATTTTAAAACACATTTGAATGCCACCACCAGAGCAATAAAGAGTTCTATATATATCACCTCTTGACTATTGATTCCCTCCCCCTTTTGCCTCTCTCCCCCTTTCTTGACTCTTGATCCCACCCTTTTTCCTCTTTCCCCCCTCCTGTTCCCCCCTCCTCTTGCCTCTTGGTCCCTCCCCCCCTTTGCCTCTTTCTTCCCCTCCCTGGATCCTCATTGACTCTTGATCCCCCCCCCCTTAATTTTGCCTCTCTTTCCCCCTCTTGACTCTTGGTCCCACCCTGTGCTTCTTTCTCCCCCTCCCGATCCCCCTCCATTTGCCTCCTGATCCTTCCTCCTTTTGCCTCTTTTTCTTCCTCTTGACCCCCCTCTGCTTCTTTCACCTGCTCTTGATGCCCCCTCTTACCTCTCTTGATCCCCTTTGCCTTTCTCAATCTCTTGAATGATCTCCCCTTTTTGCCTGTTACAGTTTTCCCAATTCCCCCTCTGTCTTTTTCTCCCTCTTGCCCCACCTCTCTCTGCCTTTTTCACCTGGCCAGCTCTTGATGCCCCCTCTTGCCTCTCTTGATCCCCCTTTGCCTAATTCTCCCCCTTGATGATCTCATTCTCTCCCCTTTTTGCCTGTTAGGCAGCTGTGCCTGTTAGGAGGACTGAGTCTGGCTGCTGTCTGACTCTGTACCGCTCTGCTGCCTCCCGCTCAGCGAGCTGTCTCTGGCCTCGGCGTCAGTCTGTCTCGGAGGCGCAGCAGGGGGCAGTGGAGCTTAACTTAGGTGCGGGCGTCCTGGTGACGCGTAGGCGCAGTCACGCAGTGCTCTTCTTCATGCCGCTGCGTAGCCTGCGTGCTGCGTCTGACGTCACGTCACTGGGTCTAGAGTTAGACCCGGCCGGCTGCCTCCATTGCACTGTCTGACTCTGACTGACAGTCCACTAGACACGGCTGTCGGTCTTTCTCCTTCAAACAAACCATCTACTTGTTCTCGCGGCCACAGTCCTGTCACCTTGCGGCCATGGATTGGCATGTCACATGTTCTCATGCAGGTAGCAGCCCCAGGGAAGCCGGCCTACCGGGAATTTTCCCGGTATCCCGATTGGCCAGTCCGGCCCTGGGAGGGTGGGGAAAAACCCAACGTTCCTAACAGCTAACCCACCTCTTATCCTATAAACCCCCTAACCCCATGTACGAAAATAATTTCCCTAAGCCCTCCTGTAATGAATACCCCGCACTAGCCCCAGAGAAAAGGACTCCACCAAGAACCCCCCAACCACCCTGAGGAGTTGAAGAAGGTCAACCTCCTCCAACAAGGGATAAGATAGCTAGAGGCTGGGGCGCGATGCTAGCGGGCGGTGGTTGCCTAGAGGGAGTTGCGCTACAGCCGAGGCTGAATAAAGATGCTAGCCGCTAAGCTAGATTAGCCCCCTTCGGTTGAGCCAAAGGGGACCCTCGATAACCGCCCCTAGACAAACTTTAATACCCTATCCCCAGGGAGAAACACTAACACTCCAGCAGGAACTAGTACTAACTCAGGTAGTCAGGCGGATGGTGAAGAGGGCTGTGAGGAACTGGAACGTAGTCAGGCTAGCCGAGAAATCACAGGGGTCACAGGAATATGGAGCAGGCAGGAGAGAAGTCAGAAGCCAAGCCAGGTCATACACGGTGCAGACAGGAACTCAATCAGGAACGGCAGGCAAAAGAGGAGTTAGGAACCAGCCGGGTCATACACAGGTGATCTGGAGGGCATAAAAAGAGGTATTGAAGCAAGAGTGGATAACATTATTTTGCCATTATACAAATCATTGGTAAGACCTCACCTTGAGTATGCAGTGCAATTTTGGGCACCGGTTCTGAAAAAGGATATACTAGAACTAGAGAGGGTACAGCGGAGAGCACTTGACATATGAGGAACGACTAAACAAACTTGGTTTATTTACTCTAGAGAAAAGACGACTAAGAGGAGACCTTATCACATTGTACAAGTATATGAGAGGTCAATACAAGGATCTCTGCGGTGAGCTATTTATTCCAAGGCCTGCTCAGGTGACCAGGGGACACCTCTTGAGATTAGAGGAAAGGAGGTTTCAACTTCAGCAGAGGAAGGGTTTTTTTACGGTAAGGTCTGTCAAATTGTGGAATTCATTGCCCAGGGAGGTAGTTATGGCAGATACAATGGACACATTTAAGAGAAGATTAGATACATTTCTTTCAAAAGGGAACATACAGTTATACTGTTTATCAGTAGGCAGATCAGGAAGGTCTGATAAAGACTAATTTAATTGGTAGCAGGAAAGCTATAAAATTCTCAGTTACTGAGGTATGAAGCGAAGGTTGAACTTGATGGACTTGTGTCTTTTTTCAACCTAATTTACTATGTTACTATGTTACTATGTATGTTACCAAGAGATAAGCAGGAGTCAGCTGGGCCAGCCAGAGTCATACACGGAGCTAGGTAAACACAGAGCAATAGACAGACAGGCCAGAACAGAGCTGCTACACAAGTAACAGCACTGAGACGCTATACAAACGCGTCCCAGTGCTGAACTCACCCTCATAAAGAAGAAAAAGGACCGGAAAGGGCAAGGCTGGAAGGGCAGGCAAGACGGGAGGCGTGCATGCACCCCAGCAGAGAGGAAGAGAGAAGCCAGGGCAGAGAGGACTGCGCGTCACCGCATAGCGCCGAACGAGCAGCAGAGACCTGGAAGAAGCGGCTAGCCCGACGGAGGTACGACACCTCCCCTTTCTGTTATTTTCTCCGGGGGGGTTCCTACAAAAGTACAAGGGCATAAAGGGAAAAAAGACCCCACACCACACTTATGGGAGAAAACAAGTCAGTTTTATTAATTACAATAAATACATGTATCAAAAAATATTACCAGTACTTTAATAGACTAATTACCTCCACCTTCTTTAAAGTGCATATACCTGTTACCCCATTTGGCTAGACCCATCCAGCTCAAAATGGGTAACGTACCCAACCGCGGCATAAGCCCGGCGCCAACCTCCCCAGGGTTAACCCCCCGAGGAAACCACCGCCAAAATGGGCTGCTGCTTACAACCTAAGCAGCAGGACCTACCCCCAGCAATAATACCAAGGCTTGTTCAATCCCTACCAATATATTCAAATTAAAGCAATCAAAACCAGTATCATTAGGATGGACCCCATCATCCTTAAACAGATGATGGTCCCCATCCTCGAACTCCCTATGTCTAACAGATACCCCCCCCAAACCCATTATGAAATGAGACATTTTTCTATTTAATTTAATCGTACTTTTATCTTTTGCTTTCTGATCTTTAGTCAAATACAAAATAGTCCATAGCACTAAACTTAACACTGATCCATTAAGGTAAAATATCCAAAAATATTTATTAATAATATCATAAAAAAGACAAATACTTCACGTTCACATACTCGTATGTACAGACTCCCTCAGATGACCAGAGGAAAAGTGCCTCCTATTATCTTTCTTTTGTTACCTTTTCCGGAGGCCCCTTAATGCCTTACGGACTATAAATTATTTTGTTACATCTCACCAGTTTCTAAGTTTAAACCCAAATACCAAACCAGCTACATTTTTTGAGATTGTTGCTGGTGACAGACCTTGTTCAGACCAATGCCACAAGAGCCATAAGACTCCATGCATTCTACTAATGTCGTCCGTAAAACCTCCTGCTAGTATTGATCATTTGGACCACTCTTCCCATGTTTTCATATACTGCACCCATGTGGTTGGCGAAACGGAGTTCTGGATCCATTGTGCTAATTTCTCTTTCCAAGGTCCCAAAGGAAATTCGGGCATGCTGTGCCGACCCACTTCGCTCCTGGCCATGCTGCCTGGAAGGCCTTTATCTGAAGCCATGATAGACAATCCGCTGCTGTATGATAAACTCCAGGTACATGTATAGCCCCAAAACTTATATTGAGCCTCAAACAAGCCAGAACCAAGAACCTCATTAACTTCAGCACAGACGGTGATAAGGCCGTAAGGTTCTTAATAACCTCTACTAACCTCAAATTATCGCAATGAAATGAAACCCTCTGGTCCCTTAAAGATGGCCCCCATAATTCAACTGCCACCACAATAGGGAACAATTCCAAGAATACTAGGTTCTTTGTAAGCCCTTCCTATTTCTACCAATCTGGCCATTGTGCCGCACACCACTCTACCCCAAAGATCACTCCAAAACCCACTGATCCGGCTGTGTCAGTGTGCAGCCCAAGTTCTGTGTTAGAAATTGGTGCCATAGGCCAAATGGTTGACCCACTAAAATCCTTCAGAAAAGCTATCCACACCTTCAAAGCTTAATTTCCCAAGCAATACCTGCACTTGTTTTAGCGTCACTTTTTTTACTCCAAAAAAATGCTTCAATCATACTGTATAGGTCAAGCACCTTTTCTCTCGGTAGCCTGCATTCCATAGCATTGGCATCAATTGTTATACTGAGAAAATCTAAACATGATATTGGCCCAACCATTTTTCCGGGGGCCAATGGTACCCCGAACCAGTCTGCTACCCACTGCAATGTCTGCATGAGCCATGAGCACACCGCCGATCCTTTTGGTCCTATGCAGAGGAAGTCATCCAAATAGTGAATAATGGAGGTAACACCTGCCTCTGACTTTACTACCCATTCCAAAAAGGTACTAAATGTTTCAAAATGTGCGCATGAAATTGCACAGCCCATTGGTAAAGAAAGATCCATGTAAAATTTTTCCTGAAAACAACATCCCAATAAATGGTGGCAATCTGAATGTACTGGTAATAGGCGAAATGCAGCCTCAATATCTGCTTTTGCCATCAATGCCCCACGACCCGCGAGTACCGCTAATGCCTTGTCAAAAGATGCATATGATACCTTACTGCCCTCTTTATTGATATCGTCATTTACCGAGGTTCCGGTAGGGAAGGATAAATTCTGTATCATGCGGAACTTACCCCTCTCCAGAGGAGAAACCCTAAGGTTTGGAAAAGGAGGTGCCCCAGACAGTCCTGCCATGCGTCCTACCTCCTTATTCAATTTTTCTGGAATTATGTCTTGATGTTATTTTGCTGACTTAGTTATCCAAAATCTGCCCCTTTTCCCGCCGTTGGAAGGGGATCCTAAAACCTACAGAAAATCCCTCCTTCAATAAACGCGCTGCAGCCCTATTGGGATATCGTGCGAGCCACGGGCACATATGATCCAAACTTACCGGAGTCCACCCCTTTTTCCCCTGCCAGACCTTGCTTCTTCCAGCACCTGAAAACTGCATGTTGGCCTCCACAACCGGAGCATTCATGTTTAAATCGGCAAAACTGCCCAAATATACAGCTATTTTCATTGAATTGCCAACAATACCCCGCCCTTCTGGATGCTGCATTGCTTGCGGGGAGCCACCACCCCCCATTGCTAACCTGAAAGGATGCTGCTTCACCTTGAAAAGATGCTGGGTGTGTCATAATTGTTAACGATAGCCCCATATCCAATTGGTCCAATGACATAGTTGGTCTTACTGCCATCCGTTGTCTGAATTGTTCGTCATACCGCCACCAGGACAAACCACCATAGACCCAGCATGCGTTCCAAAATGGTGTCTTGGTAACTAAATAATGACGAGCACTTCTGTGGGAATCATTCCCCAATCACATAGGCAAATATAGAAAAAGCACAAATCCAATTTCCAAAGGTTTTTGGAATCTTGCGATAACGTGCTTTTACTTTTTCTTCTTTCTTTGCTTCATCGGTTTCCTAAAACACATCCTCTAGCGGCAACAGGGAATATAATTCGATAAACTCACTGCGTCAAATTTTTTCCCTTACCTCAGGTTTAAGATGCGCACCCAGAGGACCAGACCAACAAACGTAAGTTGCCCCATATGCTGATCCAGACACCCCAACCTGTAATACCTTATCTATTCCACTTATGGTTTCAGGGGAAACTGTTGTTGATACCATACTCCCCTGAGCTAGACCCCCCTGCTTGACGAACCACTGGTATTTGGACGGAAGGTGCCCTGCCCTGAGGAGCCGGTAAATTAATAACACTAGATTCCCCAATTGTTTCTGACAAAACATTCCCAATTTTTGCAGCATCCATGTGCGATGCCCAAGCCCTTACCATTCCTTGTCTATCAGTATTCCCCTTAGTCTCCTGCTGTAAAATTTGCAAAATCGATGAAAGTGACCCCAATACTTTATCAAGCACTCCTTTTTCAGTTTCCCCAATATTGTCCCCAACATTTAACCTACCTCCAAGACTGCCATCCGAAGGCGAAGTTGTTGATGTCAATTCAGGTCCTTTATCCCTATGAATATTCCTTACTTCATCAGTTACTGCTAAGTCCCTTGATCCTCCAACATCATTCTGGAAAAAAGAAGAAGGAATTAGTTTAAGAGCCGCCATACCTTCATGCGGTGTATCCAACGTGGCGCAAGCCCTTATATCCATGGCATTACCCACATGCCCGCAGCGTAGGCGGCCTTACCAGCCCCCGTTGACCTAGATCATTAAACATTGTCCTGTTCCCAATGCCAGTATTAACTGTGTCATTATCCTCAACCAATATTGGTATCGCCTCCCTTGTATCCTCCCTTTGGTTAGGAAATTCCTCCTCATATGGTGTGGAAATTGCATCTGCTTGTCCTGCATCACCCTCCAACCGGATAGTCCCACTTATAGGCATCTGGCTTACCCTCTGCTGGTGCCTCTGTTCCACTGTTGCTGGAGTGCCAACCTTCTGCCTTTTGCTTCTGTTCTCTTTAGTGCTGCCATCTATTGACTCCTTGACCTGCCTGGGATTGCGCCTCCTGCTATCCTGCCTCCCGTTTGAGCCATCTGGTTTTGTCTCACATTCTGCCACAATAGACAGACATTAGACTGGATGTAGATGGCAAAGGTGAACCAACAGGCAATGGGGAAGCGATTGATGATGCTGCATCCGGATTCCTCTGCCAGCATGCACTCCTGACATCAAGCTGTGATCACAACCATGCCCCACCATCCTCCTCCGCCTCTCTTCATAGCACCGCCATTAGTTCTTCCAGATCAGCCATCATTCCGGTCAGAAAAACCCAACGCTACTAACAGCTAACCCACCACCTATCCTATAAACCCCCCCTAACCCCGCCTACGAAAATAATTTCCCTAAGCCCTCTCCTTTTGCATGTCCTCCTCTGTTATTTTCTCCGGGGGATTTCCGGATCATCTGCAGAGTTATCAACAAAGCCATCAGCTGAGCCAAACCCAGAACAGCAGCAGTGTCAGCCTCAGAGTCAGACGTCTCAACGTCAAGGACAACTTCCAGGACAGTAGCAGGATCAGGGACAGCAGGAGCAGCAGCAAGCCAAAGGAAGTGTTGGTGAGTGCACTGGTAGTGCAAATGTTAATTCATGGTTAAAGGATGTATTAAGCTCACTTAATCAAGTATTGAACTAGCTTAAGGGTAGTAATACTGAGGTCATGGCTTGGGATACTAGACTTGGATCTCACAGTTACAAATGACGTTATTTCAATACCTGAAGGATCCAATTCTGATTTCATAAGGGAGGAAAATGTGCCCAGTGTTGGTGAAGCGTGCTTAAAGGAGGCTCTAACTTGTAGCCCTTCTCCTCTTGGGTTCCATTTTTTCTATGCAAATTAAAGAAAAAATTTGGAGAGGTGAATTTGTAGACATATTGTCTCTTGTACCAGCGTCCAAAGATTTTCTTTCTCAAAAAGGAGAAGAAAAGTCAGAGTTGGAGAGGAGACCAATTCCCAGGTCTTTTCACAATTGGTTACAGGCTTTGTGCATTTTTGCAGCAATTATGGGAGAGAAACATCCTGAGCGTTGCTCTGGTATGTTTCAACACTTAGAGATAGTTTTGGAAGCTTTTTGGACTTTTGGCGGGATTGCTTGGTATACATATGATGAGCAATTCTGCCAAAAGCTAGCGGTACATACTTCAGTAGTATGGGATCAGAAAGATATCATTTTATGGGTGTCATTAATGTCTCAGCAGGCATCTGGGGTTTTGCATAAGCAGCAAATGTCATCCTCTGGTCCAGGGCATAAAAAAGGTGTTTGCTGGGCTTTTAATGATTCACAGTGTAAGCTTTTGAACAATTATAAATACAAACATGAATGTTTGACTTGCTGCGGTAGTAGTCACCCTAATTTTCGCTGCTTCAAAAAACAGCTTGCAGCAAGTCAGTTTAGCACAAAAGGACATTTTCTCAAAAACAGCAACACCAGTGAATCTGAGAAGCATGTTACCTTGGCTTGACCATTGTCACCCTAATTTTCGCTGCTTCAAAAAAACAGCTTGCAGCAAGTCAGTTTAGCACAAAAGGAAATTTTCTCAAAAGCAGCAACACCAGTGAATCTGACAAGTATGTTACCTTGGCTAGACCATTGTCCAAACAAGGGGATGGCAATTGAAATTAGGAATGGTTTTAGTGTAGGTTTCAGGTTGCCCATCTATGAAGAGAGAAAATTTCAGTGTGTGGAAAATTTAAGATCAGTGGATGAATTTGCAGAATCCCATGGGATGCTCATTGTCATGTGCATATTTTTAAAAATGTGCAAGCTTTATAGAGTGGGTTGTTAAGTTCAGAAGTGGTCACACTTCACTCATGCATTATTTGGATGATTATCTTTTCATGGGCCCAAGGGAGTCAGGAGTTTGTAGCTCTTTGCTTGAAATTTTCCATAGAGTTGCGGACGATTTTGGGATTCCCTTGGCCCATGAAAAGACTGTCTACCCAACAACTGAAATTGTCTTTTTGGGTATAACGATTGATTCATTAAAAATGGAATTTAGACTTCCTGATGACAAAGTTAGCAAGTTAAGGCAACAAATTAGTTATTTGAAACATTGCAAGAAGGTTACTTTAAGAGCTTTACAGTCCATATTAGGCGTGCTGAATTTTGCAACCAGGGTGCTGCCAATTTCCTGACAAAGGATAACCCATTAAAATACTCCAATAAAAACAATACAAGGCCAATACACCTAACTAATACCATACATATGTCAATAATATAACATGATCATAATACTTAATTGATACCACAGATGGCACCATGGAACCATTCATTAAACATCAATAAATCATGATCAGAAAGGAGCAAAGGGTATGTTCACTATGAATGGGTTAAAACACAAGAAAATATAAACTAGCAAAGGAGCTAACAGGTAGGTAAAATACTATCAAGTGTCAAAACACAACTGACAGTGAAGACCCACAAATAATAAAGTGATTCTACCAATGAGTATTGGAAAAAGGAATTTCTCAGTTGTCCAATATATCTTACAGGTAACTCTGGGAAGGAGACTGCCCCTTTAAGTAGGCAGGAACAATTCTTGGAAAGAATTCAGGGTGGAGCCTTCCTTCCCTCCTTAGCTGGTCACCAGCCAGTCCCCAACCAGTTTCATTTGTTCCTTGAACAGGAAAGGTAGAAAACAGTTCTGCTTTGTTTTTAGTTTAATTTATTGTTTTCTGTTAGATATGGGGTGTAGAATTCTCCCATTAGGCAGATTACCATTACTAACTTCCCAATGGTGGATTGCACAGATAACAGGCACTGTTTGTGGACCTTCCAGCCCTGGGGGAAAACCTTGCTTGTATGTATGTATGTATGTATGTATCTTTATTTATATGGCGCCACACAGTGTACGCAGCGCCTTACAATAGACATATGTTACAATAAATAAGAGGGGATGAAATAAGTGCGACATTCATAGAAACAATGGGAGAGAATTCCCTGCCCCAAGGAGCTTACAGTCTAAATGGATAAAGGGAGACATACAATGGGGTAAGAGGGTGTTAACTGCTGAGATTACAAGTGCTGAGTTTGGCCAAAGGCAGTGCATGGTCCGTGCTTGCTATGTCTTTTCCCTAGGAGAAGTCCACTGAGGCTTCTTCTTCATTAATGGTAGTCTGAAGACAGAACACCTGCAAAAAAGGTGAGCAACCCTTTGAGTGCTGAGGTCCACTTGTCCCACTGCTTCCCCTCCCCACAGGGGTCTCCTTTAGGAGTTCCTACACATATACTCCTGCAATCATTGGGTTTATATGTTTGTCCACTGGGGTTTGTGGAGAATTTCGGGTTCTCTATGGTAAATTAACCCCTTGTTTGCCATGTTGGTCGCTTTGAAGGGTGTTTTCACACTTTTCCCTTGGGACTTAGTGTTTTCTGGTTCCTCTCTTGTACTTACTATACGTTTATAAGCTTTGCACATACTTTGTTAAATTTTCCTTCATTTAACTTCCGCACCTTTAAGGCGAGCTTCACCACATAGCCTCAATGCTCCATTCACCTCTATGGGACTTTCTTTCTTGGGACATATCTCTGCAAACTGCTCCACATACCAAGTTCAGAGACTGCTCATTCTCATTGTCTACCCTTGTCCTACAATCCAGTTCATGTTCTGAGTGATTTCGGGGTCTCAGGGGGCTTCGAGCATTGTTTTGGGTACTTTGTGGGGAAACCACATTTCCCATGAATGCCTGTTTCGTGGGCTATTTTCCAATTGGATCCTGCCGCGGGCACCATTTTCTTTCCTTCCCTTCATGAGAATCCTACGCAGGGCTTGGATCCTTCCTCTCTCCTCAGCAGATTAACCCTTTGCTTCTCAGTTAACTGTATTTTTACTCTTTCTGGGGTAAAATTTTAATCTGGGACACAGTATTTGGCTTACTCCACATACTTTCAGACATTTTATATCCTGTTAGGACGTCAGACCCGTTGGGACCTGGGGCCAGACCTAAGACTTAGGATACTGTGTCTGTGACCCCCATTGCGCATTGCTCCTCATGTTAATCAGGGCTTCCTAGAGAATACTCAGGTCATTTATGCCTTTCATACTCTATGGCCCCCGCTTCTCCGCCAAGGCTCACACACCTCAGGGAATGGAAAATAATCATCTTTTCAATGGTGTCATTGTCACGGTATTTGAAGACTCTCAGACTTTAGGTTTGGTAAAAACGTAACTTTATTGAAAAGTTAAGGCAATCCCCATAGGGTATCAACATATATGACAATACAACAATAAATGACAAAGAGAATAGGTTCTACCGGCCTTACCAATACTGGGCAAGGCAGCCCAAAGGAGTTCTGAATGTAGGCTCTACCAACCCTGCCAATACCGGGTAAGGCAATCTTAGGATGGCAGCAATAACAGGTTTTACCGGCCTTACCAATACCGGGCAGGGCAGCCTGAGGGAACACGGATAGTAGGCTCTACCGGCCCTGCCTATACCGGGTAAGGCAACCTTAAAGATGGTAACGTAAATAGGTTCTACCAGCCTTACCAATACCGGGCAGGGCAGCCCAAGAGAGGAGACCTGGCTGGCAGATGACTATGACAGTAGAGTGGAATAGGAACAATGGTCTTGCTAGCAGAAGACAACTGCATAAGGAATTGGACAGCAACCTGACCTCAGTATCTGAATAGTCAAGGAGCGAACCAGCGTCCATATGCTGGGACCAACAGTAGTTTGAGCCACCAGGCTTAATGGAGCAAACCAGCGTCCGCACGCTGGGACCGACAGCAATATGAGTCACTGGGTTAAATGGAGTAAACCAGCGTCCGCACGCTGGGACCAACAGGAACAAGCGCCACCAGGTTTAATGGAGTAAACCAGCATCTGCACGCTGGGACCAACAGGAACAAGCGCCACCAGGTTTAATGGAGTAGACCAGCGTCCGCATGATGGGACTAACAATAACAAGCGCCACCAGGTTTAATGGAGAAAAACAGCGTCCGCACGCTGGGACCAACAGTAATATACGCCACCAGGTTAATGGAGCTAACCAGCGTCCGCACGCTGGGACCAACAGTAATAAGCGCCACCAGGTTTAATGGAGAAAACCAGAGTCTGCACGCTGGGACCCACAGTAACATAAGCCACCAGGTTAATGGAGCTAACCAGCGTCCGCACGCTGGGACCAACAGTAATATACGCCACCAGGTTAATGGAGCTAACCAGCGTCCGCACGCTGGGACCAACAGTAATAAGCGCCACCAGGTTAAATGGAGTAAACCAGCGTCCGCACGCTGAGACCAACAGTAGTAGTTCGCAGGAGCGAAACAAGAACAATGTCGCCTAGTGACAGTGGAAAGAGCGAGAGCCCTCAGATGAAGCGGAGGATCCACGGGAGCGAGCACCGCTGCACTGACAGATGACCGGAACTGCTGGAGCCACGGAAAGTAACCGGAACCGGCTAGAGAGGCAAACCGGCAGGAGGCTCAGGAACTACGGAACTATCAACAGTGGAAGTACTGGATCGCTGGAACACCGGATCGCTGGAAAACCGGAACGCTGGAACACAGGTACTACAGGCCCAAGAGCCTGACAAGCAGGTCAGGACAAGTAATGTCAGAAACACCACGAAAGGGCAACCTGGGAGTGCCCAGACTGGGTTTAAAAAGGCTGTGTGAGGTGGGCTATTAGCAGACAGCCAATGAGGAACTCCCAGCAAGTGATAGACACAGGATAGCACGAATCACGGGCACCGTGATAGTACCCCCCTTTCAAAGACCCCCTCTCCTAGAGTAGGGTCTGGGCTTCTGAGGGTACTTGGTATGAAAAATTCGTAGTAACTTAGGTGCATGAAGGTCCTTACTATCTACCCAAGATCGATCCTCAGGACCATAACCTTTCCAGTGCACCAAGTACTGTACCCCTCCTCTAAGCCTACGGGAATCAATAATACTTTGTACTTCATATTCCTCCTGCCCTTCAACTTCAACGGGACCTGGCATCACAGGTGTAGTAGTGTAACGGTTACAAACAAGAGGCTTAAGGAGAGACACATGGAATACATTATGAATGCGCATGGATGCAGGTAATTCCAAAGCATAGGAAACAGGGTTAATTTTGCGAATAATTCTGTAAGGACCAATAAATCGAGGTGCCAGCTTATTAGATGGGACCTTGAGCTTCAGATTCTTAGAAGACAGCCATGCTCTATCCCCAACTTGGAAGGAAACCGCTGGAAGCCTCCTGTGATTAGCATGACGCTGCTGTCGCTGAAAAGACTGGCCCAGTGCCCTCTGAACTTGTGCCCATGTGGAACGGAGTTGCTCGATATGCTCATCCAGAGCTGGAATCTGCTGTGTGTGAAAGGAATCCAGGAGCAGACAGGGTTGGAACCCATAATTGATCAGAAACGGAGAGCTCCCGGAAGAGGAATTAACTGCACAGTTCCTGGTGAACTCTGCCCAAGGCAACAAGTCGGTCCAATTATCATGATGGTCAGTCACAAAACAGCGTGGAAACTGTTCCAAACCTTGATTGGCCCGCTCAGCGGCCCCATTAGTCTGGGGATGATATGCAGAGGAGAATGATAGCTGTATGCCCATCTGTTCACAAAATGCCCTCCAGAATCTGGACACAAACTGGCTCCCCCTGTCGGACACCAGTACCCTGGGTACTCCATGCAACTGAAACACCTCTCGAGCAAATACCATTGCCAGTTCTTTAGCCGAAGGAAGGCCACGGAGAGGTACGAAGTGAGCCATTTTAGAAAACCTGTCTACCACCATCAATATGAAGGAATACCCTCTAGACCTGGGCAACTCTCCCATAAAGTCTATAGAGACATGAGACCAAGGGCGTTCACCATTAGGCACCGGCTGAAGCAAGCCCACCGGGAGATGTCTAGGGGTTTTTGCACAAGCGCAGGTAGCACAGGCATTTGTAAAATTGGCACAATCTGCTCTCATATAAGGCCACCAGAATAACTGAGAGAGGGACCAAAATAATTGATCCCTACCAATGTGTCCCGCAGCCTTAGAGGAGTGGTAGGTTTCAAGTAATCGAGTATGTAATGGGTCAGCGACAAAACATTTGCCTGCTGGAGTTTCATGGGGAGCAGAGGCTAGGGAAGCCAAAATCTCTTCCCCTAGTGGTGAAGTGATACTAGTACGTATGGTGGCCAATATTCGATCAGGTTGGATGATAGGTGCTGGTGCTTCTTCTCTGTCAACCTCAGCCTCAAATTGTCTAGACAGAGCATCAGCCCTAAAATTTTTGGTCCTGGCAAATATGATACAATGAAATTGAAACGGGATAGAAACAATGCCCATCTGGCCTGGCGAGAGGACAATCTCTTGGCCTCAGAGAGATAAGTCAGATTCTTGTGATCAGTCAGAATCAAAACGGGATTTTTTGTGCCTTCAAGTAAATGACGCCATTCTTTGAGAGCAAGAATAATGGCCAGCAGTTCTCTATCACTGTCACGGTTTTGAAGACTCTCAGACTTAAGGTTTTGGTAAAAACGTAACTTTATTAAAAGTTAAGGCAATCCCCGTAGGGTTATTCATACATAACAATACAACAACAAAGTAGTAGAGTAGGTTCTACCGGCCTTGCCAATGATACCGGGCAAGGCAACCCAAGTGACAGTAGTATATACAATAGGCTCTACCGGCCTTGCCTATACCGGGTAAGGCAACCGTGAGGTGACATGTACCGGTTCTACCGGCCTTACCAATACCGGGCAAGGCAGCCAAGATAGGAATAGATACAATGGCCTACTCGCAGCAGAAGTCTATTGCCAGGAAGTATCAGACAACTGCATAGGAAGTATACTGCAACCTGTCCACAGGACTAGGATTCAGGAGCAACCAACGTCCTAGCGTTGGACCAACGGTATAAGCGCAACCAGGTAATAAGGAGTAAACCAGCGTCCGCACGCTGGGACTAACAGTAATTCTCGCAACCAGGATAATATGGAGTAAACCAGCGTCCGCACGCTGGGACCAACAGTGATTCTAGCAACCAGGTTAATGTGGAGTAAACCAGCTTCCACACGCTGGGACCAACAGTGATTCTCGCAACCAGGTAATATGGAGTAAACCAGCGTCCGCACGCTGAGACCAACAGTGATTCTTGCAACCAGGTTAATGTGGAGTAAACCAGCGTCCGCACGCTGGGACCATCAGTGATTCTTGCAACCAGGTTATATGGAGTAAACCAGCGTCCGCACGCTGGGACCAACAGTGATTCTCGCAATCAGGTAATGAGGAGTAAACCAGCGTCCGCTAGCTGGTATCAGCCTCAAAGCTGAGGCGGAAGGTAACAATGTCGCCGGAGCGACAAAGCAAAGAGCGAGAGCCCTGTACTCAGCGGGTATCCACTGAGGCAAGACCTAAGCGGTGACAAGAGACCGGAACACAGGAGCCGATGACAGAGAGCAACTGGCAGACGAGGCGGTAGCTAGGAGACTCAGGAACTCAGGAGGATTAACCCGCGAGGTGCTGGAACTCGGGAACACAGGAACGATAGTGCACAGGATCACTGGAACACCGGAACGTAGGAACAGCAGGCCCAGAAGCCTGACAACTGGTCAGGACAGATGAGGTCAGAAACATCACGAAAGGGCAACCTGGGAGTGCCCAACCAGGGTTTAAAAAGGCAAAGTGAGGAGGGCTAATAGCAGATAGCCAATGAGTATTTCCCAGCAAGTGATAGACACCAGATAGCACGAATCACGGGCACCGTGATAATCACCAATCTCATAATGACTTTGAGCTGCAGTCAATTTCTTAGAAAAGAACCCACAAGGTCTGAGTGTGCCACCTTTGACCTGTCGTTGAGAAAGTACTGCCCCAACCCCAATATCTGAGGCATCAACCTCTAACATAAACGGAAGTAGTGGATTGGGGTGGGATAACACAGGAGCTTTAGCAAAGGCTACCTTCAATTTCTCAAAGGCCACCTCGGCAGCCGCTGGCCAGAGAGATTGGTTAGCGCCCTTGTGCGTGAGGTCAGACAGGGGTTTCACTATAGAAGAGAAGTTCTTAATAAACTTCCTATAATAATTGGCGAAGCCCAGAAATCGTTGGATGGCCTTAAGACTCTTAGGTTTAGGCCACTGTAAGACTGCCGTCAATTTCTCTTTATCCATGGCAATGCCGTCTTTGCCAATTATAAACCCCAGGAACGGTACACTGGTTTTGTGCAACTTGCATTTCTCCAATTTACAGAATAATCTATTTTTGCGTAAGCGCCGCAATACTTCAGACACATCCTTAATGTGGATAAGTATATCGTCAAGGTAGACTACGACACATGATTGTAACATATCTCTAAGAACGTCATTAATCAGTTCTTGAAATACTGCAGGAGCATTACATAGACGAAATGGCATGACTAAGTATTCATAATGCCCAGATCTCGTATTAAAGGCAGTTTTCCACTCATCACCGGCTCTGATACGTATCAAATTGTAGGCCGCCCGTAGGTTCAATTTGGTGAAAATCAAGGAACCCTTAAGTCTATCAAAAAGCTCGGTGATGAGTGGAATCGGGTAAGCATTCTTTGCCATCAGCTTATTCAGCCCGCGGTAGTCTATGCATGGTCGCAACTCGGCACTTTTTTCTTAACAAAAAAGAACCCGGCCCCAGCCGGAGAAGTAGATTTCCTTATGATCCCTCTACTCAGGGCATCAGCTATGTATTCCTCCATAGCTTGGTTCTCCTCACAAGACCATGGGTATGTGCGTCCCCTCGGTGGTACTGCTCCAGGACTCAGTTCTATACGACAATCGTATGGTCTGTGCTGAGGTAAGGCGCCAGCCTCTCTCTTACTGAAAACATTGCTAAACTGCTGGTAGACATCAGGTAGTGAAGGGGAGGTGCACAAGACCTTAACAGGATGGGTAACGCACTTATCCATACAGAACGGAGACCAAGCAGAAATCTCACATTTCTGCCAATCGAATTGTGGGTTATGCAACTGTAACCAAGGAAAGTCCAAGATCACGGCATGGTGAGAAGAGTTAATTAATTGAAACTGCTGCTCTTCTTTGTGGAGAGCCCCAATAGTCATGGACAATGGCATAGTTTCAAAAGTAACCTGGGCGGGTTCCAACGGTCTGCCATCAATCGCTTCAATAGCAAGAGGGGTTTCTCTCTGAATGCGTGGTACCCCATGCAGTTCAGCAAAGGTATTATCCATAAAATACCCAGCTGCACCAGAATCAACCAGGGCCAAAACCTCAACTGAGCGTTGTGCCCACGATAATACCACCTGTATGGTGGGTTTAAGTGCGCCCATAACTGGGGATGATTGGACACCACCTAGGGCCTGTCCCCCAAGGTACCCTAGGTGTGTTCGTTTCACGGACATACCGGACAAGATCTAAACAGGTGCCCATTTTTACCGCAATACAGACATAATCCCTGTATCTTGCGGTACCTTCTCTGCTCCTTGGTTAACCTAGTGAAACCCACCTGCATAGGTTCACCGGGTTCCTGTATTGGTTCACTAGGTTTGGATGCCAAGGGAGGGTTGGGTGGGCAAAATATGCTACTGGACCCAGTATTTTTTAACCTTATTCATCGCTCTCTGGCGGTTAATCTCTCACGTATTCTGGAGTCAATTAGAATAACATTCAATATAATCATCTAGGTCAGTAGGTAAATCTTTTGCAGCAATCTCGTCTTTAATCTGGTCACTCAAGCCTTGGGCGAATGCTGCCAACAGAGCCTCGTTATTCCATCCTACCTCTGCTGCCAAGGTGCGGAATTCAATGGCATAATCGCCTACCGTGCGCCTGCCCTGTTGTATCTCCATAAGACGTTTAGCAGCAGAGGTGGTTCTACCAGGAGGCTCGAATACTCTCCGAAAGGATTGCACAAAATCACAGAAATTTTTACTGCAAGGTTTAGCGTTTTCCCAAAGTGGGTTAGCCCAAGCCAATGCTCTACCGTTCAGCAGAGATATCATGAACCCAACCTTGCTGCGATCACTAGGAAATGCGTGTGCCGTCAATTACATAAATATTTCAAGTTGATTGATAAACCCTCTGCAAAGTTGAGGTTCACCGTCATATCTCAGCGGCAAGGGTGCCGAAGCTGTTAACCCTTTGACTGTGACCCCTGAGGGCCTAGATTCATTCTCCGGTGTCGGAATTGGCGAGACCACCGGGTTAGCACCGGACTTATCAGCAAGTACCGTGCGTTCAAGAATAGTTTGGATAGCAACCGCCAGCTGATCCAAACGTTGCTCATGCATATCCATCCTCCAATGGATATTCTGTGCGTTACCGTCACTCTTAGTGTCTGAGGTCATGGTCCTTTCGTACTGTCACGGTATTTGAAGACTCTCAGACTTTAGGTTTGGTAAAAACGTAACTTTATTGAAAAGTTAAGGCAATCCCCATAGGGTATCAACATATATGACAATACAACAATAAATGACAAAGAGAATAGGTTCTACCGGCCTTGCCAACAATACTGGGCAAGGCAACCCAAGTGACAGGTGCAATAACAATAGGCTCTACCGGCCTAGCCTATACCGGGTAAGGCAACCGTGAGATGAACGTACCGGTTCTACCGGCCTTACCAATACCGGGCAAGGCAGCCCAAAGGAGTTCTGAATGTAGGCTCTACCGACCCTGCCAATACCGGGTAAGGCAACCTTAGGATGGCAGCAATAACAGGTTTTACCGGCCTTACCAATACCGGGCAGGGCAGCCTGAGGGAACATGGATAGTATGCTCTACCGGCCCTGCCTATACCGGGTAAGGCAACCTTAAAGATGGTAACGTAAATAGGTTCTACCGGCCTTACCAATACCGGGCAGGGCAGCGAGGAGACCTGGCTGTCAGATGACTATGACAGTAGAGTGGAATAGGAACAATGGTCTCACTAGCAGAAGTCTCTTGCCAAAGATTACAAGACAACTGCATAAGGAATTGTACAGCAACCTGACCTCAGTATCTGAATAGTCAAGGAGCGAACCAGCGTCCGTACTCTGGGACCAACAGTAGTTTGAGCCACCAGGCTTAATGGAGCAAACCAGCGTCCGCACGCTGGGACCGACAGTAATATGAGTCACCGGGTTAAATGAAGTAAACCAGCGTCCGCACGCTGGGACCAACAGGAACAAGCGCCACCAGGTTTAATGGAGTAAACCAGCATCCGCACGCTGGGACCAACAGGAACAGGCGCCGCCAGGTTTAATGGAGTAGACCAGCGTCTGCACGCTGGGACTAACAATAACAAGCGCCACCAGGTTTAATGGAGAAAAACAGCGTCCGCACGCTGGGACCAACAGTAATAAGCGCCACCAGGTTAAATGGAGTAAACCAGCGTCCGCACGCTGGGACCAACAGTAGTAGTTCGCCGGAGCGAAACAAGAACAATGTCGCCTAGCGACAGTGGAAAGAGCGAGAGCCCTCAGATGAAGCGGAGGATCCACAGGAGCAAGCACCGCTGCACTGACAAATGACCGGAACTGCTGGAGCCACTGAAAGTAACCGGAACCGGCTAGAGAGGCAAACAGGCAGGAGACTCAGGAACTCCGGAACGATCAACAGTGGAAGTACTGGAACACAGGAACACCGGAGGACTGGAACACCGGATGACTGGAACGCTGGAACACAGGTACACCAGGCCCAAGAGCCTGACAAGCAGGTCAGGACAAGTAATGTCAGAAACACCACAAAAGGGCAACCTGGGAGTGCCCAGACTGGGTTTAAAAAGGCTGTGTGAGGTGGGCTATTAGCAGACAGCCAATGAGGAACTCCTAGCAAGTGATAGACACAGGATAGCACGAATCCCAGGTACCATGATAGTCATCCAGACACTCTTGGACAAGGAAGTTCTGAAACTGGTTCCCGACCCAGAAATAGGTTCCAGCTTCTATTCCAACCTATTTGTAGTTACCAAAAAGGGCGGCTGCCGTCCCATCCTGGACCTCAAGGATCTAAATTCCTTTGTGGTCAAGACTCATTATCACCAAGAGTCCTTACGATCAGTGATTGTGGAGATGTGCCCTGGGGAATTTCTGGCCTCCTTGGATCTCCAAGATGCCTATCTGCACATAGCCATTCATCCAGAGAGCCATCAGTACCTCAGGTTCGCTTGCGGCAAGGGGCAATTCCAGTTTTCTGCTATCCCCTTTGGTCTAACCACAGCCACCCAGGTGTTCACTCACGTCCTGGGTGCATTCATTTCTGTTATGCACAAGAAAGGCATCCGAGTCACTCCGTACATGGACGACTTGCTCTTGAAGGCTTTGTCTCCGGAACGCCTTCAACAACAGGTTCAGGACTGTATCCACACTCTCGCCCATCACGGTTGGATCCTGAATATGAAAATATAAGCAATGTTGTGGCACAATGGTAATCAAATTATAATCCTACAGAGAACCAGCAGCCACATCTCAATAACCCTACTCCCAATGGTTGAAATCGTACAAAAAAATAACATAAACAGCAGCGCTTAGTGACCCTTTTATAGAATAGCGGACACAGTAAACGAACAAAAAATAATTTTAAAATTCTTTAATAAAAGACAAAATAACACACTGTAATCACTGTCCCAATGGATCTACAAAATCTTATGCTATAGCTGTGCAGTCTGAGACACACATCACACCCCTCACACAAAGACTGACCTAGGCTAGCGCTCCAATCGGGAATCAGCCCTTGAACTCGTCGATGGGCTTTTCTCTACCCAGTGCAATACCAGACAGTCAATTTATGCAAGTCAACATCCCCTTTAATTAGGAAATTGATGCGATGCAGTCCCCTTCTACCAGCCACAGCATCCGATTTAAGTACAATCCCGTATCCACACAATCCTCGATACATACGATAATACGCACTAAAAACCTCAACAATCTATCAATGTACTTAAAGGCCAGCAGTGCCTATCTCAATGCAGCCTGGTCCTTAATGTGACCCAGTTGTTACTATGTGACTACAACCCATCTGTTGATGGAAAGTCACGTGTATTATCCTAATTAACACCATAAAGGATAATTATCCACTATATAAAAAAGAAAAACGAAAAACATAATTCTTCTTAAAAAGTGAAAAAATACATAAAAAAAATACAGATCTCCAATTTTCTTATATAACGCTTTCTTTCAACCTTCTGAGTTCTTGCAAACAGACTTCAATATCTCATACCTCCACATTTGCCACACATTAGAAAAACATTTCTTATACTCCAGTGAGTAATAACTGGAGTATAAGAAATGTTTTTCTAATGTGTAGCGAATGTGGAGGTATGAGATATTGAAGTCTGTTTGCAAGAACTCAGAAGGTTGAAAGAAAGCTATGTGGTGGTAAAAAGAAAAGAAAAGATTTACAAGGGATATAACCTTTAAGAGTTCGGGGTCTAGCTTGTGGTACAGAACTGCTTGAGAAGTGCTATCTTCATATGTCTTCATTTAAGTGATATTGTCTCCCACCCTGTCAAGAGGCCATGCTTGGTTCTCCTGTGACTGAACGTGGGAGTTCCTTTGGGTTCATGCTCACAGGAGTCTTCTTTTTCCTTCTTGCTACCTAGTCAATAGGTTAGTGTCTCATATCTAACTGGTTGGGGATTGGGGACCCACCAAGGAGGGAAGGAAGGCGCCACCCTGCATTCTTTCCAAGAATTGTTCCTGCCTATTTAAAGCAGCAATCGCTGTACGCTATATGGACTAAGAGAAAAGGATTTAATAGGTAAGACTAAAATACTCTTATTTTGACCGATTTGCAGTAAACCTACCCTTTGCCCCTTTTTGATCATGATAATTGATATTTAATGAAAGGTTACATGGTGCCATCTATGGTATCAATTAAATATTATGATCATGTTGTATTATTGACATATGTATAATATTCCTCAAGGTTTTGTTCTAGGACCGCTTCTGTTATCTCTTACACAATAACACTTGGTGATCTTATTAACTCATTTGGACTCAAATATCGCCTCTATACAGATGACACACAGTTTTATTTATCTGCACCTCGACTGACTTCTGATGTTCAATCTAAAATCACAGATTGCCTTTCGGCTGTCTCAGACTGGATGGCTCATAGGCACCTTGAGAGCAGTATGTCTAAAATTGAGCTAATCCTCATCCCACCTAGGCTTGGCCCAGTAGTTCCCTTCCATGTGACTGTAAATGGCACTACCATAAATAGAGTATAAGAAACACGGTGTCTGGAGTGATATTTGACACTGCTTTTTCATTCTCTCCTCATATTAACACCACTGCTAAATCCTGACGTTTTCTCTTGCTAAAATCTGTCCCTTCCTCTGTTCCTCCGCAGCTAAAATTCTTACACAAGCACTCATCCTTTCCAGCATGGACTGCTGTAACCTTCTTCTCTCTCTGGCCTTCCTACCCCCCAACTCCATCCTTTTCAAATACCCTATTGTCACCTAGGTTTGGCCTGCCCCAAAGCTCCTTTTATGTATACAGCCCTCTCATGTATCAAACCTTTTTCTCTCATTGCTCCTTATCTATGGAATGCTCTACCTCCCACCCTGCACCACTGCACCTCTCTTATGGTCTTCAAGTCGCGATTGAAACTACACCTCCTTAACAAAATGTAACATGCTGGAAGGCACTCACATTGTACAACTAAGGCTCTTATAAATTATTTACTTTATTTGTGTCCCCTATCCTGACCAGAACTCTAGAGCTGTATTCAGCACTTGACCCTCATGTACTCTGTATGCCTCCACTATAGATTGTAAGCTTTCGGGCAGGGACCTCACTTCCAGTGTTTTACTTGGCAAAGCACTTGTTTCACTTTGCAAAGCACTTGTAACCCTGTATCATCTAAACTCTTAATTGCAAAGTGCTTTTGGTGCTGTATAAAACCCATTCATTCATTCATTCATTCAAGTATGGTATTAGGTGTACTGGCCTAGTATTGTTTTTTATTGGAGTATTTTATTGGGTTATACTAATTTCACACTTAGGAGTTTTCCCGTTGTGATTTTTAGGTTTCTAGTGCTATATTACCAGACAGACACATTCAACTTGTTTCTTGTGGCCAGTACTATATTTGAATATGTTTAGTCTATATTTCCCTTTTCTGATCTTTTTAGCAACCTTTTGATATTTACATCAATATTTTGTATCTCTGAATTGATTACATATATTAATAAACGGATGTATTCTTGCTTTCTATATACTGTTTTTCCACGTTTCTAGAGTGCTAAGATTTCTCATATATTTCAGTCTCAACAGAGCCCTTCCCTGACATATATTGGTACAGTATCTGCAATGCACATCATGGGTACTCTGAATGTTCAGATGGACTTTCTCAGAAAACATCAAATCCTCCCAGGGGGATGAAACCTGAACATGGAAATCTTCCAACTTGAAATGGCAGTCAGATATTTCCCTAGATCAACATCCTATCTTCTTTGCAGCCAACTGTCATAATTCTCAATATTGTCCTGTATTGGATAGATATCCATAATTGTTTTGAAAGCAATTACAGTATCTGCAAGTACAGCATTCCAAGGCAAAGAAGTCCATAACTTTATTGCCCTTACTGTAAAAAAGCCCCACCTTTATTTTAATCAAAAGTGCCTTTCCTCTAATCTTAATGGATGACCTCTTGTTCTTTGCTCAGCTCGAGAAAATAGTTTTTTCTATAGTTATTTGTATTGACTTCGAATACATTTGTAAATGGTAATCATACCACCTCTTAGACGTCTGTTCTCCAATATAAACAAACCAAGTTTGGCTACTCTCTCTATTTAAATCAGATTGTCCAATCCCTTTGTAAGTTTTGTTGCATGTCTCTGCACCTATTCCGGTTCGGTAATGTACTTTTTAAGAACTGGTGCCCAAAACTGTACTTCATATTCTAGATGAGGTTTTACCAAGGATCTATTGAGATTTATATTCCCATCCCATGCAGCTATACCCCTTTATATGTATGATAGTACCCTATATGCTCTTTCTCTGATGAGGCTTCCCCAAGTAGTTTCCCATTTAGTGTATACGTAGCATGTTTATAGGAAATATGGAGAGCTGGAGTGAGCACACTGCTCAGGTAGTCTGATAGGATTCCGGAGAAGTGGTTATAAACTAGGCAAGACTGGTGAAGGGTACACCTGGATTTGAGTGATGGCAAATGTAGTTCTCTAAACATATCACAATGATGGGTAGTATAATTACAGTGGAGGACAGAGATATAATGCATTATACAGTGTTGAGTTTAATTTATGGCGCAATAGCATACTTTACTTTAACGTAGCACAATACGGTTCTTAACTATGGAAATTAAGCAGATTTGTTTTAAAATGAAGGCCAAAAGTGAGATTAGGGTTAATCACATACCAAGGTATTTGTAGGGGCTGACAGGGCTAAATCAGTGTTAGATTTTGTTACAATGGTTGAATGGCTATTGTGTAATTGTGCTTTTCCTTCCGGTCTCCTTGGTAGCACGCCAAGAGAGAGTAAGCCCCTCCTCCCTAGTAGGACAGGTAAAAAACAATAAAAGGGACCTCCCTCCCCCACCATCCCCAGTGTTTTTTTCCTGTCCTCCTTAGGAAGGTGTTCCAACATCCTGTTTGTTATTTTTTCGGAGGGCCCCGCTGGGTACCTCTTTAGCTCCAGATACAGAGCCACTGAGGTCCACTCTGGAGGGAGCGTGTCTCCTGAGCCATCCCCTCTCTTCCGGTTCCATGGTGCCCTGCTGGACATCTCTTTGCCAAGTCTGACAGCAGTCCGCTGTCTCAGCTGCTGTATGGCTAGCCGCGGTTCTTGGAGCACTGGAATGCATGCTTCATTATTTCTTATGGCACGTCCGGTCTGTGCGTTCCACATACCGGAAGTCATGTTTCTCCGGCGATTTGAATGGGAAGAGGGTTTTTTTTCTCCATTATAAGGGAGCCAGGAGTCTCTCCCTCCCTTCCAGCCATGCTAGCCAGGCCAGCCCAAGCAGATTTCCAGTCCAAAAACTGTGAGTACCTAGTCTGAGGCACTAGGTGGAACAGGTCTGATTTTTTCTTTTTATGCATATAGTATGTTCTCTTCTGCATGCTGCCTATGAATGTTGTTTCCACAGATGGATGCACAAGCTTGTCTCCTCTGCAAGACGGCTATCTTAAGAAGCTGTGTCCCTCCTGTCTCGTGGAAGTTAACCTACCTACAGTACCTCAATCACCGCATCCTCCTGCGGCCATTATGCCTACAGATAGGACTTCCCTGGTCTCTCTCCTTTCCTCTATCGCCAAGGAAACTTGGAAAAGTCTCAGGGCAGAGGAAGAAATGGCAGGTATGTCAGACCCCTCTGTTGCCAGAAAAGGGTCCTCTTCTAAGAAAAGACCTTCCGAGGCGTCAGATTCAGATTCTTCTGCAAAAAATTCTGACGAGGGTTGCAGGGAAGATTCCTTCCTTTTTCCAGCAGAATGAGTGGATTCCCTCGTGAAGAGCATCCGGGCAGCCCTAAACATCACGGAAGACGAACAACCGAGGTCAGTAGCAGATGAGCTCTACCTAGGGTACAAGGAAAAAACATACGTTTTTTCCAGTCCATGAGCTTCTCTCCTTTTCTAGAAAGCTTAAAAGCTTATTTCCATTTGATCCCAAAGATTCTGTTGTCTGGGATAGGATTCCCAAGGTAGATGTCCATGTGGCATGTCTATCCAAGAAGACTACTATCCCGGTAGAGGATGGATCCGGGTTCAACGATTCCATGGATAGGAAACTGGAGACGGCACTTTGTCATAATTATGAAACTTGAGCCTCTTCTTTTAGACCTAGTATCTCTTCTACCTGCTTTTCTACAGCCCTGAGACTCTGGCTCTTACAGCTGGAGGAAGATCTTGTTAATAAAGTACCCAGGGAAGAACTTTTGAAGTCTACATCCATGCTCCGCCTAGCTGCAGATTTCCTCTTCCAGTCCCAAAAGTCCTGTCACAAGATGGGAACATACTCAACGGTTTTTCTGGTTCTAAAAAGTTCGGGAGGTTTTCGCTTGGTGGTAAACCTTACCTTCCTGAACCAGTTCATCTTTCCAGAACATTTCAAAATGGAATCCCTCAGATCCACAGTCAATATACTTCACTATGGAGACTGGATGGCAACGGTGGACTTACAAGATTCCTACCTGCATGTTCCAGTTCACAAGAAGTATTTAAGAATTGCCATCACGGACAAGGGAATTACATCCCACTACCAGTTTGCAGCACTCCCCTTCGGCCTAGCATCGGCTCCGCGAGAGTTTACCAGGATAATGGTGGCAGTGGTGGCATTTCTGAGGGAGAAAGGCATAGCAGTCATTCCCTACCTGGACGACTGTTTGATATAGGAGGCATTGCCTGCTCTGTTAATGGATCATATGGCTCTGGTCACATCAACTCTGACCTCTTTAGGCTGGAGACTGAATCTTCAAAAATCATGTTTTCTTCCGGAACAAAGGAAGATTTTCCTAGGAATGATCCTAGATTCCTCTGTGGAAAAGACATTCCTTCTGCCAGTCAAGGTACAGAGATTACTAGACCAAACGACTCTCCTAAGAACCTCCAAACAGCTGACACTCTGTCAGCTGATGTCTATTCTGGGCATGATGTCAGCTTCGACAGAAGCAGTCCCTTGGATGAAACTCCATATGAGGCCGTTACAGCAACTAATCCTGTCGTCATGGGACAGAGATCCGCAGTCCCTGCACCATCAAGTGCCCATATCCCTAGCAGTCAAAAGCTCTCTGACTTGGTGGTCCAGACACAAATTGACAGTAGGTCTGCCCTGGAGGATTCAGGAATGGACAGTCATCACAACCGACGCTAGCAAGCAGGGATCGGGAGCAGTCCTAGGAGTACAATCTTTTCAAGGTCATTGGTCCCAGTCAGAGTCGAATCTCCATTCAAATCACCTGAAAGTACTAGCTGTTTGGAAAGCCTTAAAGGTGGCGGCCCCCTTGATAAAGGGGAAAGCAGTAAAAATCCGGTCAGACAATATGACGGTGGTGTGCTATCTAGCCCGTCAGGGGGGAACTTGAAGTCCAGCCCTTCTTCTCTTATCCTCCTCTTCACTGGGCAGAATCCAACCTAGTGGCTTTGACAGCGGTTCACATTCCAGGAAAGTACAACAGCTGGGCAGACTTCCCAAGCAGGAGGATGATTCTACCAGACAAATGGTCTCTTCATCCAAGAATTTTCCTGGAACTCACAGAGAAATGGGGCTTACCGCAAATAGACTTGATGGCCACCAGGCAGAATGCAAAGGTACCCCAGTTTTTCTATATATATCCCCAGGATTGTCCCTTTGCAGTGGATGCCCTGGTACAGAGGTGGGACTTGCCTATCTCTTCCCACCCCTGAGATTAATTCCTGTTGCCTTAAGAAAAATCTACCAAGAGAAGACCACAGTCATCTTTGTAGCACCGTACTGGCCGAGGAGGTCGTGGTTCATACTGCTGAAATCATTGACGCAGGAGGAACCCATGTTTCTACCATCCACGATGGATCTTCTCTTCCAGGGTCCAGTACCTCATCTCCAAGCAGAGAATCTTCGGCTTTCCGAGTGGTTCCTGAAGCCCAACTTCTGAGTAACCAAGGCCTTTCCAAGGGGTTGATTTCAGTTCTCTTAGAATCCAGACAATGCAGTACGACATCCATCTACACTAGAACATGGTCAAGATTTTCATTTTGGGCCAATGAACACTCTATTGATCCATTGCATCCATCTATTCCGGCCATTCTGGATTTCCTGTTGGAAGATTTCTCTAAGGGACAAAGTCCTAGTACCCTGAAGGTACAAACGACTGCCCTGGGGAATTTCTGAGACAACAATTAGCTGTCCATCCTATGTTGTGGAGATTTCTTAGTTCTGTGTCCAATCTACGACCTAGGCCAATTTCCACCTTGGCCCCTTGGGATCTGAATCTGGTCCTGAAGGCTCTTACAGCAGCACCGTTTGAACCTCTGGAAACTATACCTTTACGGCTACTATCCTTCAAGACGGCTCTTCTGGTTGCCCTCACATCAGCCAAACGAGTAGGAGAGCTTCAAGCTTTGTCGATTCTAGAACCCTATTTACAGTTCAGACAAGATTCAGTGATTCTTAGACTGCCTCCAGAATTTCATCCTAAGGTGGCCTCTTCATTTCATAGGAGTCAAGAGTTGTGTCTACCTGTGTTTTTTCCACAACCCCAAAATGCGGAGGAGTCAAGTCTTCATTGCCTAGATGTTAAGAGATGTCGCCTGTGTTACATTCAGAGGACGGCGGCATTCAGGACCTAATCTCTTTTTATACATTTTTTTGGCAGTTCCAAAGTTAAAAGATCCTCAAAATCTACCATTGCAAGACTGCTAAGAACAGGGATAGCAGAAGCTTATACTGCATCTAACACTGATCCTCCATCAGGTATCAAGGCCCATTCAACCATATCGGTTTCAGCTTCCTGGGCTGAAAAGGCGCAAGCATCAGTGGAGCAAATATGTAGGGCTGCAACCTGGCGGAATATCCATCCTTTTGTAAGGCATTACTCTTTAGATCTACAAGCAGCAGGGGATTCGGCCTTTGGGCAGAAAGTGCTTCAGGCTGCATGTGACCCCCCCCCCCCCTTCTGGTGCCTTGAGCTTTGTTTTCTCTCTTGGTGTGCTACCAAGGAGACCAGAAGGAAAAAAGGGAATTTCTTACCTGTCAATTGCTTTTTTCCTCCGGGTCTCCCTAGGTAGCACAGGGATTTCCCTCCCTTCTATGACCTATGATTCTTTGGCAATAAATATATTTATTACTAAATATCATTGGGGTCCGTTTTGTCAGTGTTTAGGAATGCTTGTTTTAGTCATCCATCTTTCAGCTTCAGAGAAAGCGTCCTGTAATACTGCCTCTGTGTGTGATACATTTGGATTTGAGTATAAATTATGGTATTGTCTGTATATAAAGTGACAAGTTTAGCAGTTCTGGGGCAAACTAACTGCACCATGGGGACCAAATACAAGATATCTTATATGAACCCTTTGTGTGCCAGAGAAGTATCTTTGAAATGTGTTGGATACTTCCCTAACACTCAGAGGGTTTTCAAATTAGACTTTTATCTCTTGAAACACTAGGGGTACGAATACATGATTTTGCATTTAGTTGCTTAAAAGCCACCCCCCAAGAGTGCCAGCGAATGCGTTGGCTAAATCTCTGACAGTCAAAGGGTTCCGTCAATGGGAATTTCTATTTGTTATCTTTAGTGCCGTTGGCGTACCCCAAAACTGCTCCTTTTTTTTTATACATATGCCAGATTGTAGTCCTGTTAGCTCTCCTGACAAACGAGGTAAAGACAGACACAAACCCCAACTCTGGACAGAAGGGGGATGGGAAACAGAGTATAGCTGGCACGAAGAAAGAGGTACACGAAATGTGAGACGATGTCAGAATGAAACAAAGGTAGAGTTTGCAGTTCAAACGGAATGAATTTGCGTGTGAGAGATCGGATAACGCATGTACAACGATTTCGTTTGCCTGTTTATATGCTTGTGTGGAAGAGACAACTTTTGGTAGTTTATAAAAAAAAAACAAAAAAACATATTTTCCAAGGACAGTACATGTGGTGGGAACCGATCAGCACAATGCAAATGTAACTGAGAAATAAAAAGGCGGGATTAAAATAAGCATGCAAAATATAGTTGGTCTGAGTGAGGTGAAAGGGGAGTTTGGATGATTGATCGTTGATACAATACTACAGCACACAAAGGTTTGGAAGTTAAATCCCTGGGGGCGGACTCAGAGGAGGAGGGGAAGTAATAGTCTAAGAAAGGTCTATCCCTCCTCCCTATTCATTGGAGAAGCCTCACTAATTACTACTCAACAGCAAGTGGTTTGGCACTCAAAGAGCTGCCGCTAGGTAGATAGATTAAGGGGAAATCAAAGCAGACCGCATCTGAGAAAAACCAAAGTAGCGATAACAGGTAGTGAGAATGAGATGAAATAATAAAAAAGGGGGCAGATGTACATTATTTTGCGCTTGATAATCGGCCTACTTACTAAGAAGACTGACCTATGAAGAAGGAGGCTCGTAGGAAAGGTATCTACAGGGGTGAAAAGTTAAGAAAAGGCAGAGACCAGGGACAGATTTTCGTCTCTGTAGTAAAAACAGTTTCTACTGTGCCAGTTACGTGTCCTGTCGTGCTAATAATGGTCGACCCTCACTGGGGTGATCAGTGATTTCCTAATAGGTCACGGGGTATCTACTCATCCTAGGCGTACGGATTGGTTGTGGGTTTTGAAACGTCTTCTAAATTAGTTTTCAGTATCTGTCTTTGGTGTGTAAATACACACGCAAAAACTTATCGACTTTGGAGTGAAACTTCCTCGGAATAATGTTAGACGGTGGGACAGTGTTGGTTTGGGAATGGCAGGATGAGGAGCATTCCTGGAAGCCTTATAGTCCTCAGGTTGCCTGTTACATCGAATTTGTGATCCGGGAGACACCCCGTGCTACGTCTGTGAGTCTGGGTGAAGCAGATGCAAGCTTAACACCCTACATCCTGGATCTGATATCCATGAACCAGTTTCGCCTTGACACAGGTGAGCAATAATGCATCCTAAATGTAAGTTTGGTTTGAAGAAGAAAAGTGCAGAAATAATGGAACAAATCAGCTGCACCCTTTTGGACACATACACTTTCCTAAAATTACCATGAATTTAAATGGTGCTTTTTGCAATAATTCTTTTTTCCTCTATAGGGTTTGCCCAGAATAATGCCATTTTGTTTGGAAAATACGACTAAACACCTGTTCACTAAACAGTTGTACCGAAAGCTGTGGGAAAATATGGAAAATTGCCAATTCGTTGGACACTCGGGTGGTACTCAAAGGGACTTACATTTAAAAGAGTAGTAGAGAAATTCTGGAGCAATCCAACTATGCACAGTCGGGGAGAACTAAAAATTCACATTCGGCTTAGTGATTTATAAAACATTGCTTCACGGTGTATTTCAGTTCTCTCTCTAACATACAAATGCTTAACATCATCATTTAAATCATTGGAGAATTTTATTTGAACCTAGGGCCCTAAGGTTATATTGAAATTGTGGGTATTTGAAAATAGATTACAAAACCGGGAAGAAAGGCTAACTTTGTATTAATATATTTTGTAGCACAGTTTATTTAGCACTTAGTAATGACACCCCTAGACAGGGGAGGGCTGGCCTGGGAGGAAGGGGGGCAACTGCCCCCTGGGCTGGCCATGTGTCTGGGCTGGTGAGCCAGTGCCTCACTCAATCTCCCACTTGCTACTGTAAATGGAGCTACACTAGTGATACCACAGAACTTATAAAATGAATCTAAATGCAAGTGATACTGCAGAGCTACAATCCAAACATAGCTGCACTAGTAGCATAATCCATTTCCCTTGCAAGCTCTATGGCATCATTATTCTATCTTTACTTAACCTTTTGAGTGCCAGAGGGGTACACAACACATTGAAAAAGCAATGTGTTGTGTACCCCTCTGGCACTCATAGGTTTAAATTGTAAGCAATGTAGTATCACTAATGTAGCCCCATTTCAGCAGTAAGCTCTGTGGTATCACTTGCATTAATTCACAGCATTAAGGACAATTTTAAAATTAAGGAAACGGGTGGGCTGGGACAATGGGCTTGGATGATAGTAGATATGGGCCACTTAATTGTATTTACCCCCTTGGCCATATGTTGCCAGCCCTCCCCTGCCCCTAGAGCAGTTGTAAGGAAAATGTTTCAGCTGTTATTACCTTTTCACACTGTTTTATTTAACCTATATCTAGGTTTGGAATAGAACACCTTGATACACCTGCACATTTCGTTTCCACCTCTTGCTGCATGCAGTTCAAACAGGCCGCTTATGTTGTGCAGAACTTTTGTATTTATGTGAAAACGAGAGTAGAACAATTAATCCACAGCTCTTTGCTCTTATGAGGCAAAATTAGTGTGACCAGATTTCCATTTTAATTCTGCAAGACTTCATAGAAGCTACTCTCCCCCCCCCCCCCCCCCCGCATTTTCTGTCTTTCATTAGTGCAATGTCTTAAAATGGCAATCTGGTCTCATTAGCCATATTATTTTGTACATCCCCCTCAGTGTGTCATAGGTAATATGACCAGATGTCCATTTTAATGCAGAGTTCTTATGAAAGGCACATACTGCAGGGTTGTTTGTGCTGTCCTGCAGAATGACATCTTCAAAAGCTTCCCATATTAAAATGGAGATCTGGTCACCTTAGACCAGGAGTTCCTACATTGTTTCTATTTGTGGGCCACATGATCAGAAATGCCTATTTGTGAGTGCTATTTTTTTATTAGTCCTTTCAAAATAAGGATTTATTTTCATTACAGCAAATGTTTACTCACCTTTATTCACACAAAAATGGATTGTTTTAGGCCTTGTGCTACTCGTTAATAAAGTCAATGACACACTGATATTTGATAACTATTTTTGAAGTGTATGGTACTGGCTGGCTGGTGTTTGAGCCTTACTATCCTGGTAGCTAATTAAGCACATTGTGGGTTTTTGTTTTTTTTTTTTATAATGTTTAAAAATCTCAGGTGGGCTGCAGTTGACCCATGGGCTTTATGGTTGGTGCCCATGCCTTAAATGTAAGGCATGGTGTCTTCTCCTGCTACCTAATTCAGCATGATGTGACCATGTAGTGCCAAAATTACATAATGGAGAAATCAGATGAGTGGCTAATTTTGATGGTCTTTGCATTTAAAACTGTCCATCTTTTTTTTAGGCAAGTGAGGTATGAGATTTGTATCCGCACGCAGGAAAACAACAAAAATAAATATATTGACTCGGATGTAGGATCACTGAGTTTCATATCCTAACCAACTGGTCAACAAAGAGATCAGTTCTGTGTCAAGAAAGCCCTAGGAAAATCGGTGTAATAAAACATAACGTTTTATTCAACTAATAAAAACATGAAGTATTCTCCACTAAGTAATTATAATGCTATCAAGGATTACCTAAAACATGAAAGTCATGTAATAATCACCTACATATTAAAAGAAAGGAGTGGGTGGATAACTGTAATATCAGAACGTCAACCTTGGTACATCTAGAGTATTAAGCAAAGTGTCATTCATCTGTTCTTCTAAGATGTTAAAGCACTCTGGAAAAAAATTGTCACTGATAATAAACTCCCATGTTTTAGAGAGAGACCCAAGAGCAGTGATTAATAATATGGGGTATTAATCGCTGCTTTTGGGTCTTAATCACTGCTTTAGGGTCTATCTCTAAAACATATGAGAGTTTATTATCAGTGACAATTTTTTGAGTGCTTTAACACCATAAGAACAGCTGAATGACACTTTGCTTAATACTATAGATGTACCAGGGTTGACGTTCTGATATTAGTTATCTACCCACTCCTTTCTTGTAATAATCGCCTACATATTAAATCACGTTCATGTTTTAGGTAATCCTTGATAGCATTATATTTACTTAGAGGAGAGTACTTCATGTTTTTATTATTTGAGTAAAAGTTATGTTTTATTACACTGATTTTTCTAGGGATTTCTTGACACAGAACTGATCTCTTTGTTGACCAGTTGGTTAGGATTATGAACTCTGTGATCCTACATCTGAGTCAATATCTTTTTGTTGTTTTGTATTATTAGTTAAGATCTGCTGTGTCATACTACATGGTTGCCTATATATTGATACACACGCAGGAAAAGTATAATTGTGTATGTGGCATGAGAGTATCAGTTATTAAGGAAACCCAGTAGATTGCTTGCATCATGCAGAGTTTAAAATAACTAGTCTTACTGAGTGCAATGGGATTGAGCACCTAGCAAGGATGGAGAGAAGGTCCCGGGTAATGTTGCCCACCTCTTCAAGTACAGAATGGAGAGGAGGGTAACATGACAAATAACTAAATACAACCTGTGTTACTCCATACAAATTCCCCAAATGGGAATCCTGTATGGAGCATATGTTATACCAATGTGTTAATTTTTTTTTTTTTTTTTTTAAAGTAATAAAATTTTCATAGTTTAGACAGAGTATGTTTAAAGGGATAGTAATACTTAAAATATAAAAAAAAATATGTTGTAGGATTTATCCCCCTGAGGAAAACAAGAGTACTCCCACTGCTGAAAGGTGTTTCATTCAAAGGTTATTAATTTTCAAAGTTGAATTTTTTAGGTGCAATATCACAGTGGCCTGAAATTGTACAGAGGCGCTGTTGCTACACGATCCTATGGACAGCTCTGGTCCCGGGACCATAAATCTCTATAGGATGGTGTAGCAACAGCGCCACTGTACAATTTCAGGCCACTGTGATATTGCACCTAAAAAATTCAACTTTGAAAATTAATAACCTTTGAATGAAACACCTTTCAGCAGTGGGAGTACTCTTGTTTTTACTCAGGGGGATAAACCCTATAACATATATATATTTTTTTTTTACATTTTAAGTATTTCTATCGCTTTAAGCTTGCTTACACCACCAAGGTACCCCATTTTAAGAGCGTTCAATAAAAAGATAAAAATTTCCAAAAATATTTCTAGATGTCCCTGAAGGGCAGTATCACCTGAAAATGGTTCTTATCTATTCCAGCAGTTCTGAAGTTATTCATTGGAAGGACTCAGTTATGACAAGCTTGTAAATACCCCCCCACACCCAATTAAAAGAAAACAAAAAATAATTTTAAGGTCTGCCCCAAGACAGTCTAGAGCAGACCTCTGATATCTGTCGTGTTTGAACATTATCAATTACACTTGAATACCAGCTGGTAGTATTACTATATATATTAAGAATAAAGAATTAGACCCCTGTGAATCGGATACATGCATCTGATTTAATTTTGTTAGCAGGTTCTATATTAGAGATTCTCAAACTTTTGTTATGGTAGAATCCTTTTCTTTTCAAATGAAATTCATATGAAGCTTTAACAATTAAACCCTAATCACTTGTATGCTGGAGAAGGGACTAGTGCACTACAAAGAAAAGGGGGTTATGCACTAATGTGTGATAAAGTGTAGATGACTTCTGCAGTTCCTATGTTATGCTATAGAGCCATTATGTGCTAATGACTCCAATGCTGGAGAAATCTTAATGCGTAGACTCCACAGAATAGTAACATAGAACTTTGAGAAAAGATATAGCTGGATAAGTAATCTATGCTTTATCACCTCTTTATCACACCTTAGTTCATCTCCCCCAAAGTGTTTTTTTTCTCTAGCACCTTGAGGGTTAGCATAGTATAAGTATGAAATACTTTTGAATGCTAGTTGTACCAGTAAGAACTATATTAATAAGATAAAATGCATCTGATAATAGTGATTAGGGAATTGCATGTGAGAATTATACATTGTTTTCTTAGTTGGTCTGGTTATAGTGTTTATTACAAGACAAAACTAAAAAAAAAAAAAAAAAAAAATATGCATCTCTCCAGAGGTAGCCACTGAACCACATATACAGTCTCCCACTCCATCCTTCTTCCCTTGCCATTACTTACATGTGTTCAATGTAAATAGCTTGTACTTATTCAAGGAAGACTGTTTGAGATCCACTGTGCGAATAGATTTGTATGGAGCAATAACACACTGAGTTACACACAGAGCAGCATTTGGAGAAAATTTTGGGAGTGGTCTTATTTGAAGTGATTTTATTGACAATTAGACAGAATGCTAGAAATCTGTATTGCTAAATCCTCTCCAAAACGTGTTGATCACACTTTCCATTTACTTTTTTTCCCTCACTCTTCAATTTTAGGGCAAGTTCTTGTTTCGGTATTTCTTTAATTCAGAGAAATGGCTCCCTCCTGAACTTTATTAAATTCTTTCCTTTAAGATATTCTATTAAGGTCCTGAAATCTTTTATGATATATTTTGTTATTTAGACCATGCAAAATTGTAGTGGCCCTTCTTTTAATAGACTCATTTAACGATGTCCTTTTAGAGATATGAGGTTTGCAACAGAATAACAGCCTGATCAGCAAAGCACGGTTACTGGTTTAAAAAAAAAAATAAAAAAAAAAAATTAAATAAATATATAAAAAAAAATATATATATATATATATATATATATATAGGAGGGGAAAACAATTTAAACTGTAATAATCTTGGAATTATACTTTTTCCAGCAGAGGGCGTACCTCACAGCAATGTGTGTGTTTTTTTATATAATAAAATAGTGTTGAAGAGGAGAAAGTGAGACAGAAGATAGTGTTAGAGAGGGAGGGGGGAAAAAAGCGATGAGGGAAAAGAAGTAAGATAGAGAATGAGGATGGGGCTTGACGATAGAAGCTGGGGGCGGAGGTCAAGAAAATTTGATTGGGGAGATAACGATGCACCTTATTTATAAACGCTAATAGAAGCATTTTTGGGCATAGCAACTGTATTGTAGCAGACAAATACAATTTAGAAAAATTCCCATAGATTTAAAGAGGGTTTTAACCCCTTGAATGCTTAATGTCTCAAAATCGTTCCTTTGCAATGAGTTAAACCTCTCTACCACACATGGGATTAAAATCCTAATTTTTTCCTTCATTGCAGTTGCTTTGGCACAGAATTGCTTCACTTTACATTTTTTTATACATAAAACCTTCTACGTGGGTCAACGAACTGTAGTGGTAAAAACTGGTGAAGAGAACAGTAACTGGAACAGGGAGGACTTGATAAATGAGAAGTCAGAGAAAGGGATCAGGTAGACTGAGGTGGGGAAGCTAAAGCAAAACTTTCACTTTGTATAAAGTCGCCCTGCAGACCTCTCAGAAGTGGCAGATTCTAAAGTAATCCTTAATCTTCGGAGACCGGATGCTGGGCATCAGTGTAGACATCTTGTCTGCACGCCTGCGCTGTCAGTCCTCGCCGCCTCTAAGAGGCATTGCATTGTGCCGTAAGGTAACTGGAAGGGACTGATGGCACAGGTGTGCAGACTACACTAACCTGGCCATCAGTCTCCAAACATTAAGGATTACTTTAGAATCTGCCACTTCTAAAGGTAATAGAAGTATTATGAAGCTAGTTGCCATATGCTTAATTATTGCAGGGCGACTTTGTACAAAGTGAAAACTATGTGGAGGAGAATGCAAATGGGAAATATAACAGGAGCACAGATGTATTGGGATATGAGTTTATAATATATAGTGTGTGCATGTGTATACATTTAAAGGGGAACTTTCACCTCCTCATTATCCTTATTGTATCCCTTCCTTTGTGTCCCCTCTGTACAGTGCGGTCTTTCTTTTTGCCTACAAATCTGTTTAAATGAAGAAAAAAGATACTTGAATTGTGTACCTTATGACGTTAGCAGCCGCACAGCCGCGCACCGTACGGTGCAGAAGACTCTCCCACAGCCTCAGCTCCTTTCACTTGCCCCAGCATCCTCCGATGATGGAGGCGTTCTGTTAGTAAGCTGGAGAGAGATCTCATTGGCTAGATATCGATCAAGTTCCCCTTTAATTTTAAAGGTTTTTTTTTTTTTTTTTAATTGTAATAAAACCGACTCTGATGCTACTATGGGTGTGCATGAGGCATGCGAAATTCAAAAGATCGTGTTCAGTAAATGTTTAACCCTTTGAGTGCTAGAGGGGTACAGAATGCATTGCTAAGCAATGCATTCCGTTCCCCTCTGGCACTCAAAGGGTTAAAGTCTATGAAAAGCTGGGGTATAGACTACCCAAGCCCATCTGTAGCTATGCCAATTGGTAAGATATCTGGTAAACGGGTCAAGATTAATGGAATAATAATCTGGATATTCATGTAGTGAGTGTTGAAGATAGCAAAAGCAACTTTATATAAGGAGTGGATTAGTAGAGGGATCCTCCTCTTTGGGATTGGATTGAAGGTCACATACAGAACAGCTGTGCTTTTGTTATTCACTGTCCCTCCCAATAGAACAATCCACAGCTAAGCAACAGTCTTGTACAGATAAACCACACTGAAATATATGGACTTTGTGTCAAAGCAAGCTGGAGCAATTGTGGGGGAACCAATTTCACCATACTAGAACTGGCCATTGTACTGTTCGTCCTCAGACCTTCCCACATTTGGATGTATAGAAATAAAAATTCCCAACGTACCCATTGATTTAAGTGGGGCTTTTGCCTACTTAAAGGGATAGTAATACTTCGTTTTAACTTTATTTTATTTTGTAGGCATTAAAAAAATATGAAGAATGATATAAGTCTTATCTCTCAAACCTTTATGGTTTAAGAGATATTCCCAAGCACATTTTCTAGAGCCTTGTCTTTGAGCCTGTGGTAGTAGTACCCATAGGGATACTTGGAACACAGGCAGGGGTTATTTGATATACAGAGAATTTATTCACAATTAAGAAGTGTCAGGCTGCCCCCACCCCCCTAGCACAATTATATAGACTATGGCTACATCCATGTTTTAACAGAACTTTTGAAGGACATTCTCACACTTGTATTGTAGACAGGGCCAGTGTAATGTAGTTGGTTGAGTTTATTAAGCCTGGAAATTAAACATTTACTGTCACATGTCCATGTGTTCACTGCATATATGCAATGTATGCCAGAGACTGTGAATAGGTAGTAGTCTTCTGAAACCGCTCCATGACAGTCCACGTGACCATCATGGGGTGAAGTGACTATTGGCAACAAAAGTCTCATGAGTGTTACTGATTTTCTCCACCAAATGTTCTCTTGCTGTGGGTCAGACAGTCCTGGTCCCACATAACTTTTTATAAGCACATGCATATAAGTGAGTGTGAGAATGTATGTTACTATGGCCTATATTTATACAAGCAAACTGGAGTTATTCTGGAATAAACCAATGGCATCATAGGGGACACACAAATTCCTGTTAAATTAAATTGGGCTTGTAACCCCTTGAATGCTAGAGAGATCTCCAATGCATTTCTTCACAATTCACTGGAGACTTCTCTGGCACTCAAGGAGTTAACCGTTTCAGTGCCAGAGGAGTACGTGACGCATTGCTTTCTGTTCAAGCGCATGGGGGATTTAGACATTTTTAATTGTCCCCTACACTGCAGCTGATTTACTCCAGAATAACTCCTCGTTTACTTTTATAGACGTGGGCATATGTACTCCATATCATTTTGAGAATGGGTGTATTTCTGAGAGTGTCTGTGTATTGGTTGTGTAAGACTGTGTGTGTCTATATCTGTGTTTAGAGTAAATGGTTTTTGTGTGTAACTGGTTTTGTGCTTGCGTAAGCATCAAAGGGGTTTGTGTCTGAATGTTTGTGTGTACATGCATCTGTGCCAAAGTGTGTGTGTTTGAAGAAAAATAAGTGTGTGTGTGACCCTTAGTTTGGGTTTGTTTATGATTTAAGTGTGACTGTGTCTGAAATTGTGGCTTTCCTGTGTAAAACAATATAATTCAACATGATGATGATGATGATGATGAAGCTAGAAATCACTTTTTTACTCACATTTCACTCACCTTTCCTCTGTTGGGAGTCCCATTCAACATATAAAGAAATGTTTACCGAAGTAACAAACTACTCTTTGAAATTCAAATTCGGGGGGGGGGGGGGGGCACAAAACATACAGTGAAAAAATGTTGTGTGTATGGGCTATTTGTTTTGAGAATGTCTATACTAAAATGTTTGCCTGTGATCTAATGTCAGTGTCTGCCCCTTTTACAGGGATTTTACGAGTTTGTACATATTGACTGCATATAGTTCTTCTACACCCTCCAAGTGTATCTTTTTAGCATGTACAGTATCTTTAGTTTAGAATTTTGCAACATTTCTCAGCACAGAAGGAAGGTGGGGGAGAGGCTCTTCTGGGATAATTATGCAAGTAACAGAGAGAACCCACAGGAGTGATCAAAATGTAATGAGATTGTATTTACAAATAGATCTAGATAGAGTAATCTATATCTTCTATCTATATATATATAAAAGAATAAGCCTCATTGCATAATTTATGGTACCTCACACACAGAACATAATTTGTCTCCTCAGAAAACAAACACACATTGAACAGAATGCCTCATTACATAATTTATATCTCAATAGGAGACACAACTCCCATTGGGTGATTCAATGGGGACATTACTGCTCCCATTGGGTGGTTCAATGGGGGTGTGTTTATCATACAGGGAGTTGGCCCGCCCCCTCCAGCCCTCCCGCCACTATCCAACTGACAAAAAAAACCATAGCTGCCACTTGCTCCTGAAGTAGGGGATATCAATAACTTCTCCTGGTCCACACACACTCACTCAGGATCATGACCCCACAAACACACTGTCACCTCCCACAGATAACTGCAACCCTCCATACACTCTGTGTCACCTCCCACAGATAACTGTAACCCTCCATACACTGTCACCTCCCACAGATAACTGTAACCCTCCATACACACTGTCACCTCCCACAGATAATTGTAACCCTCCATACACTCTGTTTCAGTACAAGGGTGTAATGTTTCCATAAAATACAAACTCAGGGATAAACTTAATAGCAACTCTTATTTAACCCTTTCAGTGCCAGAGGGGTACGCAAAACATTGCTTTGCAATGCGTTGCGTACCCCTCTGGCACTCAAAGGGTTAACTCTTCATCTCTTCAGTCACCTCACTGTCTGTTTTCAACTGTCACTCCTCCACTTCCTGCTTCCTGATTCCCGCCCTTTCTCCTTAAAGGGACAGAGATGCTTTGCTGTATGTTACAGAGGGCAAGCCTCAAACACCACTTTCTATTTGATCCCTCAGCAAATTGCTATGTTGCCTCAACTGAAGAGCCACTGTGTGTTATATTGCTATGTTATCTCAGCTTAAGTAAGGAGTTACTGTTCCCATTGGGTGATTCAGTGGAGGAGTGATTTAAATCATTCAGGGAATTAGCCTGCTCCCACTATCCAGCCCGCCCACCACTATCCAAGTGACTGAAAAAACAAAATGGCTGCCACTCGCTCCTACACCACAAACTCACACACAAGCTACACATACACACAAAAAAGCCACACACACACACACACAAAAGCCACACACGCAAGCTAAACACACACACAAAAACCACACACGCAAGCCAAACACACACACACACACACAAAAGCCCCCCCCCACACACACACACAAAATAAAGCCCCACACACACACACAAAAGCCCCATACACAATAGCCCCCCCACACACAAAAGCCCCACACACAATAGCTCCACACACACACACACAAAAGCGCCACACACACACACAAAAGTGCCACACACACACACACAAGCCACACACACACACAGTGCCCAGGGGTCCCTCCACCAACCTGAGGCACACAATGAGCTGATCCAACAAAGAGAGGGCGGGATCGGCTCCAGTGTACCTTCATTTCTGGTATCCGCAACACAACAATGCTTTCGGCTCCTGGTGCACAATGTGCTTCTGCTGCAGGAAGCCCAGCTGCTTCATGTAGCTTGGAGGCAGGCAGGCCCAGTACCAAATCCCTCATGGTCCCCCTTCATGAAGCACAACACTCCACCCCGCAACAGCCCAGTCATGCGGCCCTTCAAGGAGCTCTCTACAAGCAGCAGCTGGATGTGGCTATTACCCGTGGCTGAGGGTCTGGAGACAGACCATGATGGGGTCACTCTGTAGTACACACTCTTACGCACAATCTTCTTCACTGCCACTCTCTGCCCTCTGTCACACACCTGCACTGTGTAAGTACCCTGGCACAAAATATACATACCGCGCTATAGCTGCTCCAACAACACACACCATCCCTGGTCCAACCGCACACACCATCCCTCCTCAGCTCCCGCTCTCGGTGCCTGGGCTGCGTCCCTAGTAATGCTGTTGGCCAAGGCCTGGGGCAGGAGGTGTCCTCCTGGCCAGGGAGCTGGGCCTGCGGTTGTCTGGCAGCCTCTGAGTGTGCATGTACAGAGACGGACACAGAATGGAAGAGGCGGCTGGAGCTGAAAGGGTGCTGGGGATAATGGGGCCATTAGTCCAGCAACAACTGGAGAGCCACAGCCTGAAAGCCATCACATGCACCTCCAGTGCGTTCCACTTCAGGGACTGTGGACTCCATGACTCTCGCTACATACTGGGACAGCTGGTTAACCCTTTCAGTGCCAGAGGATTAAGCAACACAGTGAGCAATGCCTTGCCTACCCCTCTGGCACTTACAGGACCGTAATAATATCTGTGTGTGTGTGTGTGTGTGTGTGTGTGTGTGTGTGTGTGTATGTATGTATGTATGTATGTATGATCAATGCCTGTATATGTCACAGTATCTGTGTGTCTATGTATGTGTGCAATATGATTCTGCTTCACACAGTACACAAAAAAACCCATCATCAGCCAATACAGCTAATTGAAATGTACAATACAAACAAACACAAAAAAATCTTACAAAATACCTTCAACATGCCACTTACAACATTTCAAACAAAAAATGCTACATAACACATACCCTACTACAATGACGGGCAACGCCGTCACATATTGCTAGTTTAATATAAAGCAAATCTCATTATTATATCTATTTCTGTGCATGTGTTACTTTTGATCAGTATATGCAGTGAATATATGGTTTGATGTGGCTGATGTAGGTGTGACATCTATGTTGAAGTTTAGAAACATTTTTTCATTGGGGAAATGTTGGAGGGTATATCATTCAGTTGAGTGTTAGGTTACTTAGGAAAATTTCTGCAACAATGGTTCTCAACCAGGGTGCTGTGACACTTTGGTGTGCCACGGACATCCAGTTAGGGTGCCCTTTGTTTTTAATAAAGTATTTGAGAAAAATTTGAATGTTGAGTTGTAGGTGAATATTTATGGGCATTTTTATGCACAATATATTTTATTTTGCTTGTGCATCCTAAGAATAAACATAGATTTCTGTACTTTCTCCTTCAGTATGACATTGACAAACAACACATAACATTTTAGGTATGCCCCAAAAATTTGACTATATGTTGGGGTGCCGTTAAAAAAAAAAAGATTGAGAACCACTGGCATACAGCTAAATGGGTTCTTGTTTCTGGGAAAATTGAGAAACTGATCTAGCGTTATACTTTGGTATCGCTACCTTCTTTAGAGGAAACTGTAGATAAAATGTGTTACAAAAACAAAACAATTCACCTGAATGCTGTTTAAGAGACACCTACCTAGGGAAAGTGATGCAGTGCAAACTGAATTCCCATTGATTCAAATGGGGCTTTTAACTCCTTGAATGCTGCACAGTGCACTTGAGACCTAGCCTTTTAGAGATTTGTGTTAATGGAAATCTGTATTGCTGTTGGTTTGCTCAAAAATTTCTCTGCTTTTCTCAGTAACTGAACCCCAGTGAATTTAACAATTAAGTGTTTTACGCCTTAAGGTACACTTCCCATATGTGTGTATAATTTACATAAAATGTGCGTGTTATGTGCAGATTTCTTAACAAATTTGAGGTTGTGCTAAACCTGCAAGCATTTATTGCCAAAACCTACTATAACTTGTTAGGCTGAAATACTGGTTTGATTAAAGGGAACACCACATAATATTCTACTATCTAAATCCAAAATACTCCATAATTATTTTTAAAGTAAGATATGGCTGTTGTCATTTATTACTTCTTGATATGTCAACATTTTAATGAGCTATAGTACTATTTCTGCAACTTTAACAGTGATCAACATCAGGTCTACAACTAGATGTCACAGTCAGCATTAGCACCTCTATCGTTACAGGGCAACCAGGCCACTCTCTCATTATACATTAATTAGGAGGAGGGGAAGATTGACCCCCAAGGCCCTGGTCGCTGGGGGGACATAAAGGAATCTGGTGAGAAGGGTAAGCAGCTGGGCTTTGAATAGGAGAAAAACAGATGCCCTGAGAGAGAGATGCAAACTGAGAAGAGAGGGGGTTGGGAGAGGGCCTGGAGGTGGTGTGTGTGGATTAATTCACAGACAATACGAAGGAGCATTAATAGTGTCCTGGGAAAATGGATTTTTCTCACAGCCATGAAGGCCTTCTAATTGTTATATTCCTGCTATAGAAATACTCCCTCTGTATACCAATGTCTTTTCACAACCCAGACACTATTCTACTTTAGAGGATACATTTTTTTTTTCAAAAGCACTCCTCCTCCAGTCCTTACAGGACAAAAGTAATGTATTATGATGTGTGTTAAAATTATTACTTTTCTTTGTTTTTGTAATCGTACCCTAGTAACAATTATAGTTGAATAAAAGTATATTTAGCTTGTGTGGCTGTTATTATTTTTTATTATTATGATAAAGTGCCAGCAGTTTGCACAGCACTGTACAATAGAATGGGGTTAGAAACAAGTTGTCATGCAATTAAACATTACATGATATATGTAAAAGGCATAAAAATATGAGCCAAAAGGCTTTTGTTCGAGGGACCTACTCTTTCAACCTTACATTCTAGAGGGTGTATAGGTTGGTAGATACAGCAGGTAAAGTGACTGCTTGGAGGGTTATTGCAGTGGCATAAGTGAAGAATTAAGGAACTATGAAACCCAGAATCCTAACCTAACTTAAAAAAAAAAAAAAAAAAAAAAAATGGTCATGTGTCCCTGACTACCACTACCATGCTCTGATATCTCAGAGCGTAACATGTAATGAGCTGCATGTCCAATCCCTATGATGCTCCTTAACCCTTTGAGTGCCAAAGTGCAAAGCAATGTGTTGCGTACCCTTATGGCACTCAAAGGGTTAAAAACTAGGTAGAAGGAGCCTCACTTCCTGCACATGATTGGAAACAGGCAGTGTTGGAGCTTGGACTGATATCTCAAGCTCCCATAAAGCCACTTGCGCATATCTGAAATAGCACTGGATTCTGGGACTTGCTGTTTATTTAAAGGGATAGTAATACTTAATAATTACTAACCCCTATATTAAAGTCATATTAAAAAGAAATGTATTGCCCTGAGAGTCATCTCTCAAACCTTTATGGTTTGAGAGATAATAGCTCCTAAAGCTGCCCTCTCCCTCCCAATTCCCCGAAATCAGCGTTCTAGCTGACTGCTGGAAAGCCTGTCGTACGACCGTCAGGTGGCTCTGTAGCACAGCCAAGATCGCGTTAATAAAAAAGAAATCTTGCACTGAAATGGTCTTCTACGTGTGCTTGGTTTGCAAGAACACGTAGAGGACAGTTTTAGTGAAAGATTTTTTTTTTTTTTTTTTTTATTAACGCGACCTTTCCTGCTGGTCCGAGAATCTAAAGCTGATGACGTAGGTGTTTTCGTGTAGCCGGGGGGAGTTACAAGAGAGTCGATCGGCTCCGTGCTGACATGCGCAATGCGCTTTTCTGGGGGGGAAGACGTCACTAGGTACTTTTTGGAATTAATAGATTACTCTTTAATAACACGTTCTTAAAAAAAAAAAGTATAATTAGACAGCGAGTTATCACGGATTGTAGCCCTCTAATTGAGGCTACATGTTGCAGGAGTGTTAGTTCCGCTTTAAGTATTGCTATCCCTTTAAAGCAGTGCTTCTCAACCAGGGTGCCATGGTACTTTGGTGTGCCATGCGCAACATAGGTAGCCATTTTTCAAATAAGGCTTAAAAAATATGTTCACTTAAAGGGAATGTATCATCTATATAAAACTTAGGCTAAATAGTTGTTATATAGCTATCTCACTAAAAGTGTGTGCATTTTTTTTTTTCTTTTCATTTATTTTTTTTAAAAAAAGCTTTTTGTCAAAATTTAAGTTATAAAGTCTGGGCTGCAGCTACTTCCGGACAGACTGCGGTTACATGCTCTGTAACTGCAGTCCTTCACTCTACCTCTCCTCTAGCCAGCCTCCTCCGATGACTGAGGCTTCTGTCTGTAAGCTGGAGCGGTCTCATTGACAGAGAGAGATATCTATCCAATGAGATCACTCCAGCTTACCGACAGAAGCCTCCATCATCGGAGGAGGCTGTCTAGAGGGAGGGGAGCAGAGGCAGAGAGAAGGACTGCGGTTACAGAGCAGGTGACCGCAGTCTGTCCGGAAGTAGCTGCAGCCCAGACTTTATAACTTAAATTTTGACAAACTAAAGCTTTTGTTTAGATTTTTTTATTATTTTCTTTTTGGAAATGGGGCTGTATAATTCCCCGTTAGGTGGGTTACCATCACTGGGCTTCACTGGAATGGGTTGAACAGTTCACCCTGTGGAGGAAATTTTGCTGCCAAATTTTCCCTCGTAACATGGTTTCTTGAGACTCTGGCTTCTCTCTAAGATGGTAACCTGAAGACAGACTGGTGAGTAACCCTTTGAGTGCCTTGGTCCACTTCATGTCCCAAACTGTGTTGCCCCTCCATACAGGGGCTGGTGTGTGCCTTGGTAGGCTCTAGCACTAATTATGGGCATCTTTATTATCTATATACTTCTCTCAGAGGACTTTGGAGTAAGGACAGATTCCTGATTCTGTGGGATTAACCCTTTCCCTGTTTCTGCTAATTTAAGTGTTTTCTTGCTTTTGGAGGTTTATTTTCACCCTCCCACTACTTGTATGTTAGTTTTATTACCCCCTTATGTTCCCTGGGGGTTTTGGGTTTATTAGCATCCATCTTACTTTAGATTGATTTTTGGAGTGGCGGTCCCTTAACCCCTTAAGGACCCATGACGGTCCTGGACCGTCATGGGTTGCTTTAAAGAATTGCAGCCCACCTGCTGCCATCTGTGCTCCGCTGACTTCTATGGGGTATATCTCTGCAAGAGTTTAACATTCCAGTCATCTGGTCCAGGGGGCTCATGACGCTCCGTGAACAGAGTTGTAGGCATTGCTAGGCAACAAGCAACAGAGAAGACTACACTACCCAGTATGCCCGTATCACGGCTTTCTTCCAACTGGCTGACAGTTTTGTAGTGGCAATCTTCTCTATTGCTTATCCTATGCAGAGGCTGGCTCTTCTCCAGATTAACACTTTGCTTGCCAGAGAAGTCTATTTCTGGGCTCTTAGGGTGCTATTTCACTCTGAGAACATTCTCTAATAATTTCTACTAGATTTGGGACACTTCCTAGTGGGAAGCATACCTCCCAACATTTCAAATTGCTAAAGAGGGACACTTGTGTTTTAGGTGGTATTTCTGGGGGCGTGGCTGGTGGGTGGGGCATTATCTAGAATTTTTAGGCTATTTCATGACCTATTAACACCTCCTAATAAATTACCTATAACAAGACCAAAGTATTTTATTTACACAGACTAATTTATAAATACAAATACTGACATTTAAACAAACATTAATGTGAGTTTTATTGCAGTAGAGCAATGTGATACATTTATATACACACCACACAATCTGATCTCCTGAAAAGAGGGACATCAGGGTGGGGAAGTATGTCAGACTCTAAGAGGCATGGGGCTAAATCTAAGGCAGTGGATTCTGGGGCTGCACTTACCCCCTCACAGACAATTTCTCTTGTCTAGAGAGTATTCAGGGTTATGTCCCTCATGCGCTGTGGCATTCACTACTCTGCCAGGGCCCTCCAGTACTGATCAAGAGCCAGCATGGGTCAAGATTTTACTGTCTTCAATGGCCCAAATCCCTTCATCTGAACAAGGGGTACTTCATTCATGGAAGCCTATTCCTTCCTTTTATGCAAATTAACCCCATTTCTATGGGTCATTCACAGGGTATTGGGGTTTCCTGATTGAGAATATAAGGATGTGGATTCTTCCTATTCCTATGGAGATTTCTATGAGGCTGACCCACTCCCCTCCGAAGGGACTCATGAGCGCTGTCTAGGAGACCCTTCAGGTCTCTGATTCATCTGATGAGGTGACTCCCTCTCTTGATATTTTCTAGAGGCATATGAAGTCTTCTCCCATTTTTCCCACCCAATTACACTCTTGACTAGATCCTTATGGATGAGTGGAAAACATCTGATAAAAAGCTTTTCCAAGCTATACCCGTTCTCTTCTCAAGGCCTACTTCACTGCCACTGGGGCACTAAGGTCTATTTTTGCCTCTGCCTGGGTTAACAGGGCAGTTGCTGTTTGTGGGGAGTGACTTTCAGATGCTTTCTGTGCAGATGTGGCCAATGAGGACTTGGTTCTCATGGTTAACATAAAGGAGGCCAGAACTTATGTTTCTTCTGTGTCCACTCCACGACACTAAAATGGGCTTAGTCTCCTCCCCCCCGCTGGTAGGACCAATGTAATTTCTTTAAAGGGTTAGTAATTCCTTATTGTAATAAATGGTTATATCGTAGATATTCAAAAAATAAATCAATAGATCCAGTCCAATCTCTCAAACCTTTATGGTTTGAGAGAGAGGACGTTATCCCCTCCCTCCCCATGCACTGACATCAGCCTCTAGCTGACAGAAGAAGATCATGGTCCCGGGGCTTGCAGGCAGATCATCAGCAAAGCCGAAATACCACAATCTAAAAAGAAATACTTCATTGCCTGGTTTGCAAGCACACTTTGTAGACCGGTCCAATGAACTGTTTCTTTTTAGATTGCAGTATCTTGGCTCTGCTGAAGAACCACCTCGTGTCGACTGACTAGAAACTCCTTCTGTCAGCTTTACAGCTGACATCAGTGCAAGGGGAGGGGGGGAACTTTAAAGGAGCAGTAAACTTTTTTATGAAAAAATATATATTGTAGGGATTTTCCTATTGAGTAAAATAAGGGTACTCCCACTACTGAGAGATTTATATTTCCAGAGTTATTACAGTTTAAACCCATGGTTTTTTACATTAGCAGTGCCCTCTAGTGGTCAAATTCTAATTAGATTTCCTGTTAGATTCTAATGTGGAGGAAAGTCAGAAAAGTCAGAGACATACAGTTCTCCATAGAATGTGATAGAAACTGCCTGTCACTTCCTGTCAGTTAGAACTATCAAGAAGTAAACACAGTAAATTCACTTCCTGTTTATTTGAACTGCTATAAATTTTGAATAAAACATCTGACAGCAGTGGGAGTGACCTTGTTTTATTCAGCAGGAAATGCTCTGTAAAATATGTGTTTTCATAAACAAAAGTTTACTGCTCCTTTAAAATGTTATCTCTCAAACTAAAAAGGTTTGAGAGATCGGACTGACATTTATTTTTTTGAACATCTATGATATTACTGTTTAATATAAGGCATTAGTAACCCTTTAAAGGCTTACCCTTCATCTGTACTCCTCAGTTATGTTTTGTCCTACCAAGCTGATGGATGGAAGACGACTTTCTTCCATTCTTATGAATCTCGGCCACATCTTGATGCTGTCCCTGACCCGGTGATTCTCCTGATTATCTCTCTAGACCCCACCAAATGCAGTATGTTGGAATTGGGCAGTATGGCCTTGCATCCTACCTGCAGTAGATCAGCCTGGTCTTCAGATGTCTCGGTTGGGTGTCTCTCTCATTTATGACCTCGGTAGTGAGGTATGCAAGGTGATATCACAAGTGCGTTCCATTGATGGAATGTAAGCTACAATTCACCATAGCGTATAAGGATTTGGAGGGGGAAGCACTGGGCTGAGTGAGGATAAGAAGTTGCTAAAAGCTAAACTCTGCATAGCATGTGATGCTAAATTGGCTGCCTCTGATACCACAAAGTTGTGTGCTGAATATTTAAGAAGTGCATCTGGCCAGGACATGCCCTCACATTTCAGGAGTGTTTAGTATGGATGAAAACATCCATGTAAAAATGTGTTGCCCCCAGAAAAAGAGCTATCCTAGATGAGGCGACCAATTTTTCTTGCAACTCTTCCATGGGCATTATTAAGTTGTTAGCAGAATCCTCCACTATGTCCATAGTAGACAGACTAGCCTTGTGGATCTGTTCCTGGGGGGAAGATTCCTCATCTAAGGCTAAGCTAGTTGCCTTAACTTTCTCAGGAGAATTTATTTCTGGATTCCAGCTAGAAGAATTAATTAAAGGGGAACTACCACCCCGCAAAATAAGGGACTGACAGCGCAGGCGCACAGACGTCACTATTGCAAGATGTCCGTGCTTCCTGCTACTGTCCGCCTCAGAGTAAGTAGAAAATCTTGTAAACCGGGTAATATTTCTGGCGACTAGCGCTACTAAGCAGCTAGTCGCCAGATGAAGACTTAAATAAGATTAAGTTTTTGTGGGGTGGTAGTTCCCCTTTAAGAAATCCTCTGTGGACAAAAGCGTATTCCTGTTGATGCCCTAATAGGGACAACTGAGCTAGGGATGGGAACCTCTATACTAGGACTCGGGGAAACCCACGGAACTAACTACAAGGAAGAAACTGCCATACATATATAGAAGTAAATTATATATATAATCCCAGAAAAAAGCACCCATGACATTATATATATATATATATATATATATATATATATGGAGGTCAGCAGGGTAGGGTAGCTAGCAGTCGTGGTACAGGCTGGAATGAAGAGAGAGGATCAGGGCAGGCTGAGATCCAGTAGAATGGTCAGTATCCAATGCAGAGGGTCAGGGCAGGCTGAGATCCAGAAGAATGGTCAGTATCCAAAGCAGAGGGTCAGGGTAGGCTGAGATCCAGAAGGAATGGTCAGTATCCAAAGCAGAGGGTCAAGGCAGGCTGAGTTCCAGAAGAATGGTCAGTATCCAAAGCAGAGGGTGAGGTAACACTGAAGGTCTTAACTGAGATCCGAAGCAGGTACTGCACAAAGCAAGAGAGCACAATTACTGAGCACCGATTCAGTATATGGGTACATATATATATAAATAAATATATATATATATATATATATATATATATATATATATATATAGTATATGCAATGATGTCATCTTCGTGTGCCGCCACATGCCTCCACTTATTAGCTGAGGTGTGCATGCATCGGCGCCTGCACAGAGAGGCACCCATTCAGATCCAGAAGTGGAGGACATCAGAGTGCGGCATGGAAGGAGAAGGGAGACTAATGCATTCTCCCCTTGCCGCGGATCCGTCCTGGGAGGACCCCAGAACGGCCAGGCAGGTACTGACATGACCATTCCTTCCTGAATAAAGGAGATCCCCCCCCCAAAAAAAAAAAAAAAACTTTCATAATCTTTGATTTCGTTCCTAGAGATTACCTTTTCAAGAAAATAAGAGGTACCAACCACAGCACACCTTTGAGCAGCCAAGGCAGACTGGTAACCAGAGGAGAGGATTCAGAACGGATTTCTCACAAAAAAGCTGAGTTCAGAAAAGAGTTTGCATGAAATTCAGCAGGCCCCTTTCCCATGGCCAGTTACGGGCTGACTGGCTCAGTTTACCAGGGTTTGGAATAAATTTGGTCTCGATCAATGAGTATCTGCTCAAGTTTTTTAGTCCCAAAGAAGTATTGTTTTTTTCTAGAGATCCAGCTTTGGATCTTGCCAGGAAGGCAAGAAGCATCATAGAATGTGTACAATAACTGGAATTAACAAAGGTTATAGAGAAGTTTCCATTGGATCAGAGGAAACAATGCATTTACTCAATCCTATTTCTTGTAACAAAACAGTCAGAAGTGTACAGAAATAGTTTGATTTGAAATTTGTCAATACCTTTGTGAAAGTGACCACTTTCAGAATGAAAACTGTAGCATCAGTAATGAAAGCTATTCCTCCCCAGGGGTTCCTGTCATCAGTAGACTTACAGGACGCATATCACCATGTCTTAATCAGGCCATGCCACAGAATGTTCCTGCTTTTTGCCAAAGGCAGACATCCGGACCATTTCAGAGCCATACCCTTCAGACTTTCATCTGCTCCAAGGGTTTTTATAAAGGTCTTTGCAACCTCTCTATATGTTTTGAGAAAAGAAGGGATAGTGGCAATTCCTTATTTGGACGACATATTTATTTAGTCACATTCATTCATCAAGCAGCTCGATTCACAAATCGATCCCTGAGCCACTTAACAGAATCAGGTTGAATGCTAAATTACCATAAGAGCCATTCAACCCCAGATCAGTAGATCATCTTTCTAGGGACACACCTGAACACGCAAATAATGATGGCTTGTCTTTCAGAAGACACGATTGCAAGAGTAAAGAGAGGTCCAGTCTTTCATGTGTGTGATTACGGCAACTGCACACACATTCATGATACTTCTGGGAGTCCTCACATCAACGACCCAAATAGTACCATGGGCACGATTTCACATAAGAGCTCTTTAAAATAATTTCCTGAGGTTGTGGGACAAGAATCCATACAATCCCAATCAAAGGATTCCTTTCCTTCCATCAGCAAGAAGGGAACTGCTATGGTGGTCAAGAACAAGGAACCTGAAGAAGGGATGTTCCCTCCTAGAACCAGACTGATAGTTTGTTACAACAGGCTCAAGTCTCAGGGGATGGGGGAAACAGTATGGCAGTCCCTATATGTTCAGGGGACGTGGCCATGACTGAAAAATTACTGCATATAAACACCCTGCAGATGAGAGCAATAAGAAAATCATTAATAAAATTAAAGCCCCACCTTTTGGGAAAATCATTATGGATAAGGTCAGATGATCAGGCCATAGTGATGTATCTCAGGAACCAAAGGGGGGCAAAGAACAGGGGTCTGATAGAGGAAGTAGCCAAATTATTCCAATGGGTAGAAGAGAATCTAGCAAATCTCATGGCATCCCACGTATCGGACCATCTGAGATGACATGCCAACTATCTCAGCAGGAGGAGAACAGACCAGGGAGAATGGTCCCTAAAGGACTTTGGCTTCCAAATGATCACAAAAAAATGGGGTCAGCCGAAAATAGAACTCATGGCCTTGAGTCCACAGAAAGTGCAAGAGGTACTCTTCAAGGTGGAGAGATCCAGAGGCCTTAAACCAGGATGCTTTAAGAGTAAGGTTGTAGTCAAACTGGCATATTTGTTTCCTCCAATCTCACTGATTGCAGATGTCCTAAGAAAACCAAAGAAGGACAAAGCAGAGATAATCCTCATTGCACCAGACTGGCTGAGAAGAATCTGGTATTCTCCATTAATTCATATGTTGATCACCCGTCCTTGCCTCTCCCAGTGCCACATGATCTGCTGATTCGGGTACCCGTCTGTCATGCCAATCTGGCCTTTTTCGAAGCTGCTGGCTTGGAGGATGAGCAACAGTCATTAGCCTTTTTAAAGGGCTTTCCAAAGATTTTAAAAATCCTATACTAGCCGGGAGGAAGGCCTCAACCAAAATCTACTTCTGAATATGGAAGACATTCAGGTCATGCTGTACAGTTTGATGACCTATTGCATCAGCTGACCCTGGATTGGAGGGACCTTTGTGATCCTGGAGTAGACCCTCGTCACCACAGATGCCAGCCTGAGAGTCTGGGGAGCCATTCTGGATCACCTAGGTGTCCAGGGGAGATGGAGCAAGGACCAGAGTCTGTTGCCCATCAACGTCCTGGAACTCTGGGCGATTCAACTAACCCTCCCTGGGGCTTTCTAGAATGTAGTGAGCATGCAGTCCGACAAAGCCACAGCCGTGGAGTACTTCAGTTGCTGGGGGGGAATGAGCAGTGCGGCGGCTTGGAACGAAGGGTCGCCTGTGTTGGGGGGAGGCCTACGTTCTGTCCATCTCAACCATCCACATTCCAGGGGTAGAAAACTTTCTAAGTCGCCAAAATGTAGATCCAGGAAACTGGGAATTCCATCCGGAAGTGTTTTACCTGACCGTTCAGTAGTGGGGTACCAGGGATAGACCTCCATGGCAACCATGGAGAACAGGAAGGTTCCAATGTTCTGCTCTCGGATGGGGGATCTTCTAGCTTTTGCTAAGGATGCAGTATCGATTCAGTGGAGCTTTTCTGTTCAGGATCCAATCCGCCTTACTTCCAGCCCAGATCTATTGCTCCAGAGTCACCTGTGGCACGAAGATGTGGAGAAACTGCCTTTGACCTCATGGCAGCAACAATCTGTGGAGGAAGGGGTTTTCTGCCAAAGTCATATCTACCGTGATACAGGACAGGATGCCGGTCTCCTCTTCCAAGGCATATATCATACTATATTTCATAAGTGGTGTGCACACAAGAATACGTCTCCGCAAGCTTTTGACCTTTCCTTAGTGTTGTCTTTCCTCCAAGATGGGGTAACCTAGTAACACAGATTAGGTTGAAAAAGACAAAGTTCAACCTTTTGTCTTTTAACCCAGTTAAATTAGAATTGTATAAGCTTTATTGCTACCAAATAAGTTTAGTCTCTATCTGAACTTCGGTTTTGCCTAATATTACACAGTATAACCCTGTATGTTATTACTTGAAAGAAAGATGTATCTAATCTCTTAAGTGTATCCATTGTATCTACCATTACTACATCCTTGGGCAAGGAGTGCCACAATTTAACAATCCTTACTGTAAAAATACCTTTTCCTGTGCTGAAGTTGAAACCTCCTTTTCCTCTAATCTCAAGGGGTGGACTCTGGTTTATTTGATCAGGCCTTGGAATGAAAAGCTCAACAGAGTTCCTTGTATTGACCTCTCATATACTTCTACATTGTGATAAGATCTCCTCTTAGTCATCTTTTCTCTACAATAAACAAACAGTTTGTCTAAAGGTTCCTCATACGTCTGGTGTTCCATTACGTTAATAAATTTTATTGCTCTTGCCTGTACTCCCGCCAGTTCTATGATATTTATTTATTTTTAAACTGGTTCACAAAACTGTACTGTGTATTCGAGATGAAGTCTTAACATAATTTTTCCACTGTACAAATCACTGCTTCAATATCTTTATTTATGAAATACAGGACTTTGTTTGCTTTTGCTACTGCTATTTGACACTGGTCACTGTTTCAAAGTTTGTAGTTTATAAGGATTCCCAAGTCTTTCTCTAGTAACGAGTCCCCTAAAATAAATTTACTAAGTTCATAAATACTGCTGGGATTTTTTTCCTAAATGCATGACTTTGTACACTTTCCTACATTAATCTTCATATTCCATTTGGTTGCCCAATCAGCCTGTTTATGTGACTCTCTCTGTAGAGAACATGTCCTGTTCTGTATTTATTACCCTGCATAATTTAGCGTCTTCTGCAAATATTGATATTTTGCTTTCTAAATCTATTTCCAGATAATTTAAACATGTTAAAAAGCAGAGGCCTAAGTACTGAACCCTAAGGTACCCCACTTTTAACTGTATTGGAGAATATTCCATTTACAAAAACACTATTCCCTATCCTTTAATCCAGTTTTTTATTTAACTGCAAAGGTTATCCCCTAGCCCTAATTTTCTTATTTTATACCCCAGCCTCCTGTGTGGCACTGTATCGAAGGCCTTTGCAAAATCTAGATATACTACGTCTATTGATTTACATTTATCTAGGTTGCTACTTCTTCATAGAAACTCAGAAGATTGTTTGGCACAATCTGATCCTTAAAAAACCATGCCGATTCCTGCTAATAATATTTTCTGCAGTGTAACACTGATTATATTCTAGCATTTTCCCACTACAGAGGTCAAACTTACAGGTGTATAATTCATGCCAATGAGAGCGCTCCAGCTTACATGGAAAAATCCTCTGTCATCGGAGGAGGTTGGAAATGACAGGCTGCGGTGCAGAGCTGGAAGTAAGGCACAGGCTCAATTTTTAAAACCTAAAATATTGCCATAGTACGCATTTAATAACAAAATAAGACAAATATTAGAGGTTGTTGCTATATTAAAATCATTAGGAACCAAACTTGTATAGGGGTGATAGTTCCCCTTTTAAAGAGTAAAAAGAGGGGTCTTGCTAATGCTGCAATGAGTTCTTGAAGAACCCTTTGATGTATACCATCCAGTAGTTAGGCAGTCTTAATTTTGTTCAGTCTTCCCATAACCTCTTTTTGAGGCTCCTCTACCATTTCTTGTTCCTTGGTATATACAAATACAAAGAACGTTTTTCTTTTCCTTATCCTCTGTAATCAACTCGCCCATCTCCTTTTTGAAATGTCCAATGCACTCCCTCTTAAGTTTTTTGCTTTATTTTTACTAACCCAATTGCCTTTTTGCAGTCTTTGTTACATTCCCTGTATTTCAAGAAATACATTTTCTGTTCCTTCAGGCTTAAATAGTTGAAATGGCTTCTTTCCCTCTGTGTCCAAATCCAACAATAATAGACTGTGGGTACTGACTCCGCATCCCAGTTGGTAGGACCAATTAAAATTATAAAGGCATCTGTTCCTCCTCACCTCAGTTATAATGTTTGAGCTTTAATAACTTTTGAATAAACCACATTTCAGCAGTGGGAGTACCCTTGTTTTACCCGGGGATACAGCCTACAACATATTTTTCATTTTAAGGATTACTATCCTTTTAACCATGTCTTCAGCAAAAGAGGGAAGGGGGACAAACTGAAACCAGGGCCAGCGGTCCCTGAAGAGGATAAATCCATTCTTAAAGCTAGAACCTCTGCAGGCTGTGAGAATAAATTACCTCAGACAGAAACTGCTAAACTCTGTCCTGAGTATTTAAAAAAAAAAAAAAAAAAAAAAAAAAAAAAAAAAAGGTGCCTGCCAGTGATGATCCATCCCATTTTAAAGACTTTTATGATGGATGAAGTCATCCATCCAGGAGATGTTACTTACCATGATGGGGTCTGAAATGGACTTCTGATCCTGATGAAGGTCCATCCCATCTACTGAAAGATGACCATGAAGGCGGTATAATGGAGCTAAAGTCAGCATTTCTTCTGTGGAAGAAGGAGAAATAACGGAAGAGCTGTACAATTTTAGTCTTGATAAAATTGACGGGTTAGTTAGGACGAAGCTGCTGTGCAGATTTCTCACATAACCACTTTATTACTAGAGGATGATACCACACTATATGACCCTATGGAGAAGAGAGCAGATGCTGCAGTTTGCAACCATAGGGCAAAATAAGAAGGCCGCTACGGCATGCATATTTCGCACCATACAAATTTGGCTGTCAGAATCCTTTGTTTCAAGATCTCGACTTATAAAATAATTATCCTCAATCAAGGATGCCATAATTTTCTCATGTAATGCCTCTTGACCATATTGGAATCTTAGAGCACTATCTGTTACAGCCTGCAGATCACTGTGGATCAAAGCCTGGGAGGCGGACATCTCATCAAAAAAAAAAAAAAAAACATGCTAGTCTCATTATCCTTAACAGGGCACAAGTTGTTTGGCAGCTAGCTTTAGAAAAATTATTTGACAGTCCTCTGGGGGTGAAAAGTCCTTTTTGGCTTCAAGAACACAGATCCAGGACCACAAAATCAAGGTCTGCTACCTTCTGAAGGCAATCATTTCGGGAAGTAAGGGGCTACAGGCCTGAAAGAGCCTATGACCAAAGACCACAGCACAGGGAGTCAGATCAAGAAATCAGAAGCATCTACAGAGAGAGCCCAGGTTCCAGAGAAATTTCCAATGAAATGCAGCTTACCCCATATCTTTCTCCGGTCAGGGGGATGCTGGAGTTGTTTCAAGACTGTTGGGAAAAAAAATCCATCCCGACAGATGGGTCCTTCAGATCCTAGAGATGGGGGTATGTCCCTATGATAAAAAAGTTATACATCCGTAATCAGGAACATCCACGTGACAAAGGGAATGAAGAAGGCTCTTTAAAATCGCATTCAAAACCGGGTCGTAGAACGGGTCTCGGAGAAGCAAAAGTTTCATGGCTTTTATTTAACATTTTTTTCCTCTGTTCTGAAACCTTCAGGGGATTTATGCTTGATCCTGGATTTGAAGGAGATGAACTCCTATCTAATAGTCAGAAAATTCAAGATGGAGACCATTTTGTCAGCTATCAATATGGTCCATCCACAGGCATTCCTCTCAAGGATAGATCTCAAGGATGCGTACAATCATATTCTGATAAAACCTTCCCACAGAAGGTACCCTATCTTTGGAACTCACTACCATTATTGAGTTTTCCCATTCGGGCTGGCGTCTGCACCCAGAGCATTCACAAAAATGTTGGAGGTAGCCATGGCAGCATTGCACCAACAGAAGATTCAAGTCCTCCCTTGCCTCAAAGACATTCTACTTATATAGGAATCAAGTTGTTGGGCAATATCAAGCACTATCCGGTGTCTAGATCTGCTTCAAAATCTAGGGGTATTGCAAACTTAGTCCATTGCAGCCATCTCAGAAACTGCTTTTGTGTGTTTGATGCGATTACAGTTCTAGAGAGGGCTACTCTGTCAAAAAGACAAGACAGGGCTTCCTTATTTCTAAGGAAGGCATTTCAGTCAGCATCAGTGCCCTGGGCAAGATCCCACAACACACTGACACTGTACAACTACCTAAAAGTTTGCAACATTGACCCTGCCAACATCTTCCAAAGGAATTAACCCCTTGAGTGCCAGATGGGTACACAACACATTTCCAATCTACCAAAAGGAAGATCCCTGCATTAACTCATTTGGCAGATGCCAACAAAGCAGGTTGAGGAGGTATTTGGGACAGAAAGTCAGTTCAGGGGACTTGAAGTCGCAGGACGGCCAGTCGGAATATCGCTGTTCTAGCACTACAAGCTGTCTGGAACACATTACAACATTTGAAGAATGATCTTCACGGCATGGCAGTGCTGATTTAGATCAGACAGTGTTTACTGTAGTCGGGTATCTCCTGAATCAAGGATGAACAAGTCTTACACTCAGCAAGCTTTCACTACAGATTCTCCACTGGGTGTGAAAACATCTGAGTGCCCTGACCGCATCCTATACATTACTGTCTTGTTGGAAGACCAACAACTCAGCAGGGCAGCATGCTCTCAGATTCACCTGGAACTTTCACCTGGCATATCTTTCCCTCCCATTCCTCTGACAGAAGTTGTTCAAACAATCAGAAAAGACAGATCACAGGTAATACTCATAGCTCCGGACTGGCCAAGAAAAACATGGTATGCTAAGATAACCATTAAAGCTGTCAGTAATTCTGGGCCTGTTATCACAGGGTCCCATCCGGCATCTGGATCCAGCCTTCTTGAAGCTGGTGGCCAAGCGTAGCTCTTTAAGATTCAAGGGTTTAATTGAGCCAGTAATGGACACCATACTGGCCGGGCAATGTCCATCCTCCTCTAAAATCTATTACAGGGTTTGGTCTATCTTTCACAAGTGGTGTATGCCCAGACATCTAGACAGATCACTTATTTAAACTAAGAGGATTCTAGATTTTCTTCAAGGTTTTCAGAAGGGCCTGAAACCAGCCTCACTAAAAGTCCATCTGTTCGCTTTATCTACAGTTCTGTCAACATCTTGCAGAACAGTTATATGATCAGGAGATATATTTCTGCTATCACAAAAAATAAGCCCACTATTAGGGAAATAATTCCTTAATGGTATTTGAACCTACTTCTACAACAGTTATGTTCTCACAGTTTTATTTTGAACCTTTAGAAGACCTTTCTTTAAAACGTCTTACATTGAAAGCAGTTCTACTTATGGCAGTCACATCTGCTAGAAGAGTGGGTGAATTACAAGCCTTATTGTGTGTCCCTCCTCACATGGTCTTTCATCAGGATAATATAGTTTTACAACCCAGATCTTCCTTTTGATCTAAGGTGCTATTGGTGTTCCATCTCAGTCTGGACAAAGTGCTTTCTTCATTTTGCCCTAAATCCATTAATGAAAAGCAGAAGGTTCTACATCACGTGCATCTGGTCCAATGTTTCAAGATATATTTGGACAGAACAAAGCCGATTCATAAATGCGATGTATTATTTGTTCATTTTGATGGAAGATTTAAGGGTACAGCTGCATCAAAATCCTCCATTGCCATGTGGATAAGAGACTGCATCAAATTTACTTATGAATCAGTCAATAAGGATGATCCACCGGGGAATAGAGGCTCACTCTGCTAAAGCCATTTCTACCTCATGGGTGCACTGAAAAGATTTGCAAAACAGCTACATGGTCTTCAGTTTCCTCATTTATCAGATGCCATAAACTGGATCTCCGAGCATCAGCAGATGCTAAGTTTGGCAGGAATGTGCTGCAAGTAGCCATTCCTGTTTAGAGGTAGGTGCTTGGTTTCCTCCCTTTATTCTTGGGTACTTCTTTGGTAAGTCCCACAGTCTATTGCCTTGGATCGGACACAGAGGAAAAGGTGAAATTTACTTGTTTTCCTCTATCTTTCCACGGCACCCCTCCTTTTCTGGAGTAGGGTATGGAATCATTCCTACCTTCTTCTATGTCGTGTTCGATTATCTATACATGTATTGATCTATGGGCCTTGTTTATGTGCTCTTACTGCCTGTATCTAACCTGTTGTCTACTGCAGTTTGGACAGTATGTATAACTGAGGTGAGAAGGAGGAACAGATGTTTATAATTTTAATTGGTCCTACCAGCTGGCAGGCAGAGTCAGTACCCATAGTCTATTGCAGTGGAAAGGGGCAGAGGAAAACAAAATATTTGTGAGTAAATTTAAAGGGGAACTACCACCCCGCAATAACTTAACCTGCATTCATTCTTCATCTGGCGACTAGCTGCTTAGTAGCGCTAGTTGCCAGAAATATTACCTGGTTCCGAAGATTTCTCCGTTTTACCGATGCTCACAGGAGCAGGAAGCACGGACATCTCGTCACAGTGACGTCCGTGCGCCTGCGCTGTCAGTTCCTTTTGGAGCCAAGTGGCATTTTTTTTTTGTATTCCTGTCTTTGTTGCATTAATGCTCTTAACATTTTGAAATCATTTTATTTTAATTTTTTTTAACCCTTTGAGTGCCAGAGTGGTATGCAATGCGTTTCTCTGCAATGCGCTGCGTACCCCTCTGGCACTCAGAGGGTTAATTGAGGTTTTGTTTTGTTTTTTGTTTTTTTTGGTTGAACCTATACAGTTTTGCTTTGCCAAATTGATCTCTGTTGTAGCCATGTTGTGATCACTGTTTCACAAATGTTTACCTTTAATATTGGATACCATGTTGGTTGCTAGTTCTCACTAGGTCCAATACTTTATTTGTTGTCCACTCATCAATCATTTGTGACATTTAGCTATCCCTAAGCACACTCACAAACCAGCTTCCCTTAGCATTCTGACAGGCCTCATATTTCCAGTTGCTGTCAGGATAGTTAAAATCTCCCATAATTAAAGTATGTCCAAGATGCTCAACTTTCCTCATTTACTGTAACAATTGGGCCTCAACATTCTCATCAATATTTGGTGGTTTGTGGCATATGCCCACCAGCACATTTTTTTTACCTTGTATGCCACAGTTAGCCTCAATTTCTACCCATAAGGAATCCACATTATGGTCCGTTTCCTCACAAATATCTCCCTATAAAATTGGATTTGGCTATGGTTTCAAATATAAGCACACAGCTCCCCCCCTTTTCTTTTAATCCTTTGTCTCCTAAACGTGGAATTAGCCCTCTGTATTTATAGCCCAATCATGTGAATCATCTCACCATGCTTAATTTATACCAATTATGTCCAAATGCTCATTAACGCCAGCAATTCTAGTTCTCCCATTTTACCTATCATACTTCTTGCATTTGCCAACATACAAGTAATTTTGATGCATTTACTTATTTTACCCAGTAATTGCCATTTTTCTACATCCTCATTTATTAGGTCTTCCCTATTGGCTACGTTATCACTACCCCCTTCTCCATCCTGTCTACTCTATCTACCCCATTCTTACTATCTATACCCTCCCCCATCCTTTCCTAGTTTAAAAACTCCTCCAGCCTTCTTAGCATTATATCCCCTAGCACTGTGGCTCCCCTTTAGATGCAATCCATCACTTCCATATATATTGTACCCAAGAGCAAAGTCAGCCCAATGCTCTAAAATCCCCAAACCCTCCTTCCTACACCAGTAATTAAGCCATGCATTAAGCTCCCTCTGCCTACCTGCACTGGCACATGACACATGTAGTATTTCAGAAAACACTACCCTGGTTATCCTTGCCTTAAGCTTGCACCCTAAATCCCTGAAATAATTTTTTAGGGTCTTCCATTTCCTCCAAGTTTGTCATTGGTACCAGTATGTACCAAGACATCTGAATCGTTTCCCGTCCCTAACAATAATATCTGCCCTTTCCACAATATGCCAAACTCAAGCACCAGGGAGACAACATACTGTTCGGCGCACTCATTCCTACCCTCTAATAAGAGTCCCCGTATTATCACACCTACCTTGGTTTCTGCCTACTCTGCATTCCATCTAAACTGGCTGTTCCCCTGGCTGCTAGAAGAACCCGCCTTCTCCAGTATTGCCATTCTGATCTGTCCTCATCAACATCTTCAAATCTTGTAAATCTGTTGGACTGAGTCAACTCAGAACTGGCTGCCTTCTTCTTTTGCTCACTACCTCCCCTCCTTACTGTTACCCAGTTGCCTACCTGCTGCTCCTCATCGAAAACTCTACCCTCTTCACCACTAACCTAACATATTACCTGCCCTGAGTTCTAAGCTCCTTTCCAGGTTGCCAGTGTCATGGAATGTTGCAACGTTTCTTTCCAGTTCTAAAAAGAAAATATGCTCTCGCTTGGAGCAGGCATTCCAGTGGTCATACCTCTGTGCCAAGTGTTCAAACAAAGGACTCCTTTGGAGCTCCATTAAGTGTCAGATCTCTGCGCTTTTTCAGAGATTTATTGCCATCATTTCAGATGTCAGGGTGGCTGATGCCTTCCCTTCATTCAAGCATCCCACACCCCCATGGCAAATTAATCTGGTTCTGTATGTTTTGCAGAGGCCTCCTTCTGAGCCTCTTGCTTCCATTTCTTTGCGTCAATTGATGCACAGTATGGCTTTCCTCTTGGCAGTGGACTCAATGTGTAGAGTCCCCGAGTTACAAGCTATGTCTTGTAAGCCCTCCCATCCTGGTGTTTCATCAGGATGAGGTGGTACTTCGTACCTCTCAGGAGTTTCTTCCCAAGGTGGTCTGGGTTTCACCTCAATGTGGAGACTGTTGTGCTTTCCTTTTGTCCTGACCTTAAGTCAGATGAGGAGAGGGATCTCCGTTTGTTAGACATGGTATGTTGCCTTAAGTTTTATGTACAGCATGCTTCTTGCAAGGCTGACTCAGTTTTTCATCCCTGATGACATGTCCCAGAGCTGGTCAGTCTGCTTCCAAAGTCACCATTGCCTCTTGGATCAAGGCTAGCATATGCCAGGCAAATGAGATCCAGAAGAAACATGTTCCCTTTAAGATCACAGTGCACTTCACCAGATTCGGGTGCTTCTTGGGCCTATAAGAACCAGGCCTCGGCTGAACAGCTGTGCAAGTCTGTGACTTTGTCTTCCTTGCACACCTTCTCCAAACACTACCGTGTCAATGTCTTGGTAGCCTCACGTTTGATTAAACTCTTGAGTATCATAGGGGTATAAATTGCCTGCCAAAGCAATGCTCATCAGACACCCATTATATATATTTAAGGAATTCACTAGTGACAAAAGTTAACATTGTCATTAGCTACTGGGTTAAGGCTTAACCCTTTGAGTGCCAGTGGGGTACACAACCCATTACAAAGTATATTAATATAAAATGAATCATATAAAGCAGGGACAGGGTTAGCTGGACAGATGCACGTAATTGTGTATACTTTAATGCACACACAAGTTTTGCAAAATCACACACAAGCACATTCTCAAACACACGTCTTTTTAAAATGATAGATACATGCAGTTACGTACAAATGTACATGTATACTTAAACACACAATGTGCTTACTAGCTTAAGAAGTCCAACCAGTCCAGTTGCAATGACATGTTCTAGGGTGAGTGCCAAATACTACTCATCAGTGTTCTAATAAATGTGCTTCTCATTTACCAAAGGGCCCACTTGGCATACGTCATCCTGCCTCCCCTCTGAGCTTAATATTAGCATTTTATGTCTGTTGAATTGGGCCATCATGACATACCTTACAGCTGTCAATTTGTCACAGTCACGTGTCAGAGTGCAATTAATAGTGACAACTCTGCAGTTATGGAGTGATGGAACAATTTTGATCCATTCAGAATATGAATTGAAAATGTTGTGTACCTTTCTGCCACTCAAGAGGCTCAGCTGCTATTCAGAGTGCCCTGTGGTAGCCTCTAACAACATTTTGTTATTACTGCCATAAGTTGTATGAATTAGGCCCCTACACCCAGAACCTGTCACTTGATTGCAAAGTTAAACATTCACTGGTACAGGCACATAACATACACTTTATATATTTAAACTGTAACCAAGGCTGGACTGGGAATAAAAACCAGCCCTGGAAAAAAATGTAATAGCAGCCCCACTTTTCATCACTTTATCATTACCCATTAAGACCAACATTGTATAGATCAGCTGAAAACCCGATGATCATACAAACTGTACATTAGACCATGTGAATACTGTGAAATTGTGCAAATTATTTTGAGTATAAAGCAATGGAATACCACAAAACAATGCAAATTCTACAGAACAATTGAATACCGCCTGACGTTGTTCGTGGTCTGTTAAGTTTACATAACTGTGGCGAACAACTGCAATATGCGCATCACGGGTATACAGATCAAATAAAAAACATTCTGGCCTTTGTAACATAGGATGCAAATAACAATTCTCAATATTACCATTAGATTAACCCTTTGAGTGCCTCAGGGGTGGCATCGCGGTGTGTTGTAATGCTTTGCATACCCCTCTAGCATTCAAAGGGTTAAATGAGGTTTTTAATACCTTTGATGTGAAAGGTCTCCACCACATTTCTGGCATGAAAATTTAAAAGGCCAATTTAAATTAGCTGGGATTTTTAGAACTCCCTATAGTACAATTGGCTTGCCCCAGAATTACTATTTTGTTTGAAAATATGACCCTAGGCTAACAGGCCATAGAATGAAGTAATCCTCCACAGAACTGGCCCTGAAAGTTCTGTAGACTGGGCAATCCTTCAAAAGGAAGCCATGAATGGAAGCCCACCTAATGGAGGCATTGTAAAGCCCCATAACCTAGACCGAAACCCCCCCAAGAAGAATGAACTAATAGAGCTTTGCCCTGCTTCCAATTCCTTGGACGACGTTTTTCATACTGGGTAGGGTGAAGTGGTGTACCCCAGAGAGCTTATTATTATTATTTTTTTATTATTATCGTGTGTTTTAAGTACCATGCCTTCCTGAGGAGGGAACTTCACCCCCATGGTTCCTGTGTGTAAGAGAAAAAGATATATTGTTAAGTACCCAAAAATCCCAGTATTTTTGAATGTCTTTGTTCTTATGTAGCACTGACCCTTTATCTTACTATATAGAGAGGACAGTGTTGTTTATAAAAGATCCAATCCTTCTCTTTCTTTTTCTTCACAGGTAATCTGTTTCCCGTCAGGAGAGTTGGTTTTCCACTATCCAGTGCTCCTGGGCAGGGGGTGACTTGGGAAAAAGAAGATATTCCAGGACAATGGGTCCCATTTGAGACAAAGTTGTCAGTTTTGATCCAGTGGGCACTTGAAAGACAGCAGCCTGGAGTGTGTCTTGGTCATCCTTGCAGTGGTTCTCATATATGCTTCCACACTATGACACAATTAGACTTTCCATCACACAAGAGGATTAGGGTGCGAGTTCGGGTTCACCCCCCATACCCTACAGCCACCACAAGAAGTGAAACAAATGATGCCAGATCTGGCCAGCCTAACTATTTAGTGATTATGAATGCAAAATCTGCTTCCTGTATTCCCAGTAACGGCCTGACAAATTCTAGCCATGGATCAGTCAATCTCCGTAATGGATTGATTAATTCTAATCATGAGCAAATTAATTCTAATTATGGATTAATGAATTCCAACTATGATATAGAGAATTCTAAACACAAGCTAATAAATAACAATAATGGTGTAATGAGTTCAAAATATGGACCAACTAATAACTCTGTAGTACTGAATTCTGCTTCAGTACTAATGAATGGGGGCCATATGCTAATGAATGATGAGCATAGGCAAATTAATGAGAAAAACAAATGGCCATATACCAAATCTGAATTGGTTAGATCTGATTGTAGACCTGTTGAGTCTGGGCATAGAACAGTTAAGTCTGTTTTTGGGACCTCTACTTCTCAACCTAGTTTGAATAGCTCTGATTCTAGACTAGCTGACATTAGATCTGTATTCATTAGGTCTGATTCTAGAATTGATGACCCTAGTATTCAATTAGCTAGGTGTGACTCTAGAACTGACCACCATAGACCAGGACTAATTAGGTCATCTTCTAGACATGCTGACTCCAGTCCTGGATTAGTTGTGTCTGATCCCAAGCATATTGATCCTAATGCTGGATTGGTCCAGTCTGATTTGACACATACTGATTCTACTATAAAAATACTAGGGTCTTCAAAATCATCTGATTACAGGCTTGGATTATTTACTGACCATTTTAAACCAGCTCAATTCAAGGTTGGACTAACTGGCAAGGGTCTATTTCAGTCTACCTCAACCAGCTCCAGCAGAAGCCCTGCACACTGCAGTTGTCCACAGTGCATATTGGTGCAAAGTGTGAAATCCTCCCAGTGGCCAGAACATAAATTAGAGAGAAAAGCAGCAGGGAGACCGAAACCAGACAGCCAGATAAGAGAATCTGAACGTGGCAACATAAGGTAAATCCTAAATCTTACTTGGGCAGGCATAAGTGTCTATTCCCCATAGAAAATTATGGTGCTCAACAGCTTTGGTGAAAGGGTGTTTTAACAGTTATATTATTGTACATAGCTATCTAAACAAAATTTTTTGAGGGGACAAAATCCTCCCTTTGTCAGGGAGTTTTTGAAGATGGACAGTAAAAACTGTGCCAAAAAAATACCAAGCATCCAAATGTACCATAGTGGAAAAGAGATGAGGAGAGAACAGAATAAGCAATAGATACTAAGATCTAGTAGCTTTTATTCCGTTGAAGCAAATGTATTGAATATGCCCACCTTAGTATCTCTTTAAATTCCTAACCTGAATCTCACTATAATGATGTTAGACTGTGGGAATGGTATATGGTTCACAATGTTTCGATTTATACTTTGTTCCTTACAAGTCATACTTCATCTGTGTGAATTTTGAGGAACCTAAGGTATAAATAGAAGAATTTTACACTGAACACTTCATGATAAGGAAAACCCTGCCCTCCTGATACTGACTGAAGTTTGTCTCACATCACAATCCTTTGTCAGATCTGAGCCAGAGAAGACTGATGTTGGGAAAAGGGGCAGGAGGGGTAAACTTCATAATATAATTACAGCGTAACTAGACCTTTCAAAAAGTGTCACCATCGAACATCAGTACTATTAACTATAAATAACAATCTTAGCTGCTTGTCTAATGAAACATTTACTAACCCTTTAATCTCATCTCATTATCATCTGGATTTATTCTCATCATCACATCTCATAATCAAATTATTTCTCTAACTAGTGTAAAAGTCCGCGTACATGGGCCAAGGTCCGGGTAACGTTAACCCTTTTAGTGCCAGAGGTATGCAACGCATTGCTTTGCAGTGCGTTGCGTACCCTTCTGGCACTTAAAGGGTTAAGCGGCCACTACCTCACTGCTCTACACGATGCAGTCTTGCGTCGCCTCACTCGCGATGCAATCATGCGCAGTAGAGACTACCCGAACGCAGGCAGTCTCTACTGCGCATGACTGCATCGTGACAAACATCCTAACAAATTATTATATAGGATTTGAGATTATTGTATTCCACATATGCATCCATATACCTCATCAATTGGGAAATAAGGTTGCATGTACTGTGATATTCTTTCAGTATTCAGATATAAGAAATTGGAAGTATGTGTATATATAATATAAATGGACATTTTCTAGGGTGTTGCACTTTTTAAAATATTTAAATAACCATATAGATATTATACAGTGTTTTATAATGAGTTCTGCTCTTGTAAAACTTGGTTCTTTCTGTGATGTGCCCTAGCCTATTCTTTTGCATTATCTAAGTGGTCTAAGTTTCCCCCCTATGTACACAATAGTGTTCTACAAGAGATAAAGGGTGTTATCATTCATGAAGATATGTGTAAAGTGAATAGAAAGATCTATATACTATGCCGGTGAAAGAGCTCAGTTGGTTCATGTGCAATCTGTTTGAACCTCAGGTCGCAGGTTCTAGTCATGTGAATGTTCGCTCAGCCTCTCACCCCTCTGGGGTGGATAATTATTATTATTCTTTATTTATATAGCGCCAACTTAATCTGCAGCGCTGTACAATAGGAAATGGACATACAGGGATATTAAATAGTATATTATATGTGAAGTACAGAAGGATCAGAGGGCCCTACTCGTGAGAGCTTACAGTCTAGAGGAAGGTAGGTTGGACACAGAGCGTGTAAGTGCTAATGGGTGTAAGTATCTCCTGCCACATGAGCTGCCGGTCAGTGGGTGGGAGAGAGAAGTGCTATTGAGTGCAGTGGCCCAGGGAAGGGGTGGTTCTTGGTGATAATGTTTATGGAGGAAGTTGATTAGCTTCACTGAAGAGGTGAGTTTTCAGGGAGCGTCTGAAGGCTAGGGGAGAGTCTGATGGGGCGGGGGAGGGAATTCCAGAGCTTTGGTGCAGCACGGGAGAAGTCCTGTAAGTGGGAGTGGGAGGATGTAATAAGAGCTGTGGAGAGGAGAAGGTCATGTACAGAACGAAGGTGGCGAGTGGGAGTGTATTTGTAAATGAGAGATGAGATATAGGGGGGGTGAGGTGTTAGTAAGGGCTGTATAAGTTAGCACCAGAATTTTAGATTTAATTGTATGTGCTAGTGGGAGCCAGTGTAGGGATTGGGAGAGGGGGCTGTTATTCGAGAAGCGGTAGGTGCGGTAGATTAGTCGTGCAGCGGAGTTCATTATGGACTGTAGTGGGGTTAGTCGGGTGAGAGGAAGGCCAGTTAGTAGTGAGTTACAGTAGTCAAGATGGGACATGATGAGTGTTTGGATTAGTATTTTAGTAGTGTCTTGGGTGTAGAAGGGTCTGATTCTAGAGATGTTGCAGAGTTGGAGGCGGCATGATTTGGAGATTGAGTGGATGTGGGCACATGATTTGGAGATCGAGTGGATGTGGGGGATAAAGGATAGGGCGGAGTCAAATGTGACCCCAGGCAGCGTGCTGTAGGGGTTGGTGTGATGGTGGGGTTGTTGACAGTGAGGGTAATGTCTGGGGTAGGGCTGGTAGGAGAGGGAGGGAAGATAATTACTTCGGTTTTGCCAAGGTTAAGTTTGAGTTGACAGAAGGACATCCAGGAAGACACAGCAGACAGAAAGTCAGGTACCTGGGACAGGAGGGAAGGGCAGAGGTTTGGGGAGGAAAGATAAATTTGAGTGTCATCAGCATAGAGATGATGGTGAAACCCAAAGGAGTTTATTAGTTTGCCAAGGGATGCAGTGTAAATAGAGAAGAGCAAGGGGCGCAGGACTGAATCCTGAGTCACTCTGACAGACAGTGGGAGGGGTGAGGAAGTGGAGCCAGAGTAGGACACACTGAAGGAGCGGTTTCAGAGATAGGATGAAAACCAAGAGAGGGCAGTGTCACAGAGACCTAGAGAGTGGAGGGCTTGGAGGAGGAGTGAGTGATCTACTGTGTCAAAGGCAGGTTAGATCCAGGAGAATGAGTAGGGAGTAGTGGCCTTTTGCCTTTGTGGAGAGCAAGTCGTTGGCCACTTTAGTGAGGACAGTCTCAGTGGAGTAATGAGGACAGAATCCAGATTGCAAGGGATCTAGAAGGGAATGGGAGCAGAGAAATTTAGTGAACTGGTTGTATGTGAGACGAGACGTTCAAGGAGCTTGGAGGTGAACGGCAGTAGAGAAATGGGCCAGTAGTTTGACAGTGAGATTGGGTCCAGGGAGGGTTTCTTTAGAATGGGTGTGATTAGTGCATATTTAAAAGTGGATGGGAAGGTGCCAGTTAATAGAGAGAGGTTGAATAAGTCAGTAAGGGGTGGTGTTAGTAGAGGTGAAAGGGAATGGGAGCAGAGAAATTTAGTGAACTGGTTGTATGTGAGACGAGACGTTCAAGGAGCTTGGAGGTGAACGGCAGTAGAGAAATGGGCCAGTAGTTTGACAGTGAGATTGGGTCCAGGGAGGGTTTCTTTAGAATGGGTGTGATTAGTGCATATTTAAAAGTGGATGGGAAGGTGCCAGTTAATAGAGAGAGGTTGAATAAGTCAGTAAGGGGTGGTGTTAGTAGAGGTGAAAGTTGTTGAGTGAGCTGAGATTGGATTGGGTCAAGAGGGCATGTGGTGAGTGAGGAGAAGGGAAACTTCGTCCTCGGTGACGGGTGAGAAGGAGCTTAGTGTGTATGTGGGGGAGATGGTTGGCTATGCTGGATAGGTGGGAGTGAAAGTGATGAGATTTCATGTCTGATGGAGTAGATCTTGTCCTTGAAGTGGGTGGCGAGGTCTTGGGTGGAGATGTTAGTGGAAGGGGTTTGCATTGGTGGGCGTAGAAGTGACTTGAAGGTTGAGAAGGTGTTTCAGGTTGGAGGAAAGATTAGAAATTAGAGAGAAGTATGACAGTTTGGCCAGGGAGAGGGCAGAGCTATAGGAGCGTAGAATGAATTTGTAGTGTATGAAGTCAACTCTGGAGCGAGATTTCCTCCAGTGCCTTTCGGCAGTGCGTGGAACTTTCAGCTTTATAATATTACATTAGTAATATAGCCATAGGAAAAGTAATAGTTGTATTATGGTTAATAAATCTACGTTATTGAAGTAATCCACCTTCTTCGGCAGGCATCCAGCGAACAACAGCTCAGACATCTTAGAGGGAAGTTGCCTCTGAGTCTGTGCTGTCTGTCCCGTGCACTGCTCGGATTGGTGATGACATTCATTGGTTACCTTAAGGTAACGGAAGTTGCTGCCTGCACAGGTGCACAGAGCTTCTCTTCTAAGCTCTGTGCCCTGGATGCCTGCCGAAGAAGGTGGATTACTTCAGTAATGTAGATTTATTCACCATAACACAACTATTACTTTGCCTATTGCTATATTACTAACTAGCAATGTGGGATGGCGTTGCCCGTCATGTTATGACCGTTGGGCTTACGTGTGTGAAATGTAGACACACTGATAAACTGTTGTGTATTTTGATATATACTGAATCTTTATTATCACTTTATGCATTGACTTCAAGTATTGTAATACCCTTTAACAGCTGTATGTAACTACCATGTGAATACATATGTGTGTGTGTGGACATTTTGTATTCGTACATATTTATTTTTAGAATATATTTTCTTTTGTCTGGTGTAAAACACAGGATCCATGAGGTAAAGTATCCTCCTGCCAGGAGGGCAGAGCACTTGCCTTAAAAGGCTCACTGGAGACAGAGACTGCCTCCCTACTCTACTTTACTCCCACCATTCTAGCCCAGTTTTAAATTACCTCAAAGGAGGCGCATCAGGGCAAAGATTCTCTTAGCCATATTTTTTGTTTTTCTATAACTTATATGGGTATGTATAGATCTCCATTAGGCAGGCTTCTATCTCTAGCCTCCTTGCTGGTCGTCTGGACCATTGTAACATAGTAAATTAGGTTGAAAGAAGACACAAGTCCATCAAGGTTAACCTTTGCCTCCTAACCCAGAGACATGAGTATTGTATACATTCCTGCTGCCAAATAAGTTGGTCTTTATCAGACCTTCCTGTTTTGCCTACTAATACACAGTATAACTCTGTATGTCCCCTTTTGAACTAAATGTAACTCATCTAATATATATCTAACTAGTTGAACAGCCCATTACACGGGCCACAGTGCCTCTGGCAGCCGGTCGCGGGGCAGTCACACGCAGTGGAGACTGGCTGCGCCTCGGCTGATACAGAGCTGGATGCTCCTTCGGAGCGCCCAGCTCTGTATCAGCTGCGGCGCGGGCAGTCTCTACTGCGCATGACTGCCGCACGCGTAGCAGTGTCTACTGCGCATGTCGGGCGTTACACACAACTTAGCGAATTATTATATAGGATGATGCAGACTGTTACACTGCCTGGGTTTGCTAGAGGATGGTTTGCTGTATCAGCCTTTCCTCTCCCTTTTACTCTACTTATCTGAGCAGGACATGTGTATGTGTGTGTGTGTGTGTGTGTATATATATATAATATATATATATATAATTTCTCTGTCGTCCAATACAGGTTACTGGTAACTTTGGGCAGGCGATCCTCCCCTTTAAGTAGGCAGGAACAATTCTAGAATTGTATGCAGGGGGTGGAGCCTACCTTCCCTCCTTGGCTGCAGCTAGCCAACCAGATCCAGAAAGATTTGTTCCTTGGTGAAGACACAGGCAAGAGAACAGTTCTGCTATAGCTTCAGAAGTTTTTTATTTTTCTGTTATAAATGGAATACCACCCTTAGGTGGATTACCATAACTGACAATGCCCTTAGATGTGGCTAGCTCAGTATCCAGGTGCTTTTTGTGGACCTTAAGCCCTGGGGGAAAATCTTGGTTACAAGTTCTTTCCTCAGGAGTTGCCCACTCTTGATGCATGGTAATCTGAAGACAGAAGATCTGCAGGAAATGTGAGCAACCCTTTGAGTGCTGCAGGTCCACATGTCCCACAGTGCCCCTCCGCACAGGGTTTTTTTTCCTTGGGAGTTCTTATTGCACACTACTGCAATTATTGGATCTATCTGTATGTCTGTTGGGTGTTTTGGAGTAGGTTTATGTGGTAACTTAACCCTTTAGCTGCTGGTTTGCATCTTTTGGGGGGGGTTATTGTCTCTTTCCCTACTAGATTCAGTGTTTTTGGGTGTTCTAACTTGTTCTAGTGATGTCTCATGTAATTTTATTTTGCAGTTTTAACTCTGACAAAATTTGAGTTCCAGGCGCGCTTTACTGCATAGATGCCATTGCGCCATTCACTTCAATGGGACTGTACAGTTTGGGACATATCTCTGCAACCGCTCAACGTAGCAACTTCAGAGAGGGCTCATTTTAATTGTCTGACCTTGCTCTATCATCTCGTTACCATTGCAAGTGTGTTGGGGGCTCAAGGGGCTTCGAGCACTGTTGGGGTACTTATTCTGGGAAAACTACATTTCCCACGAGTGCTTGCTTCGCTCGCTCGTTTCTGATTGGCTCCCACCGCAGCAGCCATTTTGTGCCTTTTTCTAGAAATAGTATCCTACACAGGGCTTGGACACTCCTTCTCTCCTCTGCAGATTAACCCTGCCAGATAAGTGTATTTTAGCGGTTTCTGGGGGTGAAATTTTAATCTTTCACACTGTAATTGGGTAATTCATTATTTTAAACGTTTTTGACACTGTGAGAATGTCTAATCCATTGGAGCTTGGGGCCAGACCTAAGACTAAGGACACTGGGGTCTCTGTGTCCTCTATTGTGCACTGTTCCACATGTCATTCAGGGTTACCTAGAGAATTATCAGGTCATTTATGCTCAGCATGTTCTGATGTCCCTGAGTCTCTCCCAGGGACCACCAGCCATGCAATAGAGCCAGTTTGGGTGCAGGAGTTCAAGGCTGCTACCAGAGACCTTTCAGTCTACTTTACAACTCTTTCCATCCCAGTTACAGGGGTCTTCCACTCATGGCAGACCCCTTCTTCAGTCAAATCTTCCCTGCCAAAACCGCAGGGAGTACCTGACGTGTCAGATTCCTCTAAGGAGGAACTGTTGGTGGATTCAGATGTTGAGGAATGTTCTGCTATGGGCTCCTCTGTTTTTTGGGGACCCTTTTGAGGCTGATCCTGAGTCTTCGGCTGAGGGCCTGATCAGGGCTGTCTTGACCACCCTAAACATTCCCCTAGTTCAGGAGGTTCCTTCAGATCCCTCTGATGTTTTACAGGAGCCTAAAAAGCCTCTTACTTGTTTTCCAACTAACCCCACTCTTGACCACCTTGTGTCTGATGAGTGGAAATCTCCGAACAGAAAGCCTTCTGTCTCCAAGAAGTTTGCTAAGCTTTACCCCTTTTCTGAGGCAGCGCATCCATTTTGGGTTCATCCACCTAAAATGGATGCTCCTATATCCAGGCTATCTAAGTCTACTGCATTGCCAGTTTCTGATGCGTCCACTCTGAAAGCCTGGGCTGACGAGAAGCTTGAGGTTTCCCTCAAATCCATTTTTGCCACTGCTGGCACTGCCATGCGTCCAGCCTTTGCTGCGGCATGGGTTAACCGGGCCATTGCGGTCTGGACTGAACAGCTCACCCTGGCTGTACGTCAGGGTGCTCCTTCTTCAGATATGTTGCGGCTTCTTGCCAACATCTCTGAGGCCCAGCATTATGTTTCTACTGCCTTATTTGATGCCATCCGTTTGATGGCACGGGTTTCTACCATGTCTGTGGTTGCTAGACGAGCTGTTTGACTCAAGATCTGGTCTGCTGACGCTGCTTCCAAGAAAACCTTGCTTTCCTTACCCTTTCAGGGTATATCCTTATTTGGGCCAGATCTTTAGGATCTGATTAGTGAGGCCACAGTGGGTAAGAGTACTATTCTGCTCTTGGTCCCCAGGAAGAAAACTCCTCTCAAGTGTAACAGGTTTTTTCGTCCCTTCCAGACTGAGACACTTCTGGCGAACCAGGCACTTCCATCAGCTCCACGTCCCTCCTCCAAGCCCAAGCAGAAATGGAAGCCCAAGGTCTCTTCCAAACCTTATGCTTTCAAGACTTCTTCGGCATGACTCGACGAATCCAGGTCCCAACTCGGCTGTATGTGGACGGTGGATACCATGTCCGTTCCTTGGTTATTTCCTCTGGCTTACATCTTTCCTCCCCTTCTCATGTTGCACAGTGTGTTACGGAAATTGAGACTGGAGCACAGTCCTGTCATTCTGATTGTTCCGTACTGACCTTGGCAGGCTTTGTTCCCGGAGCTTCTGGATCTGTCAGTGGCGGAGCCATTCCGGCTCCCTTGCCGTCCGGATCTTCTTCTACAGGGTTACCTGTGGAAGGAGGATGTTCATTGTCTAGCTTTGATGGCTTGGAAATTGAATCCTTAATACTGAAGAAGGGTTTTTCTTCTAGTGTGGTGGCTACTATGCTTAGTGCCCGCAAGCCGGTTTCTTTTAAGGTCTACCATCGTGTTTGGTCAACCTTCCTATCTTCGTGCACTGATAGGGACCTCTCTCACGAATTTGATCTGCCTACGGTCCTGGACGGTGTGTATAAGGGCCTCAGCTTGAGTTCCCTTAAGGTTCGGACGTCTGCTCTGTTTTCTTTCAGAGGCACATTGCTATTCTTCCTGAAGATCTGAATCCAAAGTGACTATTGCATCTTGGATCAAGTCCACTATTCATAAGGCTTACGAGCTGAGGAAGAAGCCCGTTCCCTTTTAGGTTACGTCTCATTCTACGAGATCTATTGGGGACTCTTGGGCTTGCAAGAATCAGGTCTCCGCTGATCAGTTGTGCAAGGCTGCCACTTGGTCGTCTGTGCACACCTATTCGAAGCACTACCGTGTTGATGTGCTGGCAACGGCTGACGCCAGCTTTGTGAGGAAGATCCTGGAGGCAGTCTTGCCTGTCTAGGATCTTCGGTTCTTGGTGCTTCCTTCAGTTTTGAGTCTTGTTGGCTCTAGTTCTGTGTGCTGTGTTACTGTTCTTGGGGTGTTGTTATCCCTGTTCAGTGTCCGTTGAAACTTCAGTTGTTTTGTTGGGCTATCTCTGATCTGATGGTTCTTATCTGCTCTTGTGACTTTGGGGGCCTTGTGCCTGGTCATTGCTTTACTTCCCGCCTCTGGGAAACTCAATGGTTTGACATCCCAGAGTTACCAGTAACCTGTATTGGATGACAGAGAAAAGAGGATTTTAGTCTTACCTGTTAAATCCTTTTCTCTTAGTCCATACAGGTTACTCGTCTCCCACCCTGTCAAGGGACCATGCTTGGCTCTCCTGTGGCAGATTGTGGGGGTCCTTCGGGGTCATGCTTACAGGAGTCTTCTTTCCCTTCTACTATCTAGTCAATAGTTAGTGTCTCAAATCTTTCAGGACCTAATTGGCTAGCTGCAGCCAAGGAGGGAAGGTAGGCTACACCCCCTGCAATCATTTCTAGAATTGTTCCTATTGTTCCTGCCTACTTAAGACGTAAGACTAAAATCCGTGTGTGTGTGTGTTTAAAGTAATTTATTGGTAAAGGGAAAGCACTCTTAGTCTTGGGGGTTCATGGTGATCTGTGGACAGAGTTAAAGGTGTTGCGTGGCAAAAGAGAAGACTACATTTCCCAGAATTCCCATTTTGCAGGCTTTCTTCTGATTGGCTGTCTGTTTTGAAGTCGCCATATTACTTTTCTTGCTTATCCTACACAGAGGCAGACTTTCCTTGCTCTCCCCCAGATTAATCCTTCTCCTGCTAGATAAGTACCTCTTCGGGCATTCTAGGGTGAATTATTAGTTTGCGGAACTGTTACTATTTAATTATACTAGTTTTAGATACTTCTGTCAGGATGTTGGATTCTAAGGGACATGGGGCTAGACCGAACGCTAAGGAGTCAGGGGCATCACTTATCCCCCTTGCTTACTGTTCCAAATGCTAAGCAGGGCTCCATAGAGAGTATTCAGGATCTCTCTGCCCCTCCTATACTGTGGCCCCTACTACCCCTCCAGGGGCCTCCAGCACTGAATAAGAGCCAGCTTGGTTAAAATCACTGCTCTGTACAGTGGCCCAGCTTCCATTCTCCCTCCAGGGGTTTCTTCAGTCCTGGAAGCTCCCACTACCTTTAAATATGTAGCCCCAAGATCTCCGTGTTCCTACACTTCTAGGTGCCTCCTCTGAGGAGGGAATTGCAAATGGGGAGGATGAGGAAGGGGAATATGAGGATATTCACTCTTGCTACTCCTGTGGGGACTCTTATGAGACTGACACCCTTCCCTCTGCTGAGGGACTCATTAGGGTGGTCTTGGAGACCCTTCAGATACGTGACCACTCTGATGAGGAGTCTTCCTCTATGGATATCTTCCAGAGACTTAGGAAGTCTTCTCTAGTCTTTCTCCCTAATGCCACTCTGTATCAGATTCTTCTGGATATGTGGAAGACCCCTGATAAGAGGTTGCCTATTACCAAAAGGTTTTCTCCTTTTCAGAGGCAGCTTGGCGCAGTGGACCTCACCTCCTACTGTAGATCCCCCCCAGTCTCAAGGCTAGACAAATCTACTGACCTGCTGAATGCAGATGCAGTAGGCCTGATGGATACAGTGAATAAGAGGCTGGATTCTATCCTCTGGGCAAATTTCGAGGCCACTGAGGCTGC